>OX578139.1:62896642-63231642 GCA_951213105.1 Amaurobius ferox
GAAATTTGGATGTTATGAAATTTAATATATAAAAAGGAAAATTTTGATGCATGCTTGTAACTTAAATATTTCCCAAATCACATGACGGATTTTGATGAATCTATTTTTGGCAATAGGATCAAGCCATGGCATTATTCAGATGCAAGTTTTATCTTGCTCCTACAGCAAAGCACGTAATAACAAAAATTAAAACGTTGATATGCCTGTCTATCTATTATAACTAGAGATGTGAATTTTCTGAAAATTTTTTTGGAAAATTTTGAAATTATTCTATATATTACATTTCAGCTGGAATAATGTTCAGTGACTTTTAAAAATATTTATTCTTATATCACAGCTACTGTCAAGCATATATTATATAATAAGGCTAAAAAATGGTTTAATTATATAACAAGGTTTTAAAATGGTTCAAATATAGAAATATATAAAAATTTCTATGCATGAAAATTTCTTATATATGTATGCTGTAGTTAGCAGCTATAATTTATTATTTTCTTTAAATATGCTTGCTTTTGAAAACTTTTAAAAAATTCTATTTTATCTATAATAATGTTTTTTTTTTATTTTCAAAATTCCAATTTCATAGCATTGCACAAAAGGAAATAGCATGAGAAATAATTTAAAATTGTTAAATGCTATAAGAATAATAAATAATTTACTGTTTGTTATACATATAGAATGTAATTATAAAATACAATAGTCTAAAGAAAAATTAAAAACTGATTATAATTGAAAAATACATTAAATATTATATTACATTTCTTTTAATAACTATTGATAATTCAAAGGAAACATTCCACCATCTTCTTAAAAAAAAAAATAACAGAAATAAAAAAAAATTACTAGTTTACATGTTTTAAATAAATTATTAAATATATAAACATATTATACAACAAAAATAAATTTAATAAATGCTTGTAATTAAGCACTTTAAAAAATTATTTATTTTATATAATATTAAAAATTGTTTAAAAATACTTGCTTGTAATTAAACGAGTGAGTATCATCAGTAAGAAGAGGCAATTTGCAAGATGCATTAAGCATATATTTAGTGCTTTTAACGCATTTCCTCTCAGCAGAACTTACGAAAGAATTTCATTTTTTAAATATGTTTTATAAATTTTGGAGAACTTAATACTGAAAGAATAGGCTTCTTAAAACTTTATTTGCTTTTTCCTGAGAATGAGTAAAATAGCACTTGTACTCTTTTGATTGTCATCCATTCTTTTTCTTTAAAATAAAGCGTGCATACACACATTTGCATCCCGCCCTCCTTTTCCTTTTCAAAACTAGAAAACTCAAATGATCAAAAACTTCTTGCTTTTCAGAAAAATAGTTTGGAAAGATTATTACATTCTATTTTCAAATTAATTAAAAAGAAAAGAGTGGAGAATTTTTTGGAGAAACTTAGTGGAAAATTTTCTGACCCACATCTCTAATTATAACAGTTCATAACTCAAGAATGGCTCAATGGATTTATATACATTTTTACACTGGTTTATTAAACTTAACATGAAACAAGTTTATGGCTAAAAATATTTTTGATTTTGTATTGCTTTAATACATATAAATGACAAAATATGTTTCCAAGCTAAGTATGTCTTGAAACATGTTGTTGTTGATGAAACCCAGACCGTCCGACCTACCAGAAAGGGTCTTGAAACATGTAGTCTTATTCGAAGAAATTTTTTTTTAGTAATAGGACTGAATTCAGGGAATGTTTTAATTATAAGTTTTATTCTCCTACACTTCCTTGTGGAACAATGGAAATTAAAATGCTGCTTGTTCGGTCAGTCTGTAATGATTATATACAATTCGAAAACGGCTCAACTTATTTATATATTTTCTTGACTGGTTTGTTAAGTTTCATAGGAAGCACATTTATGGCTAAAACATTTCAGTATCATGTTAATTTTATCTGAACATTATCCTGTGTACTTCAGTCAGTTTAATATAAAGAAGACCCTTCATATAAGCAAATATAAATTTGTAGAAACTTTTCTCATTCCAATGGTACTTATATTGCTATGAGATTACTATGAATAACTTTGGGTACCTTCTATTATATTTTGAATATTTTGGAAACATACAAAATATCACCTCACACCTGGCAAGTAAAATTTTCATTTAGCTACTATAAAGATGAAATACAAAGCTTTTCCTTTTGCAGAATAAATATGCTCTACACCCTTTGGGTGAGCTGGGTAATAAAAAAAGAATAAGTTGGTTAAGACAGGATAGTCAAGTGGTTAAGGCATGGGGTTGGGTTGCACTCAGAGGATTCAAGTTTGAATCCTGAAGCTGTCCAGACTGTCTTTGTGTCTACAGAGTACAGGCACATTAAATCTGTGGGTTTGAAAGTCCTTCCGAGAGGTTGGTGGCAAGGGTAGGAAGGCATTTTATCTGTGGTTGCCACCCCCACTGGGTTCTGGGTTGATGATAAAAGATTCCCAGATAATGAAGTTTGGTGGATGTAGACCATAGAACGTTCCAGTGGATGTTCTCATGACTTCCCTTTCATTTTCAAAAAGCATAAAATTCAGAGATAGACTGGGAAATTGCACAATCAGATGCAATAGAAATCAAATCTTGAAATAAAGTCTTGCCCCAACTTTGTTAACTTGCATTTTCATATGTGAATTGGGACTTTTATGGTCTGCATCCACCAAGCTCAACTTTCCTGTCCCCATGAAACATTTTCTTCCCAAAATATAGCTGAAGAGGTCACCGGCAACAGTCAATGGGTATGAAGTAAAAATGTCACTAGAAAAAGTGCTATATGGGATGGCTTCAATGGAAACACACAAGTTACAGACATTTTCACACTTTTATTTTCTCTTATATTTTATTGTTTTTCTCATGTCTATAACAGAAACTCTGCAATGATACTTATTCTATTAAATCTGGTTCAATTGGTTGAGTAGTTTTGAAAATATTGCAATACTGTTTAGAAATTGGTTAATATTGAAAAAAATAATCATTTGAAATTGCTGCTAAAATCATAGGAGTATTGAAAAACAGAAAGTGACTATCGGTGATCATACAAATTTATTTTCCTCAGAAGAGTAGGCAGGCAATGCACAGCATTTGCATATATCCATGATATCATCATTTTGGAATATATATAATCTGGGAGCATGGTTTAGTTTAGAGATTCAATTTGTGACTATCTTCTGATACAGGTTGCCAATTTGGCAAGTCATCTTATGTGTATTTTTAAGTTTCTTATTATATGTTTAAATAAATGTATCAAGGTAAATAAATAAGACATAAATATTATATTCAAATGTTTCTAACAATCAATACTGTAGAACTAACTCAGAAAAATTAGTTTCTTACCTTAAATAATAAACAACCTAAATTTACTTCTGTGTCTGGATCCCCAGGCGGACTTTGATCAACTAAACTCTATAAACGAGAATAAAAATAATTAGGACTGTATTATAAATAATCTCTCAAAAACTAATTTTATACAGTATAAAATTATTTTGAGGTCACTAAATTAAAGCGAGGAAAATCCTTCAATTTTTAAATTGGCTCATTGAAAAGATAGACACTACACATGTACAAGGATATTAAATGAGTTATTTTTAAAATTACTCATTTGAAAAACTCTGACAAGAAAACTTGGTGATAATATAAATCTAGTATTGATGTAATCTAGTATTTAGAATTAGTACTGTAAAGGAAAGAGGCACTATTAGGCAAAAGATACAATTAAAATTTGTTTATATATTATTTTGCAAGCCATTTTGTAACAAAGTTTAACTTCTATTTTTACCGTTTTGCATTAAAATCCAATTTGAACCAGGGTAATACATAAGTCACCTGACTACCAAAGTTCATGAAAATTGTACAAATAGTTTTTGATTTACAGTGGATGTACATATTACAGATACACAGGTATCATGTTAAAAATAGTTGATTGGTGCTTCAGGGTACTTAAAACATGCAAATCCATTGGAAACTGAAATTCAATCTTCCTCACTAAGATACTTTTCCTGTACACATATACTAATAGTAAGAAAACTAAAAACATAAAACAAGACTGGTGTTCATTTAAATGCAAAACTTTAGTCTTGATTTTGTACTGAACCTTTGAAATAGGAGTGCTATTATTACACGTTTCAACTTACAATATGTTTGATATAAAAATATAAGTCATTTGATGCTTAATAATTTACAATTTGATATAAAATTAAAGGAAATAAAAGCCAAATAAAATATTTCTAGAAACAAAAAATGTACAAGTGTTTGCTATGAAATTTTACCAGATAAACTGTTAACAGTAAACAGAAAAAAAAAAAAAAAAAAAGATATAATTACTAGTTACAATTTCTGCATTCATTTTACTATAAGAAAAGTAGACATATATACTAAAACAGTATCATAATTAAAAAACTTAATTTTTTAACCTATAACACTTCAATTTTGTTCAAAGACAAAAAATAAATGATAAAATAGAATAAATACAATGAAAATCACCTTAGCTGCAGCTAGATCTTCTTCTCCATATTTTATAGCAGCTTGAAGCTTCACAATCTGAAATAAGTGATTTCAATTCAAGAATCAGTAACACAATAGCATGAAGCAATAATTAAAGCCAGTCATTTGCAGATTACTAAAGGTTCATAGCTGTGTCCTAAGAGGCTTGTGTGTGAGCTTAGTAATGTTTTTAAAATTAACAATGGCAAAAAATTAAAAAAAAAAAAAATAAGATTTGCTAAAATTTTTCATATAACTTCTATATTCTTTTAAACTACAGAATTATCATAATACAAACCATTAAAATCCTTGCTGCTGATAAGGATAACTAGTGTTTATACTAATGTTGGAAAAATATTTTTTACACATTAAATAATTTGCCTTTTTAAATGAAATTTCACAACCAAATAATAGGAATGTTTATAGAGTAGTGGCATAGTGTATTATACTCTCCTCCCCATAAAATGCTTGATGGTGCTTCAGCATACAGTTGGTGTATGCTACAATTCTTAAACACTGTAATGGGTTTATTCATGCATCTATCTAATCACATTTATTACTTCTGTGGGTGTTCACACATACTGTTGAAAGGGAAAACCTTTCCTTTTAAACTCTTTGATTATTTATTGATTTATTCATTCTATTTTTATTTATTAATTTTGATTTAAGATTATCTTTATTATTTATAATTCCAAATTGAAGTTATTATATATATTTTTCAAAGATTTATTTATATTTACATTTGGCCTGATCGTATAGAATAAAGTTACTTTATTATCATTAAATTTGTTTCTTTATTTCCTTTACTATTTCCTAGATCATTGGCTTGATCTTGAATGATTGGATCGATCATTGGCTTGTGCATAACACCCCCTAGAGTATACATACAACAACAAACAATTCAAAAATAACTTCACCTACCTTTGACATCTTCATATGAATTTCAGAGTTTAAACCTAATTAATTTAATGCACAGCCACAAAAGAATCACCACAATTATTGCTAAATTAAAAATTAACTTTTATTGGCAACAATTAAAGATTTAAACATTAGATTCATTAAAGCTTCAATTAAGTGTATAGTGGTAAAAATAATAGTACATTGCAATTTAAAACCCAGTTAACAAATTAAAATAACCAAACTTTTAAAAACACTCAGGTTTAGAGTTCACTCTGGTCTGAAGACCAGAGTTTGGTCTGCCTGGAGAGCTGGCGACCCAAAACTTAAATGTTAGATATTAACTCTCAAAATAATAAAACAAACACAAATCGTACATGTTCAAATTGTAAATGTTTAGGTTCAAAACTCAAATGGACACAAAACAAATTAAAGGGTGAAATTCCAAAGTTTGAAAATAAAAGTGTAAAATGCCAGTAAAAAAACCACTGGACGACCGATCGATCATTGATTTTGTAAAAACTTGTAAACACACATCAATCGTTGATTTTGTTAAAACTTAGAAAACACCCAATAAAATGAAATGGCTAAATTATTGACGTGGTGTTGATTTTGTAGAATTTGAAGAATAAAACACACTCTGCTGATCACACACTGTTGCGCACTACACTCGCTGATATCACACACTTCTAGCCGACAAAGCTACACATAATTAAAAAAAATATACATATTATTCGTTGGCTTGCAAAACTTGTAATGGTTTGGTAGAAATGTAGATTTAAAAGAAGGTCTGTTATGAACGATGATACACTTTGATAAACGCTCGGTCATCCGCATCTTCAATCTTTGGATCCAAGTAATAACGGATTTAGCCGATTTCTTCAATTTTGTATTCAACACCTAATGGAACATCAGGTGACAAAGACAGCTGAACTTGTGCAGCAAGAGGTGTAGCCTTGGTGAAAGAATTTAAATAATGACAAGCAAAATTGAGAGACACTGGTTTCTGCATTTCTGGTGACAGCGGGATACGGGTGCCCTTGCATGGGGCCCGTTCAACGGATCTCCGCAACAAATAATTGAACCACCTTCTCACAACGCCACCTAGGAGCAAAAAAAAAAAATCTCTTAGCAACACGTTCGCTTCCCAAGAGCCGTCAAACTTGGCTAGTGAAAAACCTGCACCTCACGCACAGCACCTATGCAATATGAATAAATATGATGCTACGACAAGAACCGCGAGGGGTGTGTGAAAATTAAAATTACGCCGTCAAGCCCACCGCCAAGCACACAGTAACCCAATGGAATTTTTGGCACCCTTTTTGCAGGTGTTCGCAGTTATATACAAAAAGGGTCCAACTTGCCTTAAGATGCGTCTTTTTTTCGCAAACCCGTGAATGAAGTGAAATCAAATTAAAACCGAGAGCGAAGATATTTAGCATTTGGAGACACATCGAGCATAATTTTGAATAATGGAAAATATGAAAATGATAACAAATTAATGTTAAGAGGGGGATAAATCGCCGAAATATTCAATCACAACAAATTAATTTAGAATTTTGAAGGGAAAGGGGAAAAATAACGAATTTTGCACTATTATTAAATTTTGAACCATTAATTAAAGTAGCATCATAAAATCAAGGCATAACAATACACAGTAATCTGCAGGTGTGGCAAAACTTTTTATCATAATGAATTCGTTATGCTTTTGTAGACACATTACTATTCAAAAAATTAAATTGAAACTTTTTCTTTAATAAGATTTATTTTTTTTAACAATGTATAGTACTTTGTAAAAATTCCTAATGTAATTGAATTGCGAAATAGAACTGTTTTCTTGTTATTTTTCTATTTTCTCCAAAGTCTTTGCAGAACATAATTTCGTCCAGAAAAAAATTATGTCTTGCTTTATGCCCTAATACAACATTTTTGTGATGTTTTTCAATAGTTAGGTTCTGTTATAAAATAAAAAGCAAAATTTAATATATATTGAAATGAAATAACTTAATTTGTATAAATGTAGTTGAAGCTTGGTTTAATACATTTTTCACTGATCCTGTATGTTTGTGTACAGAGCTTAATTTAGGATAAATAATTTATTTGATGATTTAATGAATACAAGTGAAGGTCTGCTGAGTCACATAATTAAGTTTAGGTGTGCATTTAAAAACTAGTTTTTCCAGTTTATTCCAGAAAGGCAGAAAATAGATTGATATTTCTTTTTGACAATTTTCCACACTGAAACAAACATTTGCAAAAATAAAAATTACTGTTCACTGAGATTTTAAACAAAAATCAATGTCTTGAATATAATTTTGATTTTAAAAATAGATTTATCCAGAAGGATATAATAATTATAAAATGTAAATCCATTTAGGCAAAATAGTCACCCTATAACAGACACTTCCCAAAACTGGTTGAACAAGTATGATTTGCCTATCATAATCAGTAAGATTGCATGACTTCTAGGCAAACAAGGCAGAATACTAGTTAGTTTTAGTCTTGGGCATAAGCAGGGCCTGATCAAACTGAAGAGGGGCCCAGGGTCTGGTGGCATATCAGTATCCCCATACACTGTGAACGTATAGAAAACCATTATATATAGAATTTAGGGGCCTGGGACTGCCTCGTTGAAGGCCCTTTTTGTATATGCAGACTTCTATACTTTCTACTTCAAAGTAATATATTAAGAATTAACAGAATGTATAATATTTAAAATATTGACATATTTGTAGGGAGGCAAAATGTCGACATTCTGAAATTTTTAAAGAACAATATTTTTCAATGAATTATTTTCATAATTTTAGTTTCATATCTTAATTTTAGGAAGATTGACTTCATAAATATTATCTTTTCTTGAAAAGTAAAAATTATTTCTGCTAAAATGTATTACATACAAAATTTAGGAGTCCCCCAAAATTTTCGAGCCCAGAGCCGTGGCCCCAGAGACTTGTGCATTAATCAGGTCCTGGGCATAAGCTCCATTTAGCAACATGATAGGGATTCGTCTTCTGTATAAATGTCCATTTAGGATTCACAACTCTATAAGTACAAAGATGAAACTCAGGGTATTTCAATCTATATCAAGGATTAATTAATAAGATTCTACTATTCAGTATTCATAAATATAATCTAATTTTATAAGGAATTTTGAAGATATCTTTTACTAATAATCAGTAGCAATATGAATAATGATGAAAATATTAATATGATAATTAATGATATTAATAATGATAATCAATGATAATATCTAATCAATAGTAATAATAATAGACAAATTTTCTATCAAATTTTAATATTTTATAAAAGAAAAACAAAGAACCGTTGTATGAGGAATATCCAGAAAGTAAGTTCCGATGGGCTATTAAGAAAAATCAAGAATATATTTACAAACCATTTATAAGGCTATTTGATGTACACACCTTACACTACTTTTCTACATAGTTTCCGCCATTGTTGAGGCACTTGCCATAGCAGGGAACTAGATGTTATATCCTTTCATCGTAGAAGGATGCTGTCTGCAATGCAAACCACATATAATGGTTTGTTTAACCTTGTTGTCTTTGTGGAGCCACAAGCAGGTGAGAAAGGCAGGTGAGGTCTTAGCTATAATGGGAATGATTGAATTGTTCCTAGTCAAAGGTCATGACAAGATGTATTGTGTCTGCAGTACATGGGTGCAAATTGTCATGAACCAGCATAGCATCCTGGGTATGTATGCCATGTTCATAAATTTCAGTTAGTTTAATGTTTCTTGCATTCAAGAAATGGATCATCAGACTGCATCTCACATGTGGCAGGCATCTTAGTTTTCTTAAGATGACAAAATTTGATAAACAAACAACATGCCAGGGGGTGTCTTATCCTGGGACATGACTGCATTCTTTCTACCTGGCTCTGCGCATATGATATTAGTGGGAGAGAAAACATGCATATTTTGACCAAACTTGTTAACTTTGATTGTTATTCTACCCCCCACCATCACTAAATTCACTGGGTCCTATGCGTAGAGAAAAATTCTAAATCTCTGTGCAGGTTTTTTACATCTGGATATTGCCACTTCAAAATTAAAAAAAAAAAAAAAATTAACTGTAATAATGCTAAATCTTACTGTGGTTTGTCAACTTCTCTCAAAGCCCTTCCTTGATTGTGACAACACGAATGACAAAATTCTCTCTTACTGACGTCAAGTTGACAACTTTTTCATTTGTTATTGGGCTGACTGTCCAACCACAACTTAAAGAACTTTGCACTACATGTTGCTTGAATGTCTGAAACTGACATCAGTGTCTTGCCTAAGAATCAACTAACTCAATGTGCATGTGCACAATTGCAACCACAGTGAGAATATTTGGAAATGGAACTTACTGTCTGCATATCCCTTATAGATAAAAAAGTTACCTTAGTTTGATACTCAGGATTTTCAATCTGACATGTAACTTTCATGGCTTCTTGATAAAAACATGCTTGGTAAAGAGACTGGGCATAGTACAACTTATAATCATCTACTTCAGGACACACAGCTGTTAAGTGTTCATAACAATTAGCTGCATTAACAAAGTCTTGGGTGAAGTAGTAACAATAGCCAAGAAGTGAAAGAGCAGCTCTAGACTATGAATATCAAAATAAATATGAAAATTTGCATGATTATTATAATTATATTTATATATTATAAGAAAATATTATACAGCCAAACCCCAATACTCAAGGGATTAACTGTAAGGTTTGTTATAGTTAAGGTTTTGCTATTGCTATACAGGGTGTATATGAACTGATGGTCAGAACTGTAAGGGGTTATAGAACTCACCAAAACAAACATCTTCCCCAATAGAATGTGGAGCCGGAAAGAAACCAGCAAGCCGTGAGAGAGTGCTTTCTCTGGAGTGGATTAAACGTTGTGTCAAAATGGAGAAAACAGTAAATCTGCATGCTACATGTTCCAGATGCCACAAGCAAAGGTTCCCCGTGAATGTGTGGGCAGGGATTATCCACAACCAATTAATTGGCCCGTATCTGTTATAAGACAGCCTAGACATATAGAAGTACCTCACTCTCCTCCAACAGGTGCTGCCAGATTTACTACGTGTTGTACCAGCAAATCATCAAGTGATTATGTGGTTCCAGCATGACGGAGCACCAGCACATTAAACCAGGATTGTGCGGAACAATCTGGACATTGCCTTTCCAAACAAAAGGATTGGCCGTGATGGGTCCGTCGCGTGTCCTCCCAGATTTCCCGATCTGTCCAGCCTGGATTTTTTCCTCTGGAAACTGCAAAAAATCTCCGTTTACGAGACGCCCATCAAGTCACCACAGGGCTTTGTCGCCCGAATTAGGTTCACAGCTGCAGACGTTCGTGAAATGCCAGGAATCTTCCAAAGTGTACGTGATTCACTCCGTCGCCGCTGTGACGCTTGTCTCGCAGTTGGTGGTTGTTCATTTGAGCATTTGTTGTAAACATTTTGTCAATAAATTTTCATTATTTGCCTTTACTGCGTTCTTCATTTTGACGCGAAGTTTCATCCACTCAAGGGAAAGTGCCCTCTCGCGGCTCGCCAGTTGCTCTCCGACCCAACATTGTATTGTGAAAGTTTTTTGTTTTGGTGAGTTCGATAACCCCTTACAGTTCTGATCATGAATTCATATACACCCTGTATATAATTTCAATTAGAAATATATCATTAGCCAAAATTTCCATAATCATTTATGAATGCTTAGAATATATGTATACTGGGTGTCAAGGAAAGTCACAGATCAGGCAAATAACTAAATAACTCAAGTATTAGAGCTAATGTAAATTTTTTATGCAGATGTATAAAAAAAACCAATGGTGATACACAACTTTTAGACCCCTTCTTTACTGGGGTATGGGGGAAGAGGCTATCTCACTTCCTGTTAGAGACAGAGAAAAAAAGTCAATTACAAAGTTGTTGTTAAAAGTCAATTGCAAAATTAATACAAAGTATATTTGTCCCCACTGCAAAGATAGAAAAAAAATCTTTAAATAATGATTTTAAAAGATAATTTTATTAACCTGAAAGTGTATAGACATTGGAAAATATGCACTTTATTAATCAAAACAAACATTTTACTACATATTAAGTTTGCAAACATGAATCGTTGCTAATGGTGAACATTTTGTATTTTGTGTATAATAAAGTAAATTTTATTCTGTCGCATTGTCTAAATATCTAATTTTGTGGATTTTTTCCACTCTTTGTAGGGGGAAGATATTTTGTACTAATTTTGTAACACTCTACAACTTTGAGATTGACTATTTTCACCTGTTTTTAACAGAAAGTGAAATAGTCCCCCCCCCCCCCCCCCCCACCTACTGAAGAAAGGGGTTAGACCCCAAAAGTTGTCTCATCATGTTTCATCATTGGAGTTTTCTATACACCTACATTAAAAAATATATGATAACTCTAATACTTTGATATTTGTCTGATCCATGACTTTGCTTGACACTGTATAAGGATTCAAATTTACAGTAAAACATAATATTAAATAATAAAGAAATAGATTAGAGTAGAATTTAGCTAAATAATAACACAGCACAATGCTAGTATTTACATTATTGTTTTATCACTATAATTATAAAAATAATCCATAATTATTTCTGGAATAATCTGGAGGGCAGATAAATTAATTAATTTTTATTTTTATGAATGATTAAAAATAAGTCAATTATTTTCTGTTCTAAATTTTCAGTAGATAAAATTCTTAAAAAAGTTAGGGAGCCACTGGCCTTACATTATCATGAATATCATTTATTTCAAAATAAGACATATATTATGACAAACCATTAAGCATATATCAATAAATTATTTAGTTAACAATATAAACAGCAATTACAAATTAAATTTCTTCATGATCACGTTACAAGTACCCAGTAATAAATGAGATAATTTTTTTTTGATATATTGAAATAAACAATTATTATTACAATCAAATTCAATCACTTTCCTGAAATATTTCATTTGAAAGTTGTTTACATTTGTGTTTGCTTGGAATTGTTGATTGAGGACAGCAATTGCTTCTTTGAACAAGCCTTCTTTAATCTGTATGAAAAAAAGTGAATATTAGATTGAAAAAATTATCGTAGTATGGACAAATTTTACTAGCTAAAAATGGATAAAAAAAAAATCACATTATCAATTTTGCATATGAAGTCCGGTGGATTTTTCAATCTGTAGATTGTACATGTCCAACTGACTTATCTGTAAATGCATTATTTAAGTAGTAGGTGTTTAGAATTTAAGACTTGGGCGATGCTGGGTAATCTGTTCTAGTTAATTATATATGACTACATTCAGGTGATATAAGAATATACTGCTTACAATTAGTTAAATTTGAGTTCTAAAAATCTGCCATATAATTAATTCATGGATCCTATTGATAACTTTATGAAAAAAAAAAAGTTTATGCACCTAATACACAAATTTACAAATCCGGCCATCCAAACTGCTGCTCGATGTCTTCGGATGAGCCGGACAGTCAGGGTTTTTGACATATTTACAAATGTTTTTTGTATCACAGCCAACAAAAACCGAGATCATCCACGGTTATAAACCAAGGGCTTGCCACAGTTTACATTCAAACTTGGAAATAAATTTACTTTATATTTTCTAAGTAATATTAAAAGATTCCGGAGTTAACATTCTGTAGAAATTTTTAAAATGAAAATTTTGATTTTAAGCACGGTTGGGAAAACTAATCGTTATGAAAACAGATTGAATTCTTCTAAACTGCATAAGCTTCTTCAAGATTTGATGAAAAAATATTTTCCATGAGTCCCTCCTTCCTATCTATGAATGAGCTGAAATTAAATTGTCTAAGGATTTCATTATTTGCTTGAGGTGTAACAACCCTGGAAGACTTAAAGGTATCAAGGTTGTTAGATTAAATGTTAACTTTAGTGGTGGTGTATATTCGAGGGGATGTAAGTAATTGCAGATGGACCAACTAATTTTATTAATTTTAACACTTTTCTCAACTGTTTTTTCTTCAGTTCAGTTAACGCAAATATCTTAGATAATTATAAAAGAATTCATCAAAGTGCATCTCAATGAAAATCAAAGGGAAAATAGCAACAGAGTCCATCTCAAGCAATTTGCAGTTTCCCCCCTGAGAGCAAAAGATGTGATAAAGAGAACCCCTGTGATCACTGCATCAAAGTTCTTTACATCACCAAGAAAGCATATAGGCAGCCAGGTCTATCTTTGTGACGAGAGAGGGCTCAACACAACTCATTACACAAAATATAAAAGCCTCAAGGTTCTCAGGGGCTCTTGACGGGCCCATTTCTTATTTGCAAGCAGAAACAAATTATTTATTATTTTTTGCAGCAGACAGTGTAGATACATGTAACACGAGGTTGTTTTAGGGTTCCTATAAGAAATTCCAAATATAAATAACAAATACAAACGATGCATACTCCATTAATAAACGACATAAGAAATTTAGGTGACAAAAAATGTTTCCAAGGTCCCAGATCCTTATTCCCAAGAGTTAACCTTAATAATTAGCTGAAGTGCATGAAATTCTGCAGTTTCATTTCTTATTTAAATATTTTAAGCAAGTAAAAATATGTCGTTCGTTTAATCAATGATAATATTGAACAGAATTGAAGTTTATATTCACTTTTAATATCCCTACATTAAACTAAACGATGTCAAATTATTTTACTTTGCAGATCGGAGTCTGAAATTGATAGCATTATATATTTTCGATATTGAAATTAGTTATTAAGAACATTTTACCATGCTATATATCGCTTTAGTATATTCGCCATCATTTATATGAGCCATATTTTAAAAATAACAATAAGTAAAATATTGCACTAAATATTAGTAAAAAGATTTGACTAGAATAATACACTTTACGGTTACCAAGCAACTATTTGTAAATAAATACTACTTCAGTTAACAGTTATCATGGACCGTGTTCAGAACTGACGACCGAGGCGATCGGGTCCGACCGGAGCGATCGAGCTTGACTTTTGAACATATCTTGTGAAAAGAGTGACGTCACCTCTATGATTTTGATCACGTAAAAATAACATGTGTCGTAAAGAAAATGAATGCACCCATTTGCAAAATATTATTGAAAAAAATTTCCATTTCAGTTGAAAAACAGACATAGTGAGAATTATTTTACTTCTGCCTCCCAGTGACGTCATACTACAAAATTATTTTTCTCTGATATTCAGCTATTTTTGTTCGATTATCGTCTGCTAATATTGAGTGATTGTTTTGAAATTTCTTTAGATTATCTTGTAATGGAGAAATTAGAATGGCGAGAAACATTTAATCGTCAACCTATATATTATTTGTTTTTTGATTTATCTGTACCAATGTCTTTTGCTAATTTAAATGTTATTTGTCAAGTTTTACAAAATATTGCGGCACTGTCAAATTCACTCAAAGGTTGCTCTCGATTTTCTATGCTAGGAATATATACTTTATCTGCGAGATCGAAATGTATTTTTACCCTTCAATCAATTAAACATAACTTTTCAAAGCTCCAATTTTCATTGGAGAGTATGCAAGCTTCTCAAGCCATTCATGCAGAAGAGGGTTTTGAGATGAATGATCTCAAGGAAATTCTTCAAGATGTTGTGAAACAATTTGAAAATTACTTTCAAGTAAGAAAATAATCAGTAGCAATAATATTTATTACTTTTCTTGTAGTTTAATTTAGGATTCCAAATACATCAAATAATATAATTTAAAATACAGCCATATTTTCTAATAAATAGTTATCGTAAAATTTTAAATACTTTTTGAATACCTGTCTAATCGTTATATATAATTTTTGCAGTTTATGTAGAGATACGAAATGTGTAATTTCCCTCTCTCTAAAGAAAATTATTGAGGCGAGTCTAAATATTTTCAGTTCGGAAGGTGTATTGATTTGTGAGTTTCCAGCGGCATACATATATATTATAGGTCTGCCCCGTGTCTTATAACAGGAATAATAATTGTTCAAAAAAGTTGTATATTAGTTTTCATTTCCCATCTTCTACACATTTAATATGAGCTATCACAGTAGAATTTGGTGACGGTACTTGATTCAACATTAATAAATTTATTCCAAAATTAGCATAATAAAACGTTTCTACTTTGTTTTTTACATTTTAGTACATTTTAAAATAAATGTTTGTGTGAAAATGTTTGTGTGTTTTGAAACTTGCCTTTTGATCGCATAAATTTTCCCACAAAACACGTAATTTCCCATAGTATATGTGTCCCATAGTGAGTGTATATTTGAATTCAAAGAATTAAAATATACACTCTGCTGCATAAAAATATATGTACCCAAAGAAAATTGAGTTACAGCTGCGAAACTCGGCATGCAAATGTCGTATTACGAGTTATGCAAATAATAAAACTGGTAGCGCCAATGATGTTACAGAGCTCATGCAACGCTCATGAGAATGACACATCGTGCAGCATAACGACTGGTGTTCTCACAATGCTGCAGGCAATTGGAACTGGACTTTCTGCTTTGATGCTGCAAGTTATGTGTGATGATGCCTCTGAGACGTTCTCGACGACATTATGAATAATTGTCGGATTCAGAGAGAGGTGGCATATGATAGGCCTAAGGGAAGCAGGTTGGTTCAACAAATGTATCGGTCTCGCCATCTTGGTTAGAGCGATGTGATAGTTGCTCGGTGTTGGCAACAGTGGATCAGAGAAGGCACAGAATACTATATATTAATCTGTGAAAGAAGGCACATGCAAGCGTTGTAGAGGCCCATGATGCTCCAGACAACTGCTCGAGATTATCGTGCAATTAGCAGAAGAACCACATCCACACCAATGGCATCGCTATCAACCATTCGAAGGCATTTGCTCTCCTCCATGTATCATGTATCAAGGAATATTATTCGAAGATGACTGGAAGAAGGTGGGATTAGGTCGTCCATTAAGACGATATTACTGACCCCTCAACATAGGCAGGGCCGTCTGGTTTGGTGCCGAGCTCGGTCAGCCTGGACAGAGTTCGATTGGAGACATATTTTCTTTAGCGATGTTGATGACCGATGCATACATGTGTTGTTGTTGAGACCCAGACTGCCCGACCTACCAGAAAGGTGTAAGGTAACCGTTTGGACTGCCGGGAAGTGCCACCCAATTTAGATCGGAACCCAGTGGGGGAGGCATCCACAGGGACCGTACCCTCCTTCCCCTACCACCAACCTCTCGGAAGGACTTACGGACCCACATGTTTAACGTGATCGTACTCCGCATGAACACAGCGGCAGTTGTGGCAGCGTGAAAATTCAGCGCACAAACCACCGGGCTACCGCGATCGAAATGTGCCGACAGCACGCGGTGTTCCCAGGTGGTCACCCATCCAAGTACTAACCGCATACATGTGTGGAGGGGGATTAGTCAGCGTTCTGATCTCGTATTTGTTGGCGATTGACATACGGTCATCTCGTGGAGCAGCCAATTGAGCTGTGCTGCAAGCCAATCTGACAGCTCACTTGTACGTCGACGCTATTCTGCAGCCGATTGTTCTGCCTGTGATGTCAAGCGGTCTAGGTTCCATTTACTAACAAGACAACGCTCGACCACATACTGCACGACTTTCTCAATAATGTCTTCGAGGATTTAATATCCTTCCATGGTTATCCAGGTTCCCAGACCTATCCTCAATAGAAAACGTCTGGGACATGCTGAGACGGCAATTGCAGCCATCTCAGAATAGTCACTGAATTATCTGACCACTTGCAACATTTGTGGCAGAATCTTCCCCAGAGGGACATAAGCAACTTAATTGACTATATGATGCACTGAATCAGCTTGTATAGTTATCAGGATAGGATTTACCACTTAATGTCTTCTTGTTGCTACCGTTTCTTTATAAAACTTTTTTGCCCACAAATTCTAGTAATTTGCACCTCCTCAAACGATACCGAGTTTCGCTGTTATAGCTCCATTTTGTATGGGTTTATATGTTTTTTGCAATAGAGTGTATAATATGAAAGACAGCAAATATCGAATTTGAGCTTTATAGCTGCTTCGCGTCTCTAGTTATGCTCCCCCCAAACGCGTATTTTCTTATGGCCGGCTGACGACGGGCGCCAGTAAGGTGATTCCGAAAGAGAGAGAGAGAGTTTTAACACAATTTAATTTTTAATATTCATTCAAAAGTCATAAATATTATCTGATGTACATATTAATTGATGCAAATAAAGAAATAAAATAACTTTTTAAGTATATTTAAATTGAAACATTAGTGAACTGAATCCCAACGTACAATGCGACGTAAACAAAGATAAGTTGGGTAACAAGGATAAATTTTCGAAATTAATTGGATTTTGTTCTTCAGTACAACAAGTCTGGACCTGAACACCCAAATGACTGAGAGCAGACTAAACTGAACAAACAAAAAAGGCTCATTAGTATCTGACAGTTCATTATTGATTGATCGTAAAGTTACTTTATTTACAGGTTTGAAACATAAATTGATAAGAATAGTGATGCATGGTTCCAGTAGAATAGTGATGAATATTTTTGGTTTTATTTTTCTGTGCAATTATATATTAAAAATATCACAATATCTCATTTTATAAATTAGTTTTAAGCGATGTATTTATTTCAGGGTGCTATGCAAAACAAGGAGGACTGGCCTCAGTTACAAATCATATTTTTCTCTGCTCAAACAGCTCAAAACTTTGTAAAAGCGATTCAGAAAGCACTACCATCTATACATTTGGCATATATAAACAGAGTTGAAGTAAGTTGATATTTATTATTTACTAGAAAATGTACCCGTCATTGCCCGGGGTTCGTAGCGTAGCGCGTCCACGCAGCAGATTATTTATTTATTTTTTGCTGTAAGCGGGAGTATTGATTAGGCGTTCTTTGGTTTTCGGGAATTCGCTTAAGTTCTGGTGAGCGAAATTTAAAGAACGCTTTAATAATACGCCCACTTGTAACAATCACAACTACAACTACAACAACATAAAAAAATCTCGCGGAGGCGCATTGTTCCGGGTCTTTAAGTACCTGTGTACCAAATTTCCCCCTTTTATACGGGTTTGGTTATGAAAGCTGAAATCTAGTGATATGGAAAATTTTATTATACGCAGGGCCACCCTAGAACGGACCCGGACTTTGGAAAAATAATAATTTCGGGACCGATGACAGATAATTTTCGTAGACAGAAATTGTTCTTTATTTATCCAGACGAGGACGCTTCAGGCTACATGGGCCCGGAAATTTGACGCGGCTTCCCCGTCACGTTATTGATTCTACGTTATTGATCACTTGATTATACGTTAGTTTGGTAAAGTCGTCTTTGCAACTGCATAAGCCTATAAGCACATGAAATTTTCCCAGCTATTTATCGTTAGGTAGTGGCCATTCTGCCGAACTCTATAAAGAAAACATGATGCATCTGTATAATAAAAGGCAATGTTTGTGTGTCTTATACACTATAGGCTAAGCGACCGCGCGTTGTAGAGTTACGAAATTTGGCAATCGGAGACCCGGGGGGTGGGAAGGTGACACGTGAAAACCGATTTTTAAAATTTGAATTATTTTTTTTGTTAATGTTTTATGCGATTTTGACAGTTTTTTTCTTTTTCCCCTTTTTTCTCCACCATCCAGATGTCGTAGAAAAAAACAAATCACACGGCCGGAAAGAGCAGACAATTGCAAGTAAAAATATATCGATTTCAAATCTCAGGGATAAATTCTAATATTTTTTAAAGATTTTAAAACAAAAGTCCCTTTCAGCTCAAACAAACGAACTTTCGCTTTCAAATCCCCGCATCGGGAAAAGTACCGACGATTTCGACTAATAATTTACATTTTTAGAAAGCTCAAAGATCAGGCTTTCTTACAAGCCCAATCTGGTCAAGAAATAATAAAAAGTAGCCGCACGATCCGGATTTTAAGGAAGTAATGATTTTAAATTTCTCGGCAAAACCGCGAAAGTAGTTTTTCACCCACATGCGCGCGGAGACGCACGGTGTTTCTATGGAGAAAAAAAATAAATAAAAAGAAAGTTATGGAGATTGTCGCGGTGCATTTATGCATCGGGTTAGAAAATTACGTTATATTTTAAATGATGGAATTAAGAGCTTAGCATATGGTCATTATAAAATTTAAATGATTGAATTGAGGTGATGCATTGTATACATCGTATACATCAGGTGGTGGTAATAGTATACTGAGTGAAATTATTATATTTATATGAAATTATTATATTTATTAGAAAATTACGTTATATTTTAAATGATGTAATTAAGAGCTTAGCGTATGGTAATTATAAAATTTAAATGATTGAATTATGGTGGATTGAATTGTGGTGATGTATTGTATACATCGGGTGGTGGTAACAGTATACAGAGTGAAATTGTTATATTCATATGAAATTATTATATTTATTATATTTGAAAATGGCATCAGTGATTGCTTTTTATACGGTTTTTGGCCTAGGGACAATTAAAAACCGAATAATTGTTTACTTTTTATAAGGTTTTTGGCCTAGGGACAATTATAAACCGAATTAGTGTTTGGTGGTATCTGGCTGATATATTTGGGCCATGCTCTTGATACCCATCGAATATCCTGATGAGGATATTCGCATGGATATTAAATTATATTTGCAAATGCCATCAGTGATTGCTTTTATACGTTTCTTGGGCTAGGGACAATTAAAAACCTAATTAGTGTTTGCTTTTTATAAGGTTTTTGGCTCATTATGTTGGATTGAATTGTGGCGATGTATTGTTTACATCGGGTGGTGGTTGGAACCACAATGAAAAACTTAAACACTGAAGAAATAAGAAAAAATAAATAAAAAGAAAGTTATGGAGATTGTCGCGGGGTGTTTATGCATCGGGTGGTGGTGGAGACAATCTTAAAAAAAAAACTTTTTTTCGCTGAGCAGCATCGTTAAAACAGCATCGTTATTTCTTAAATACTAAATTCACATTCAACATCATCAGTCTCAAAAATACTTTTATGTCATTTGCGATGCAATACTAAATATCTGATGTGGGCAATACATGGCTTTCTTTATATATTGCAATGAATTCACTACTACTCTTACAATAAAAAAATAGGTTTTTCTTATAGTAGATATTTATATTCTTTCCAAGATATTGAATTTCCGTCAATTAGTCGTCATTTTCATTGATTTAATGCCATTTTTATCAATTTGGCGAGATTTTTGTTAATTTGTCAACATTTCAAAAAGTCGCCAAATTGGCGACATTCCGCCAAATTCGACGCCAAAATCTCGACAAGCGTTATGGACAGAGAAATAAGTTATTCTTATAGCAGATAAATAACTATTGGCCTTCAAATACAAAAGCATTACTCAAAGTATCTTTTTTCATGAATGGAACGAGCTAGATTCACTAGAATGATGTTACAAATTTATCGCATGATATTACATATTAAAAGTGAGCATGTTTCTCAACAGTTAATATATATTTTTTAATTTATGGGGTTTTTTGATAAATTTATTTAAAAATGTGCATTATCTCGAGAATGGTTCATGCTAGCGTTCTAAAGTTTATGTCAATCGTTTTATAAGGAAGATTACATAAGAAATGGCTATTTGCGTAAATTTATTAAAGGTTTTGAGTTTCTGATGATTTTTCAAAATTTCACTCGAAAATTTAGGGGTGTTCTGAACATTCGATTACTTTTAAAAGCAATAGACTTCCAGTATTTATGGATTGTGATTTTTGTACCAAATTTCATTCGAATCGCTCTATTTGTTCGTGAGATATCGTCTCCACAGACTCACTGACACACACACACACACACACACACACACACACACACACACACACACACACACACACACACACACTTTCACACACACACACACATACACACATACTTTCACACACACACACACACACACACACACACAGACATCACCTCAAAAATGTTTGATTCGTGATCAGGGATGCTTGAAACAAGCTCTCCCGTCGAAAACTCGAATTCGAATTTTCGACCCCATCACAATACTTTCCTTATATATTATGTATATAAGGAAAGTAAAAATGCAGACAAACGAATACAATTTCATTTATGTAAAACAAAAATAGAGGAGCATACCTCTATAAAAAACATAGGAGCAGTTAGTTGATCCCGGCTGTGAGTACACATCAAAGGGATCCCTTTCCTAGGGTTACAGGTACAAAAATCCTCATAATCTCACAGTTCACAAATATTAGAATAAATTCACTTTACAAATCAATTTTAAAGACCCCCCCTCCCCCCAGAACATTATTTTTCATATTAAAATTTCATTATTAGTTTTAACTTCATTAAACAAACTTAACGTCACAAACTTTGTTAACTCCACGGGGTTATGGCGCCAGCGAGTTTGCCACGGTCAGAATTTTCAAGGGTAGCGAACAATATAGAAATATAGATGACTGATTCAGTTTTATATATTAGTTCATGTTAAAATAGTAATTGCATACATATTGCATTTCTATATTGGGGCTTTTTTGTTTTATGTATTCTTATATTTTTACAAATATTCTTCAGTCATGAAATGTTCTTTTATGCTTAAATGAACTTCGTTTCTAATTTACGACATTGGCAAGTTTTTATTTCATCTTTTACCTATTTCATGTAACATTACAGATAATAATTCTCCGAGGACGAGGAGCGGTGTATTCGCTTAATAGCAGCGAATCGAAACCTGACGCCCAAGTAGAAAGTTCTCCTACTTTGTTTGGAAACGACGATACAGATGACATCATATCAAGCTTACTGCACATTACGGAAGTAAGGACCAATTCAAGTTTTATTTGTATGACAATACTAGGTATATTTGTTTAAGGAATGTAGTGTGACAAGGTCAGAAAATTGATGTGTGCAGCACATGGCTTTCTCGACAGAATCAAATTTATCTTCTCTTTCATAATACATTAAATTAAATTTAATTATTGCACAAACTGGCACATAAACTTGAAATTATATCTATTTTGTAGTCATAAAGTACACTTCTTTTGTATTTGGCAAATAGTTTTTTGCATTTTAAAACATAAAGCCAGCAAGCTGGCCCAGTTTCTCAAAATTCCAAAATGCCGAAATATCTTGATTTATATTAGAGTAATGGGCTCGTCCTATTCGTTTCGTCGTTAAAAATTACGTATGAAACAATCCTTTAATTAAAACATTTCAGCACATATTGTCTTTTATTTTGGATTTTGACGATTAATGCAGGTAATAATTTCACAAATAAAAAGTACCAGTTCTGCTTTTTCTATACAAACTAAAATCTAATTAGCACCAGGGTATCGCATAAGTGACTTGCCTACCAAATTTAATAAAGTTTCGTTGAATAGTTTTTGAGTTAGAATGGATAAAAGCATTACACGCACACACACACACGCATGCACACATACAGACGCCAAGCTAAAAAGGGTGGATTCGTGTTCCAGAGTGCTCGAAACGTGTATAGATCCGTTGAAAACTCGAGTTCCGATTTTCGACACAATTCCAAAACTTTCCCTTATAGGTAAAGTAAAAATCAGAATCTTGAATTACACGTATATACATGTTTTGGGAATACCTGAATACGGATCTATCAGATTTTATGCGAGTCTTTGGGAATTATATCTATAGCAAATCATGCAATTTTCATAAAATTTGGTTCAAATATTTTAGTCGGTAAATACCACGACGCCTGATGAATATTCGAATAATAGAAAGGGTGTAATTTTTTTAACATACAGGCATTATTGGAAAAATCGCTGAAAAAGAAATTATAAAGCAGTTGGTAAATATTAATGAACTACGTATTCATTTCTACCTGCACTTATCACGTTCGAAATGTCTAGTGGTCATTAAATGTGAAGCATACACACTTAATAAAAAATGTTGATAAATTTCCTGAATATCAAAAATCTGTTTAGATTTAAGCATCAAAGTGGCGCACATATTAGAATTCTGTTAACATGCTAAATGGGATATATTGATTCTTATTTCCGTGCGCGACATAATTATTTAATTGTTTAATTTTTCGATTGGAAGCTAAACGATATTTTTATTACTTCTGAGGGGCAAAGTAGTGCAAGTTTTTTGAAAATCTCTTTGTATCTTTACCCCAAAATTGAATTTTCGAAAATTCGACATTTTCATTGATCTGGAGGCTGAGACGGATCGAATGAGAACAAAATCAAGATACTAAGTAGTGCATATTTATTAAATGATTTTGGTATTTTTTAACATCCCTTAGAATCACACCCTTATTTCGAATTTCCAAAATTTTAGATTTTTTCTTTGATCTTGAAATTGAGATGAATTGAAAGATGCCAAAACCAAGATTCTAACTGGAGTGGAAGTTCGATAATTAAGCAAAGTGGCTTGGAGTATTTTGATTATTGCTTTGTATCATCTCCCTAAATTTGAATTTTTAAAATATGAGATTTTCTTGTTGACCTGGAACTTGGAAGTTGAGATGGATCGAATGAGGTTTGAACCGAGATTTTAACTCGAGTGAAAGTGCTTGATAATTTTGAAAAGTGGTTTTGAGTGTTTTGATTGTCTCTTTGCACCGCCACTCCTAATTCGAATGTTTAAAATTTTAGATTCTTCCTTTAGTTTTGAAGCTGAGACGGATCGAATGACACCAAAACCAAGATTCCAGTTATAGTGGAAGAGCTCTATAGTAGAGTTTGAACCGAGATTTTAACTCGAGTGAAAGTGCTTGATAATTTTGAAAAGTGGTTTTGAGTGTTTTGATTGTCTCTTTGCACCGCCACTCCTAATTCGAATGTTTAAAATTTTAGATTCTTCCTTTAGTTTTGAAGCTGAGACGGATCGAATGACACCAAAACCAAGATTCCAGTTATAGTGGAAGAGCTCTATAACTTTGATATGTCACCCAATCAGTCATGTCAGTGCATATTGTATAGATGAATGCACGCAATATATATATATATATATATATATATATATATATATATATATATATATATATATATATATATATATATATATATATATATATATACATATATACTTTTAATTGTATTTTATACTTTTATACTTTTAATTTATTTTATACTTTTAATTGTGATTTTTGAATCCTAATATTCTTCTCATCCCCCTTTCCATTGTAGTGATATGTTACCTTCTCTCTTCATCCTTAGTCTTGGCCTATAGTTACTCATTTGTAACAGATATGCTAGAGATGGGTTTTTTTGTACATACAGTAGTTTATGCATTATTTTCGATTAAAATCCTTTAATTTATATATATATATATATATATATATATATATATATATATATATATATATATATATATATATATATATATATATATATATATATATATATATATGTATATATATATATATATATATATATATATATATATAAAACTACTGGTCCTAAAATATATATATATATATATATATATTTTTTAGCACCAGTCGATGGAAATCCAATATACCCCCGAAACAGCGGTATATTGTAATTTAATATGCATTTATCAGCATTTCCTAAATGTTTCTTAAATTTCAAATAAATTTCTGCTGCTAAGATGTTAGCTTATTATTCTATAACGTTGCGCTATAATTTACTATTAAAGTACAAAAACTAATTTCCACTTTTTTATTTTTAATATAACTAAACATTCTTCTTTTCTAGATTGATGCTAATGCATATCAAATTGAAAGTGTTATGAAACAATGGTTGCACGACTACAGCTCGGATTCGGACCACTTAAGACTAACCTTGGGTCACATAACCCTTCGATGCGACATCAAAGAATGTTTATTGAATGCCGATGCTCTTCCGGTTACAGGTCAGTTTTATCTGCTTCCAGAGGCTGTAACATCTCAGAATGCCGTTCGTACTACTACAGCAAACAAACAGAAGACCTCAAAAGTTCCTGTTTATATGATGGATGCTGTGGCTGTGGTACAAAAGGATGGTGTATGCGAGTCTTTGCTATTTGGACACTCATATATTGCAAGTAAGATTCTGAGTCACACCATACAGGGCTCTTGGGAAAGTGTTTAAGCACCCCAATACTTTATAAGGAAATGTCTATGAGTTTACACGTTGGGTCTATCTATAGTAAAGTGGCAATTCCCGATAGAATAAAAGGAATTGCAAAGCCCCTACAGATTAATAGATTAACCACCCATAGGCACCGATATGAAGGTGTACAGTATTTACAGCCTATGGAAGAGGAATATTTGCCAAAACCAGAAAAAAAAAAACCCTTAATGCTGAGATAAAAATGATAAACAATTATATACAGAAATTTTTGCCCATTCTAAATACAGTTTATACAAATATACATCCATAAACACTTATGTGCAGAATTGTTTTAAATGGGAGTAACGATATATATAAAAATGTTTCTAAAATAGGATATTGTATATACAAAATGCCACGAATAAAAATCAGAGTCGTATATATATATTTAGTAGTCTTATATATATATTTAATATACAAGTCTATTAAATATATATATAAGACTATATATACAAACATACAAGACTACATATACAACATATACAAATAAATCTCACATATTGCCATGGCTTTTAATACTACATTCATACATACAATGAAATTTGCAAAGAATAGAACAAATGTAAATTTGGCGTTTAAAATTCCCCTACCAGAGTTTTAACGTTAGGAATAAAACCTCGGCAGCAAAGTGAGTTAGAAGAAGAATATCAATTGCAAAGTTGTAGAGCCAGAGTCGGCTGACAGGATGAGGCAAAAGGATGCATTGCATAGGGGTCTGGGAGTTATGGGGAGCTCGGGCCGCTTAAACTGTTTTTTCCACAACCCAGATCGCCCGACTTAATCGAGGGTTTAAGTGACAAGATGGATCTCCGGGACAAGAGTACATCCTAGCACTTATAAGAGGGAATCCGGCCCTCCAGGTTATCGTTTATTAAAATTTAAAACGTTATATTGGAAGATATACATAAAAAATAAAAAAATGCCTCCCCCCCCGGCTAAAAAGTCCCGAAAGAAAAACTGCCTGTGAATGCCACCCCACTGATTTCGGTCTAAATTGCCTGGCACTGTCCCGACCGTCCAAGCAGATACACCTTACACCTTCGAGTAGGTCGGACGGCCTGGGCCAAAGAAGAATAAAATTGTTGCAAGAGAAATTTATTTGTTACAATATACTTATAAGTGAATTCCTGCCATATTCATAAATGATACAATAAACAACACTTACATGCACAGTAATCTAGTGTAGAGTCTGTTAAAAATGCTCTTCGCCATTGACAATGAACATTTGAATTCGAGAAAGAATATTGCACTATCATTATTTACAATTAATTGCGGAGCATCTGGCAACCGGTGAAGTATGCTGCAAGCACTTTTATTTAATCGGACATGGACGCCAATGTCTGCAAAGGGGGATCGAACTGTTTGGAATAGGGTATGTCAAATTCCTGTCTTTTGGAAGGTTCTTCGTTTGGAATTGACGCTGTCCCACCCGTAAGTAAAAGGTTAAGAAGTTATCGGAGCACTTAAATACTAACCTAGGAGTCCTGTATATATGTTACCGCTAAAGCTCGAAAGCCGTTAATGTGAACATCACCTAGATAATCTGCAGATTAACTGATTTGCTTCGTTAACGTGCGGAATCAAGAGTTTTCCACATTTTACCTAGGTAATGCGCACATTAACGGCTTCCGTATCGTTAAAGTTCAAAATTTTGTTTCTCTCATTTCCTTTCCCTACTCCTTTGCTATGTAATTCAAAGTGTCACCAATCTTTAGATTGCACTAATAAGTAAGCATAATTTTATCATATGTTTTACAAATTCATTTCCTTAATTGTAATAATATTTTAAACCGTTTGATTCTTTGTATTATAGTTTTTTAATCGATTGATGAATGATTCTATCAACTAATTTGTTGATTGTTTGATTGCATTACTTGATTCTTTAGAAACGTTGCTGTTGTTCCAACAAAGATCTTATTTTCACTTTAACGAATGCCTAGTAGATAATGCGCAGATTACCTAGATAATGTGAGAAATGAAACAATTTTCGGCACTTTAAAGGTTTAACGGATCACCCTAGTTAATCTCCACATTACCTAGATAATCTGTAGAATAACTGATTTTTGCACTTTAGCGGTAACATATATACTAGTGTTTTAGTTTGACATAAGAAGATTGCACGAATCGAATTCTTAGTTGAAATAAATAAATTGTGAAACTTGGTAAAAATATAAGGCTACATTAAAGTGATCATTTTTGAATATAGAATGTTCATTGGAATACTATTTTACAATTTGTAGAGAAGAAAACTTGCAGTTTAATAAACTCAATCGATCAGCTAGCTCTCAATTGAACAGTCCAAGCTTTGGGCAATACTATGTGTTTTAAACTCACATTAAAGGGTTAAAGCCCCAATCGTTTCTAATTGTTTAGATTTCTCAGTAAGTGTTTGAATTTTAATCGGTGAACTTTAGGTTCTGCTTGCATTTTTTTTGCAATACCGCGTACTTAAATTCAAAGTTTACTTGCATTCAAGCTGCAGTTTATTTAAAAATCTGTATCCGAAGTAAAATTTGGACTCAATTTTTGTGTATGTTTTGTATAAAGATTTAAAAATTTCACTTTTGATGTGATATATACTAGGACGTGTCCCCAGCGCCTTCCTGGAATCTACTCAACCAATTTTGATAGTTATTTTTTAACGAAGGGCCTCGACTTGCAGATTAGCCATTTGATGAACTGAATAACGCATTCAAATTTATTTGATTTTTGACCATTTATTGAATTTATAGCTATCCCCAGCGTGTTCTCGAAATCTACCGTGCCAGGTTTCATAATTTTCAACACGTTGATATATTTTTGTATTTTTGCATTTGTTTTATATTTATTTGAATTTTTTTTTTATGAAACATTTAAATTTACTTAGTTTTTTCCTCTATTGATAGTGGCAATAAAACTTAGATTAGAATCAGAAACCTACGAAAGACTGTTTAGCTGGACGAATTGAAGCGTATCCATTTCCCCAACCCTGGGGCATGTTGATACTGATAAAGAAATATTTTTATAACAGCAATAAGCTGAAGTGTGGCTTAACTTGACTTTCTCATACTAGAATTAATTTCTAAGTTGCTTGTAATTTTTTTGGGGGGAAATT
This sequence comes from Amaurobius ferox, assembly GCA_951213105.1. NCBI lineage: Eukaryota > Metazoa > Arthropoda > Arachnida > Araneae > Amaurobiidae > Amaurobius > Amaurobius ferox. Next base: position 62,925,169 of record OX578139.1, read on the forward strand.
TTGCAAGAAAAAATTTGAAAAATCTGCATTGTTGGTTCAAATGATCACAATTACAGCATGTTATCCTTCATTTTTATGGGCTTGAATTAATCTTTTGATTAATACCAAGTTTTACAATGTATCACTTCTTTTTTTTTGGGGGGGGGGGGAGGCTAATAATGTCACAACACAAAATTGGTATTTCGGCTATTTTTCACTATAACGAATGAAATTGCTAAGTTTCGTGATCATTGAGCCTTAGATTACCTTCTTATGCATAGTTATGTCAAATCTTGTCATGCTGCCATGTTATGAAAATATAAAATTTCAAAGTTTTCCCTTTCATTTCAAAATATTTTATCTAGTTCTAGATGTTTCGTTAGCAAAGCCAGATAAAAAATTTCGTGAAAATCCATTAATATTTGTGTCAGCTATCGTGTGCGCAGAAAATCGATCACAGACAGACGACAGACATGCAAACTGATATCACACTAAAACTAGCTGAAACGTCTTCAGGAGATCCTAAAATATATATTGGCATCAAAATCTCGAAATAGAAATTTTAGTGAAAACAATACTTTATACTACATTCTATAGTATGAGAAAGTAAAAATCGTAAACAAATACTGTTTTATGAACTAAAAATTAATATTTTCGATGATTATTGTAATATTGAGAATAAAAATAATGAAAAAAAAATATATAATAAAATATTCAGCGTTATGATCACTTCGTCTTTTGCGTAAATAATTTTCAACATTTTTTTCCTTGGACTGTCGGGTCCTCTAAGACTTGGTAAGGTCCATTACTAACCATTGTCCCGAGAACAACTGGATGTAATTAATCAGATGAAATTAAGATAAGTTAAAACATAGTATCAACTTATACCAAACCAAGGTGTCACAATTTAATCATGATACGCCAAGAAAAGGTAAACAAATACACTACTTGACAGTGAAAATGAGACACCAAGATGGAGTGGGCAGAAAATGATGAAAATCGGCAAACAGAGAGAGGCAACAACGAACAATAAGTGATGTTTATTGCAACATTATACACCTACACAGTGAGCGATAACACCGTCTGATCAGTAGGTTGTAGAACCACCGCGGGCGGCGATATAGGCAGCAACACGCCTAGGTACAGAGTAAATGAGAGTGCGGATGGTGTCCTGAGGGATGGTTGTCCATTCCCTGTTAACCATTTACCAGAATTCGTCTTCTAAACGTGACGGTGGCAGCGCACGCAAGCGACGCCCAATCACGTCCCAGACGTGCTCGATTGGTGAGAGATTAGGGGAGACTGGTGGTCAGGGAAGCACCTGGGTACCTTGCAGGGCATGTTGCTTCATGCGTGCCGTATGTGGACGGGCGTTATCCATCTGGTAAATGACATTGTGCCCTTCCTGAAGGAAGAATGGTGTCACCGGCCGCAGCAAGCCATCGTTGGATCGCCATAGTGCCCTCAATAGGTGACCTCAATACGGATCAGAGGTGACCTGCTATCGTAGGCGATGATGTGCATGATGTCGCGCGGCGCTGTGTGGTGTTCCACAGATGCGGCCGGATTGGGCCTGTCACCATTTCGGCTCCAGACTAGTACACGGCGACTGTCATTGCTAAAACAGAAGTATGACTCGTCTGAGAACACGACCCTGTGCCATTCCACCGTCCACGCGGCTCTATCCCGACACCATTGTAAACGGATGCGTCTGTGCTGTTGGGTCAATGGCAGTCTTCTTAACGGGCGCCATGAGGCATTCCAGGTCGTCGGTGACCAATCGGCGGATAATAGTCCTGATCGATATGGGAGCATCAAGGGTGTCCTGCACATGCTGCAAAAGGGCGACGGAAGTGGCTTGTGGGGCCGCCAACGCTTGCCGGTGGAAATGTTGGTCTCTACGTGCTGACGTCGCTCTGACCATACCGGCACCCCTCAAACGTGCTACATTTCCTTGTTCCAACTATCCTCGCCACAGCCGGTGCACCGTGGACGCGTTATGTGGTAGTCCGCTGAGATTTGACGTATGGACCAACCTGCCTTTCTGAGTCCAATCACCATACCCCTCGTGAAATCGTTTGTTTGCTGGAACTACCTCGGTTGGCGGCGGCCTGGTATTCTCTGTTACTACACGTTCCCTCTGAGACAAAAAAAAATTGCAAAATAATTTTCCTGGAAGACAGAGCGGTGCGACTATCAGCGATTCTGCAAGTTCCTTCCCTTATATCTCACTCAACGTGCGCGGGACAGCTGCGTATTTCGCATCATTTACATAACTCGGTGAGCTGCGTCTACCCTGCAATTTGCACATTTTTCTGCCCACTCCTTTTTGGTGTCTCATTTTCGCTGTCACGTAGTGTATAATAAACAACAACGAATTTATCTTACTATTTATTCAGTATCCTAATAAGACCCAAATCCGAAAGAATTTTAAACTTTCATCCGAATTGTTCAGAAAGCATCGAAGAGCAACACAAACATTTAATTTGTACTATCGAAAACAGTAGTTTCGCGAGGTTTTCTGAGGCCTAAAGCACACTTTCACAAAAATTTTATCTAAACAATAAATGCTGTAAAACATCTAAAATCTGAAAATTGGTAATCCGAAAAATCGATTATCAGACAATTTATTTATGTTGTTTTTACAAGTTCAAAAATAAATACGGATTTATAACGTCAGTCTTTTCACTTTGGGTTCTGGAATAGAATTTTGGACCTATGTCGAGTCAACAAAATTTTGGAGATTTTTATTTATGATATAAAAATATTCTCGGGTTCGAAATTACCTTCTCTCCCTCAAAATTACAAAATATCGAAACGCGAAGGCAAATATAGAATACTATAGTATTCTACATTAACACCAATAAATCACATAAAGATCGCACCGTGGGGATTATAGTATTATGATCTCAATATGCGCAACAACAGGTCGATAAAAGAATCGTAGCCAAAGTGTTGTATACATGAAGACAACTAAACGCTGATGAAGGTAATAATAAGATAAGGTAACAAATGACTGAAGGTAATGCAGAATTTCTATATAAAAAAAAATGGATTAGCTATTATGAACTAATGAATTACAGAAAAAAATTCCAGACAGGGCCAATTAAAATAATATACAAAATTTTGAGGCCCTCTGTAAACATGAGGTTACAAGCGGTCGCTTAGGCTGTTTAACCCTCGGGATGCCCTTGATCAAAAATAGTTTTGCTTGGATAAATTTTACTTAGTTAAAGTTATATATCGTAACACACGTGCATGTTGATGATATGAATGAAAGGTTTCTCCTCTTTCAAAAAAGACAAAATTATAAATACTCGTTATTGCACAATTTCCATTGCATCATCTTACCTGTGTACAGTGTTTCTTTCAGGACTTTTTAGTCTAGGGGGTGGGGTCGAATGACATTTTAGGGGGGGGGGCAAGTTTCATATTTGCCTAATATAAATATATCTAAATGCTGTGTCACATAAATAGAATTTAAGTTTTATAAAATGTCTTATATTATGCCTGAAAGAAACACTGCCTGTATACGAACTTGTCCCGTCCCGTTCTCGCCTATATAAAAAGTTGTTTAATGAATAAATTACTTACTCTCAGTTGCAGAATTTTCGAAACGGGTTGAGCTAGTTCGTTTTGCATCTGTTGAAATTTCCCTTCGAAATTATGTGATATTTTAAAAATATATTCTTTATTGTTAATTTTATACGTTTGAATATTTTATTTCCAAAGTTAAGTATATGCGAAAATACTTATTATATAATTGTTTAAAATTATGCATTTTTTTTTAGCAGCCACACGTTGTTGGAAAATTGACTGGGATGAGCTGGATAGAAATCTGCAGCTCTTCTTAGGTGTTGTACGTCATTTGTACGAAAACAACCTCGTCCTGTTGGCGAAAAAGCAAAATACTCAAATCATGTCTTCGGAAAAAATACTTCCAACTGGATATTTTATATTTTTTCCATCTAAGAATGCACTTTTAGTGAAGTCAGCTGCAGCGAGTGAACTTATGCTTCCCACTGAAGAAATGAATGACAAAGATATACCTGAGGAATTGGCAATGGTTAGTATGGAATATTTCAATGTTGAGTCATGTAATCTTTTAATTTTAAATAATACTTTTGGGGAAGAGAGGGGTTTATTAGACAGCAGATCTTAGCAAGATGTGGCCAGGACAGACTGGTGAGGCGATATATGAAATGTTATCTAAAATTCAGTCTAACATTTGTTCTGATTGGTTGATTAACAAGTTGAATGCTTGTAAATAACTTTTGCTACAGCGGGAAACCGGACTATTATCTTTCTTTTTGTATCTTATATTATCTTCTTCCCAGATTTCTGATAGAAGTGCAACTTATGATCTGTATAATTTCTTGGTTTCTTTGCTTTTTTTTGACAGTATTTCCTCCTGGTCAATGTAAATCTAAGTGGATTGAAATTGTTGCCGTAAATTGTAGGGTCCTTGTAAAATTCATTTTTTAGTGTCATTTAAGTCTTAGATTCACTACTTGCAACAGGATGGTTAAATTAATTAAATATTATTGTAAAGAACTCATGTCTGTCTAAGTGGAGAATTGAATTACTGTTCTACGACTGACCAGACAACGCTCTATCTAGTGGGTTGCTATGACAGTTATATTTTCTTCTACATTTGAAGTGGATCCTATATGGTCCCAATATGAAATTTCACAAGATTCACAAGAAACTATTTGTTCTCCCAGCTGTCGCATTTCTTGGAGAACATTTTAAATACCTATGAAATTACCTCGTTAAAACCTATTAAACGATCCATTATCGTTCAACGAGATTATGTTTTAAATAAGTAGAGGTAGTTAGATGTCGGTGTAAAACTAAAATTTTTCGATAAGGGTTTCCTGTTTCAAACAATTTTGTTTTGATCCTCAATTTTTTTGGGGGGAAAAAGTGCCTATGAGTCCAATCAATTACCGTCTTTACCTACTATGTCTTGCTATGCGAACTTGAAAATACTTCACCATAGATCATAAAGTTTGCTATATAGCTTTATGTTCAGTTACTGTATAGAACTCTTTAAAATGTAGATAATTTACGAAAATATCTCTAAATAACTTTATACTCGTATTAGTTGTAATTTTAGTTTTTCTTTGAGTGATTGCTTTAATCTAGCCATTATTAAGCTAATTCATGTTTTGATTCCCTTTTTCGAGTTTTTATTTATTTTTTGATATTTATAAGTAATTCCTTATGATTATTTTTTTAAAGATAGATTTAGAAAGGATATATTTTTCAGGGTAACTGATTTTTAGTAGAATTTGCATATCTCGATTTGCGTGCTTTATTATAATTACTTTTCCTTTTTACTTTCCTTACATACATAGTATAATGAATGTATAAGAAAAGTATTGTGATGGAGTCGAAAATTCGAATTCGAGTTTTCGACGGGAGAGCACGTTTGTTTTAAGCATCCTTGAGCACGAATCGAACGTTTTTGAGGTGATGTCTGTGTGTGTGTATGTGTGAAAGTATGTGTGTGTGTGTCAGTGAGTCTGTGGAGACGATATCTCACGAACGAACGAAGTGATTCGAACGAAATTTTATACAAAAATTACAATCCATAAACACTGGAAGCCTATTGTTTTTAAACGCAATCGAATATACAGAACCCCCCCTAATTTTTCGAGTGAAATTTTAAAAAAATCATCAAAAAATCAAAACTTTTATAAAATTATGCAAATAGTCATTTCTTATGTAATTTTTACCATAGAAAACGATTAACACAAACTTTAGACAGCTAGCATGAACCGTTCTCGAGATATTGCACATTTTTTAAATAACTGTATCCAAGAATCACATAAAATAAAATAAAATAATAACTATTGTGAAATATGTTCACTTTTCATATGTAATATCATTCGATAAATTAGGTGACATCATTCTTGAGGATATAGCTCGTTCTTTTGTATTTGTAATACTTTTATATTTGAACGCCAATAGTCATTTATCTGCTATAATAATAACTTACTTCTTCGTCCATAAGGCTTAACGAGGTTTTGGCGATGTATTTGGCGGAATATCGCCAATTTGGCGCCTTTTTAAATGTTGCCAAATTAACGAAAATGTCCTCCAAATTGATAAAAATGACGCTAAATCAATGAAAATGACTCCTAATTGATGAATTAATTATCAAAATATTTTAATATATGGACTATATCGTTTATTGAGGATGCTATCAATATTGATAATTGTTTATTCAGAGTTGCGCGAAATATAAGTTAATTGGCTTCTTTGAAATAGTTTTACATGTTGTCATCAGAAAAATCGCCAAATGTACAATTCAACGTTAAAAACAAAGTACCGTGGATGTTACCATTATTTATTGATGTAAAAGGAATAAATTCATTGGATTATATAAGGAAAGTCATGTGATGCCGACATCAGATTAAGATATATTTAGAAATGACATCTTTTCAAGGGAAATTATTTTTTATTTGGTATTATACATCTTTAATTACGTGCTTTATTATAATTACCTCTTCTATGATAAATATATTTAGAAATGTTATCTTTTCTTCGGCAATTTAATATTATTGAGAATTACATATCTCTTATTATGTGCATATTATGCCATTTTTCTTTAGGAAGTCAAAGAATGCTTAGAAGGCCTTGAACACAAACAGATCTATAACCCACTCACAATGACTTCCGGTTTATATTCCTATTTAAACTCCTCCTTATCCAAGAAGACGAGACCATCAACCAGCTTCGTAACACCCATCGTGGCCTATGATGGAGTAAGAGCACGCATTTTCTTAAATATAGGGGAATATAATAGTTTATATATAATAGTTTTGTGGGAATGACTCGAGGCAGATGGTTGTGATTATTTTTACTAAATGTTTGTTTACTACACATATTTTGATATTAAAACAAATTTGATACCTTGACCTGTCTAAATACTTAGAAAACAACTCATTGTAAATCTATGAAGCTTTCATTTAAAGATGAGTGAGTAACACTTTTCTCGAATTCGAATATCGAATTTGAATATTAACTAGATCTTGAATATTCGAATACCTTAAATATTTGCATGTACCTCGAATAATTATTTCAAATTGTTAACCTTTTGCTTACAGGTGGGACAGCGTCCATCACAATTGAAGAACCTCTCAAAAAGACAGGTATTTGACATACCCTATCCCAAACAGTTCGACCCCCCCTTTGCAGGCATTGGCGTCATTTGACATACCCTATCCCAAACAGTTCGACCCCCTTTGCAGGCATTGGCGTCCATGGACGCCAATGCCTGCAAAGGGGGTCGAACTGTTTGGGATAGGGTATGTCAAATACCTGTCTTTTTGAGAGGTGAGAGGTTCTTCTTTCGGGATTGACGCTGTCCCACCCGTAAGTAAAAGGTTAATAAATAATATTTACATTTATTAAATATTATTAGTAGTTTTTATTTTAGGTGTTTTTAACTGTAATATTTCAATGGATTGTAAATGTTCCTCACAAACTGCAGATTTTTCTTTAAGAAAACAAGTATTCGAACACCTTCAGGATCTAGTCTGCTTCTTTTTATGTCGTAAATTAAACCACAGGCGCTGAAGGGTAGCACTTTAAATAACTGTTGACGGAGCCGTGATTAAATACTTAAAATAATTCCTTCAAGCAAGGATAAAGACTGGTATTTTTTCAGTAGTCAAAAATGTTTTAATTTGGTGTAAACGAAATTTCTTCTAGGTGCTTTCGAAACCGCACATAAAAATATTGTAAGGATATCGACGTAAACTACAAACAATATTTATTTTTAAAATATCTTGTGGAAATGGGATTTCTACTGTGAACTCAAAGATATTTAATGAAACAAGAAATGTTTTGGTTCGTCTCAATTAAAACTCACTGCTTTGTTCTCTAATTTTATATATTGCATATACTATTTCACAATATACTAATAATATACGGGAAGATAATAAGATTTATAACACATTAATATTGCATAACTTTAATTTATTGAATAGGCAAAAATTTTAAATACTGTAGATAAATATTAAGTTATAGAAGTATTGCTGGATAAAAATTTTTTTGCCCTTCTTTAATAATATGTATAATTTATTTTAGAATTCTGTGACTAAGGAATCTATAATTTCCAGTAAATGATGTAGACCTCAAATTGACAATTGATGTAGCCACGTGTTGTATTTACAAAATATATTTTTTCAGTAAGATTTAAGAGCATGTGTTTTTTGCAATTTGTACAGTATTAGACTTACTGTGAAATTCTGATAATATTTCTCTACCCGAGTACACTACTTTTGAAATTTCTGAAACATTTGGTATTATAGAAAAATTCCGCTTGTAACTATCTTCATACGTGTTTTGCTAAACTTTGCGATGACTATAAAGTTGATGCTTTGGAAATATTTTCATGGATTTTTCGATGATGAGCAACTGTGTATTTCTAATTTTCTTTTATTTAGTTCGATATAGTATATTTTTAAAGATAAACGAACAATCTTATTTACTGTTAATTAGACTATCGATTTTACTTTCCTCGCTCTGAGCTACGGGAAGTTATGGTGACAGTGGTTGTGATTTGTGCCACTTTTCTTCATAGATATGTTTTTAGATTAGAAGATTAAAAGATTAAAAGTTTTTATTTTAACCGATGTAGCCTAAGAAAAATATGGTGATCGTGATTTGGTCACGAGTAGAGTCTTTACCGTAAATACATCGGTGGGATACCAGAAATGACTTCTTAGATTCTCCCTATTAGACTTATTAGACTTATTAGCAATATGATTCCCTATTAGACTTATTAGCAATATGATTCTTAGATACCAGAAATGACTTCTTAGATACCAGAAATGACTTCTTAGATACCAGAAATGACATTTGTTTTTCTATGGGTAGGTGAGTGGATGTGCGTGCGAGTTCGCGCGTGTGTGTGTCAAATCTTTGGCCTTTCGTAATTTTGAAAACTGCTGAAGTAATTTAGACCAAATTTGGCTGGTATGCCGCGTATATTGTTTAGATGTAAAAAAAAAAAATCGGAAAATCTATATATTGCTTAGCTGTAAAACGAGATTTTGCCAAAATCATTGTCCCGTCGCAATTTGAAAAATTGCTGAAGCGATTTGGAGCAAATTTGGCTGTGTATATATGAATACGGTAAAGAAAAATATAAAAATGTTTGGCACAGAAGTCGAATGCCTGCTTGTTTCGCGTGGAAGGTCTCAGGATTGCCCGATCCTCTATATTTAAATTGTGGAAATAAGGTAGGAATTTTTATTTTTAACTAATAGTTTATGGAATGTAAATGGTAATTTGTGTTAAATTATATTCTGAGAACCAATCTTTCATTTGAAAATTAAGCTGTAATTTCCTCTTTATCTTACTTATGTTCGAAAGTTCATATTGTAACAGCCCTTGCTTTTCTTAAAAACAAAAACAAACTCGATTATAATTTCTCTCTCTATTTCCCACCTAATTCCATTGAAAATAGAGGGAGTGTATTAACCGATTTCATAACGGCGTCTGCTTTATTAAAGCTTAAGTTTTCAAGTGGATTTGAATGAATTCAACATCATATAATAGGAAGGCATTTATTGTTATACTGCTTTGTCATGCTCTTTAAAAGTGTTTTTAGAAATATTTAATAAATTCTTAAAACCTATATTATAGTGTTATAATAGTGTCTGTGCAGGGATATACTATTTAAGTTCTGACGATTTTTCTGTCCCCATTGAGCTCTCGGAATCTGCTCATGCGATTTTCATATATATATATTTTAAAATGAAGTTTGAATTCTTTCAAGGATCTTGCAATTTATGACAGCGATTCTCAATTGACGAATAATTACAGCGAATATGCTGCTTTTCTGTATAAAAAAAGTAGGGAAATGAGGAGATTGTTCAGATGTGAAGTTAAACTTAAATCTGAAATTTGAAGTAGGAGAATGTAGGGTCTGATTTCGCTATAAAAGAAAATTTTATTGTACCAGTAGCTCCATGGATAGAGCGTCACTTGGCCTGTGGAAGGTTGATTCTGGGTTGGGAAATAAGTTCTTTACATAATTATGAAATACCATGTGGATTCGAGTGCATATTCGTTTCTGAGTTATGTTCAGCTCATTAATATTCAGTATGAATTAAGGATAATTAAAGAGATGGGATAATTGATGGCAATTTGGGTTAATTAAAGCAAATGAATAATTACACTTTGATTAAATAAGGCAAATGATTAATTGCAATATGACTTCTTAGATACCAGAAATGACTTCTTAGATACCAGAAATGACTTCTTAGATACCAGAAATGACATTTGTTTTTCTATGGGTAGGTGAGTGGATGTGCGTGCGAGTTCGCGCGTGTGTGTGTCAAATCTTTGGCCTTTCGTAATTTTGAAAACTGCTGAAGTAATTTAGACCAAATTTGGCTGGTATGCCGCGTATATTGTTTAGATGTAAAAAAAAAAAAAATCGGAAAATCTATATATTGCTTAGCTGTAAAACGAGATTTTGCCAAAATCATTGTCCCGTCGCAATTTGAAAAATTGCTGAAGCGATTTGGAGCAAATTTGGCTGTGTATATATGAATACGGTAAAGAAAAATATAAAAATGTTTGGCACAGAAGTCGAATGCCTGCTTGTTTCGCGTGGAAGGTCTCAGGATTGCCCGATCCTCTATATTTAAATTGTGGAAATAAGGTAGGAATTTTTATTTTTAACTAATAGTTTATGGAATGTAAATGGTAATTTGTGTTAAATTATATTCTGAGAACCAATCTTTCATTTGAAAATTAAGCTGTAATTTCCTCTTTATCTTACTTATGTTCGAAAGTTCATATTGTAACAGCCCTTGCTTTTCTTAAAAACAAAAACAAACTCGATTATAATTTCTCTCTCTATTTCCCACCTAATTCCATTGAAAATAGAGGGAGTGTATTAACAGAATTCTAGTGGTAATTCTACCGTAAAGTAACATTTGTCGGTATCGTTCATAGAATCCAAGTTCACTAGATTATGTGCCCAATTAACCGCTACAAACTGCACCTGTTCAGACATGCAAGGGATATTTTTTTAATTCCTTTACATTCTTCTTTCAGAAAAAAATCCGAGTTACATAGAAGGATGAGGTTGGTTCTCTTGCACTGACGAAGGGAATCCAATGTAACCTCGAAACAGCTGTATGCTGCATTATAATTTTATTTATATTTATATACGTTGCTCAAGTTTTCCTTATCCTTCGCACAAAATGTATTTTATTTATTGATGCGTAGAAGGTTTATGCGAAATATGGGGATGGGCGGCTCAACCTCCTTCGGCAATCGGTTGTCAAAACGTCTTATTTTACCCTGTGTGCCAATTGTAGAGTAGACTTCATTTCCCTTCAAAATAACACTCTGCCGTAACCGGTAATAGAACCCGGGCCTATGGTTGAAAATATAATTTTTTTGCTTGGTGCAGTACGTTCGATCAACACTTTTAATGTTGTTAATTAAGTAATGTTACTTTTTATTCACGAATACATTTACATTTTACTTCTATAAATTAACACTTTATTTAAACATGGTTAAGAAAGTTTTACGTTTTTCAGGGACTTGTGGAAGGGAAAAAGAAGAAGAAGAAGCCTTCTATTTCAACTGAAGATATGAGTTCATCAAGAAACCCGGATGGATCATTTAGAACCGATTTCATAACGGCGTCTGCTTTATTAAAGCTTAAGTTTTCAAGTGGATTTGAATGAATTCAACATCATATAATAGGAAGGCATTTATTGTTATACTGCTTTGTCATGCTCTTTAAAAGTGTTTTTAGAAATATTTAATAAATTCTTAAAACCTATATTATAGTGTTATAATAGTGTCTGTGCAGGGATATACTATTTAAGTTCTGACGATTTTTCTGTCCCCATTGAGCTCTCGGAATCTGCTCATGCGATTTTCATATATATATATTTTAAAATGAAGTTTGAATTCTTTCAAGGATCTTGCAATTTATGACAGCGATTCTCAATTGACGAATAATTACAGCGAATATGCTGCTTTTCTGTATAAAAAAAGTAGGGAAATGAGGAGATTGTTCAGATGTGAAGTTAAACTTAAATCTGAAATTTGAAGTAGGAGAATGTAGGGTCTGATTTCGCTATAAAAGAAAATTTTATTGTACCAGTAGCTCCATGGATAGAGCGTCACTTGGCCTGTGGAAGGTTGATTCTGGGTTGGGAAATAAGTTCTTTACATAATTATGAAATACCATGTGGATTCGAGTGCATATTCGTTTCTGAGTTATGTTCAGCTCATTAATATTCAGTATGAATTAAGGATAATTAAAGAGATGGGATAATTGATGGCAATTTGGGTTAATTAAAGCAAATGAATAATTACACTTTGATTAAATAAGGCAAATGATTAATTGCAATATGATTAATTAAAGCAGGGCTCTCGCCAGGAGGACAGTTCAGTTGAAACTAAGGTACCGGTATCCAGCTACTAATTGATATATATATATATATAAATATATATAAAAAAAAACTTTTAATATTAACGACGTGGGAGAAAATCTCAGGAAATTTATTCTGCTGCTTAAAACTTCCATTGTACCATTTTCTTTAAACATTTATTTAATATACAGACTTATTTTATTTACTGTTGAAAGATACTTACTGTTATTTTATTTACTGTTCAACCGATACAGGTAAAAATGCTATCATGTTTTGTACGGGGCCCTTAAATGCCAATCAAGCCCTGGACGCCATGTTGCTTAAGTTGGGCAATGGTTTTGTACTTACGTTGCTGATTTGAGCTCCTCACCTACAAAACGAACTTCAAACTTTACGTAAAGTACGTGCGGTGAAAATAAATATTGAAATTGTTTTGTCATTTTTCAGTATAACATGAATTGCTGTTGAGCTGGCCATTACTTTTCACTATCAGTAACTTTTCATTTAGCAAAGAGATGGCGCCACTACTGTCACAAAATTCGGAATATTTTTTATCTATCAGCAGATTATCTACATATAAATTGAACCTTATTAATTTGAACTCAGAGACGTTTTAAATCTAATTCGAGTTAGCCACAATAATGAAAGAAAACAAAGGGAACATTTCTTTAAATTGACCTCAAATGATACTGATATTAGTTATTCTTAAGATGGACTGTTTTGTAATCGGTAATTATTTTCTTCGGAAAACGAAATATTTTTAAAACGTAAATACATTTAATTTATTATTATTTTTTTACTATACCTCAAGTTCTTTTAACGAGAACAAGATAATATAGGGGGTGCTGAACTTTTTCATTACCCAAATTATATAATTAAAACTTATCAGTTTGCCAATTACAATACTTTTTTTTTGTAGAATATGAATAGAAGCGCTTATAAAATAAGTAAAACAAAATTTTATAATATTTGAATATTTTATTTCAATTTTAAAGTTACTCATATCACCATTGCAAATTAAGAAATTATATTTTTTTCAAAATCAAAGTCAAATGATAGAAAAAATTAAAATGCTGATGATTAATATATAACAATACAAAACGAAAGAAGATTTTCAGTAATGTCAAGAATTCTAAACCTTAATTAGGAGTGTGCCCTGCCTTAAAAAAAGGGACAGAGCATGTAGAAAGTTGCAAGACAAATTATGTAAACGTCAGGGAAAATAGTTAATGGGCGATGAAGTTTAAACATGCTAATTCCAATCCCTTGTCTGTAACAGTTGGTTCTATACTAAAATTATTCCTTCTAAATAAAACAGAAATAATTTGCGGAATAAACTGTATTTAAAAAGAAAATCTTTCCGTCTATATTTTACCTTTAAAACACCTTCCATTTTGATCTGAATTGAGGAAATTACTTGTCTTAAATGTATCTCAATTGATGCCAGAACTTTTATTTTGCTTTTTCCCCGTTTAGAGTGTCACTGCAATGAAAGTAGATTTACAGGCAAAGTCATGGATTTCCCGGTGAATACAAGTTTGCACGAGAAAATTCAAAAGTGCTGTATAATCTGATTCAATAATGGCAGAAGAAAAAAAAAAAAAAAAAATAAAATAAGACAAAAAAAGAAAAAAAAATTTTTTTGAACAAATATTTTAATCAGGCAATGGACAGAAAGTTTTAATTTAATTTGTGAATTTTTTTAGTCAGATGATTTATAGAACTATGTTTCTGTAAATAGTGTTTGTGTTACGGGGAGAAAAAAAAATCATTAAATTTAAATATATAAATATAAATAAAAAAATTAAACTTTCTAAGAAATTTAAATTTACGCGCTACAATTTTTCAAATATTGATGCACAAAATAAAGATCTGCAATAAAAATACCTGGTTAATATCAGCATGAAAAGTTAATTAAAATTAACACATAGTTTTAAAATTTTGATAAGATTTATTGGATATTTTTAATCAACATTTTATGCTATTATTAACGAACTGTTTTTTATTGAAGATTAATATAGACAACAGATCAAATTTTTTATTAAAAAAAGAGATATTCATTAAGAAAAAAAATATTTACTTTTTATTCAGAAATGCTAGATAAAATTATAATAAATCAGAAATGCTAGATAAAATATAATAAAGAAGATAAAATTATTTAAGAAAAATGCTTATTTTATATATATGAAATATGATTTATGTACAGAATTTTATAATTTAAGAATTTGCATTTAGATTTATAAATGTTGAAAATAGTGAGTTAAAATTAAATATGATCATAATTTTATTGTTTTAGCTTGAACCATTTTCATTTCTATCAATTTAGATTGCTAAAAATTCAAGAATTTTATTTCTCAGAAAATAAGTTTTAAATGCTTTTACAGTTTTAATTGCATGATAAATATAATTTTTACTTCATTCGATTTTACACTGGTAGCATTTTCTTAGTCCAACAATACATTACACATTTTCCGTCTGGGACACCGTTAAAACTTTCTTTTTGTTATTGGAGCAGTACTTCCATGAAAGTTTATTTAAATTGATAAAATGCAGACTGATCATCATCAGACACAGACTTTGCAGTCTAAAACCGATGTTATATTTTGATAAATTTTCAAATCTTTTGATTTTATGTACTTTTAAATGTAAATGGTACGTATATATTTGTTTTGTAAAATCCATGTATTTAATATGCAACAATATTAATACGTATAATAATTGTAATTGATGTAATATTAACTAGTAGCGAAAATGTTAATAAACAAACATAATTAATAGATTAGCAAGAAAGATCAATCATGTATAAAGATATTGATTATGAAACACTTTCCAACTGAAATACAATTTTATTTAAACATCTCTAAAATGTGATATATTCAGCGCTGATATTTTTAAAATTATCATAATACTACTGTAATTTATTATACTTGAAAACTTAAAACTTCATCGAAAGACAATGCTAGTTACACAAAATGAACTTTATTCGAATGACGTCAGCAAAATATAAATCGTCTGCCTCTTTATATAAAATCAATGAATATTTCGTTCATATCATTTATATTCCAGACTCCTGAGCTAAATAAAATGTGAATGAAAAAAATTCAGCATTTCTTATACAACTCATCTTACAATCACTTGTTTACATTCTGCATCCATTAAAACTAGGCTTTGTTGTAGAAATAATCAAAGTTTAGTGATCATTTAAAAAAAAAAGAAATTGTAATTGCGTTGGCACATAATTTAAATACACAGTTAATATGCAAAAGTAAAACGGTTTTATGATGGATGTAACACTAAATATAAATTTACACGATCTTTAGACATCTGCAGTAATAGCGGGAAATCGAAGCCATGTTTTGTTTTGCAGAAATTTGTTTCGAAATTTTATTAAAAGTCACTTAAATGAAACATTACTTCAGTTGAAGCCGAATAAAATATTCATCAACCAAACTTAGATAAAATATTCAATTGAAGCCGATTGAGAATGGTCATTTTTTACAGAAAATAAAAAACAAGCATGCCTCGAGTTTTTGACGGATATCCCCCCCCCCTCCCCTCAAGGCAAAAAAACAAAACAAACCTACCTTTCTTGCGAAATACCTCTCAAAAATCAACCCTATCTAAAACACTAATTGACCAAATGTCACAAAATTTGGTCTGTCAGTTGTGGGTTGCCCTGGTGCTGATTAGATTTTGATACGGTTCGGAAAAAAAGAACCTACCTTTTCTGCGAAATGACTCACAAAAATTATCAAAATCAAAAATAAAAGACTATGTATGTTTAAAGGTATTAATCAAATGCTTGTTTAATACGTAATTTTTAACGATGGAAAGAACAAGTCAAACTTCATAATTCAAGGATTAACTGTTCTCAAGATATCTTATTTTTTGAATTTTTGTCACGTCACCTTTGAAAATACGCTCAGTTGCCAAATGAAAATGAAAATTGAATTAAAACTTTAAATTTAGTTAAATTTCAAATAATTATCCATGCTATTTTGCACATTTAAACCCAGTTTACTGAATTGTGAAAGAATAAAAGAAAGATAAAATGAATATGTGTCAATATAGGCAAAGTCATCTGCTGGCCATATCAGACTTTGCATCCTGTTTCCACAATCGGTTAAACACAATATCTGAGTTAGAAAAATATTTGCCAAAATAAAATATATGACCCAAGAAACTGAAAATATCAATAATTTCCGTAATCTCATAGCCCAAGGTCGCAACTGATACAATCCAGACAAAAATGCAATGCGTTTTACTTACCCCCTATAAAATTTATTTTAATTTCCTTTTCCTTATTATTTAAATCAGGTAATATAAATAAAAATCATCTGTAGTATAAAGAAACTTTATTTAATTCCGTTGCTAAGCAATATGATATAATTTTATTCAAATAAATTTCTGAAAAAAAAAATATCGTCTGCATAATACCATTTATATGGAAGGTTTAATTGTGTGAATGTTTAATTATATTAATATCTAATGGAATAATCTTTAATTATATTAATATCTCGACAGCCCCTTTTAAAAGTTTGATGACACATTTTGAAAATGGGGTTTGGTAAACGTAGCTGACTGTGAAAGTTCCTTGTAAAATAAATCCCCTCCATTTGCTTGTAAATAAAAATGTTTAAAATGGTCAAATTCCATTAAAATTTATATCTGATAATGGTTATATAATGTGGTATATCTGTAAATTTGGGATGCAGTTGTGTATTCGTTGGGTAACACTTTGTGTTTGAATTGTTCTGAATTTTCGTGCCTATATGTATAGAAATGATTGCGTATCTGTTAAAAATTAAATTAAATAGAATGAAAAAAATACGTGTTGTAAAAATTTAATTTGATGAAGTATTCAGAGCATTTTGTATAAGCTTTCAAGTTGTCATGAAGTCATTTCAGCTCTCGCTCGAATTCAAATTTGATTCTGAGTCGTTCATTTCTTTGCGGAATGGCAACAAGCTAAAATGCTAACATTCATTTAAAATCTCTGGCACGGTGGATCGACTTTGCGTATAATAACCGCAGCCGCAATTTGAGAGGAGCTTGAACTTCTTTATGAATAAACATCATCCGAAACTCATTTCCTAATGCGTTCTGAACCGCTGGAAACAACTCCGCTCTTCTTTTTGACTGTCCCGAAAAGAAAATAATTTGTCCCTCTCCGTTCTGCATTTTTGGCTGATCCGTTGCACTGCTGCTCTAACATTCAGACAAATCATTTCCAGTTCGACAGAAAGCAGCATCCTCGTCTGTTGATAGAAAATCATCGCCAGAAACGATGCCGGCCCGATGCCGCGAAAAACCATAACGAGGAGGCGGCAAAAAGCGCAGGCCCTCTCCTTCGCTCTTAATCGAATTACTGGCGCACGGAGGGCCGGTTTCATTGCCTTAATTTCACACTTCATAAACAATATTTGTCGGCGGAGATTCCATTAAAATTTTAATCATAACTGTCGGCCGACACGTGTAGGAGGAGAGGGAGGGGACAGGTCCCGGAGCGCAGGCCGTGCCTAACGCGCAGAGACAGCCTCATCTATCACGGATCCAGCGGGCGGAAGAAATGCGGATGGGGGACAGTTAGAAAGTGAATCCGGGGGCGGATCAAGTTTTGGGAAGGTGGAGATTTGATAGAGTGAGTTCTCTATAAGTGGCGCGAACTGGGGTTAATAATAATATTCCACCTAACTAATATTCCACCAAACTAATATTCCACCAAAAAGACTCGAACATTTTCATTTGTTACAAAAATTGCCTGATCACAAAGTGTTAAATACCCGAGCAAAGAATATCGAAAAATGTATTATGTAAAACTGGGTAATTTTTAGATATGATTTGAATATTGCAAAGAACCTTGCTGCCCAAACCGGGATAGGATCTTTACTGGCCAGCCTCACGCTCTACCGTTGAGCTACTGGGACGAAATTGCAAGCTCTTATCGTCGAGGTGGACTTTGCAACTTTCATTTTCATTTTTATTGTTTTTATTTTTGATGAACATTTTCAATAAATATTTTCTTTGCATACATTTCTAAAAAATGAAATTGCATTTACTTTTTTTTCTATTTTCATGTCTTGATATTTATTAGTGAAATGTATCAAATATCCTCTTCTTTGTCTCTTCGATTGCCTCCTGCTCTTCTCTCTATAGTGCGTATCTGTTCTCATTCACTTTTGAACAGTAACTAAATTGTTTTCGAAACTCTTCATTCCTTCGCGAGATATCGAGTCCACAGACTCACGTATGTATACATGTCCCCAAATACGTTTTATTCGATTTCAGTTATACTTAGAAACGTGCTTCTTCAGGAGACACCTTCAAACTTTCGAACTTTTTTCAAGAATCAAAAGAATTCAGAAATGTTAAATAAATTGCAATTTTATATGTAATTCTTCATTTAAAAGCGAATGGCATGACTTTTATTGCAATTACATGCGCTGTTTGTGAGATATTGAACTTTGAGCTAAAAGTGGAAAAAATTAGATATTTTCTCTATTATCAAATGAGTGAATGCTTTGTAAGTATTTTCAATCATTAATAAATGAACATAATAGCATTTATTACGAACCATTCTCGTAATACTAGACATTTTACTTTTCCACAGGGAGTGCGATTCTCCCACTGGGTTCCGGTCTAAAATGGGTGGCTCTTCCCGGCAGTCCAACAGTTACCACACACCTTTCTGGTAGGTCGGACGGTCTGGGTCTCAGCAACAACAAGAGGGAGTATTAGGGAGGGAGAGGGATGTATTTTGGAATAATCAAGTGAATTGCTTGAAACTTGATATGCCCATTTTAATTGATAACAACAAAAAGCTTTCAGCGAGATCTTGTGATAAGAAAGTTCTAATTTCTGTTTATGTTTTTCGGCAGTATCAAAATTTGTTATTCTGTAGCGAAAGTCATGTGTTGGAAATATCACACTTTTTGCTTTCCCTGCAATACATGGTACTGTATAGGGAAAGTATTGAAATCATGCCGAAAATCGCAACTGGAGTTTTCGACGGATCTACACTTTTTGACACCTCTAGAACTCGAGAAAACTATTTTTAGAGTGACGACTGTGCGTCTGTGTGTGGGTCTGTCTGTGCAATGTATGTATTCACTCTAACTCCAGAATAGTAGGCCAAATTTCTTAAAACTTCATTGGTGAGTCACGTGTGGTTGACCCTGGTGCTGATTAGATTTTGGTACGATTCAAGATAAAGGAACCCGCCTTTTTTTTGCGAAATAGCCGGCAAAAATTGTCAAAATCTAAACTAAAAGACTACACATGCTCAAATGTATCCATTAAATGCTTGTTTTATATGTAATTTTTGACGATGGAAAGAATAAGACCAAGCCCATTACTCTCGGATAAGCCATTCTCGAGATATTTAAGTTTTTTTTTTGCATTTATGCTACGGCGGTTTTGAAAATACGTCCAGTTACGAAATGAAAATGAAAACGAAAACTGAATTAAAAGTGTAAATTCAGTGTAATTGCAAATAATAATGCATGTTATTTAGTGCAATACAACTCAATTTAATGAAGTATTAATAAAATTAATAAAACAAATTTAAGTCTGCAGGGAAAGTCATGTGCTGCTTACATCAGATATTTACAGTAGTTTGAATGATTTCATTATAAAACAAGAAATATCAATTAAGAATAACGCAATGATTATGAAACACTTTCCAACTGAAATACAATTTTATTTAAAAGTCTCTAAAATGCGGTACATTCAACACAGACATATTTTAAATTATCAAGGTACTACAATAATTTATTATATTTGAAAACTTCAAACTTCATCGAAAAGAATGAACTTTATTCAAATGACGTCATCGAAATAAAAATTGTCTGGCTCTCTGTGCAAAAGAAGTGAATATTTCATTCATACACTTTTTTTCCAGATTTCAGACTACAGATTACAGATAATTTTCCAGATTACAGATAATTTTACATGAAAAAAATTCAGCTATTCTTATACAACTCAGTTTACAATCACTTGTTTACATTTTGCATCTATTAAAATTAGGCTTTGTTGTATAAATAATGAAAGTGTGATGATCATTTAAACTAAAAAATATTGCTATTGCGTTGGTACAGAACATGACCTGAAAATATGCAAAAATAAAGCGGTTTTAGGACGGATGCAACACTAAATATAAATTTAAAAGAACTTTAAAAATCACGATTTTTACACTGGGAATAAAAGATGGATACCATATTTTATTTTGAAGTGGGTCCCGTGGCCTATTCATATTATATGGGCGTAATTATTATTTTAATTTTTATTTTAAAAATTACCGAACATATTTTGCTGAAATTTTTTTATGGGATAACTTAAATCGTTTCTAGATTTTCGAAGCAATTTATGAATTTTAATTTCGCTTAAAAAATGTTTGAAAATATGGGTCCCATCATAGGGTTCAATGTATTTCACTTTTTCAACCCGGGCTCAATCCAAAACTAATTGGGTGATATTATTCATTTCCATTTCCATATGTCCAATAGACCGTCTCAACAACATACTAAAATTTTATTTTGTTAAAGTCATTTTTACGGCAGTTATCGTGCGAACGGACAGACAGACAAATTGAATGCATAAAGTCATAAACACTTTTCAACTATTTGTAAAGTGTTAAAAAATAACCAATCGTAAATCTTGACAAATTCCCAAATACAGTTATCTACTGTAGTTATCTACCATAAAAGATATCTAAAAGAAATTAAAATTACCAGAAAACAAAAATTTCTCTATTTTAAGACAACTAGAGCCAGCACGGTGTGCTATAAGTCTGCAGATTTAATTTACCACTTTTCGAGTGCGGGTTTTTTTGGTTATTAATGCTATGCAATAGTTAGTATTTTAATTTCCCTACCACACATGGTAATGTATAGGGAAAGTATTGGAATCGTGTCGAAAATCGCAACTCGATTTTTCAACGGATCTACACATTTTGGGACCTCTAGAATACGAAGAAACTATTTTTAGCGTGATGTCTGTGTGTATGTCTGTCTGTGTGTCTGTCTGTCTGTGCAGATTTTATATCCACACTAACCCAAAAACTATTTGACCAAATTTCATAAAATTTTATTGGTAAGTTACTTAGGGGGTTATCCTGGTGCTGATTAGATTCTGGTATACGGTTCAGGATAAGTGAATCTGCCTTTTTTCGTAAAATGACCCGCAAAAATAATCAAAATTCTAAAATGAGAGACTACGTATGCTCAAATGTATCAATTAAATGCTTGTTTTATATGCAAGTTTTGATAGTAAAATGAATAAGACCAACAATTTACTCTGATTATTCGTTCTCGAGATAGTTTAGTTTTTTCGCATTTTTGCTATATGATGCCTTTGAAAATACGCTCAGTTACCAAATGAAAAAGAAAATTGATATAAAAAGGCGAATTTAGGGTCATTTCAAATAAGCATGGGTGTTAATTTGTGCAATAAAACTCAATTTAATGAATTATTAAAGAAACAAAGAGAAAATGAATTCAGGACTGTAGGGAAAGTTATGTGCTGCCCGCTGCAGATTTTTTGCACTTTTCTGCGTCTAAACTAATTTTTAACTGTTTAGTATAAATTTCAACCCTACTGTTACCCAGAAAGTTTTAGTTTCCCTTTAAATTGCACCCATACAACCGCATTTATAACTCTATCTCATACACAATGATAATTAAAAAGAAAAAAAAAAGAAAAAAAAAAAAACTGCTACTTGTGAGAATATAATCTTCTAAAAATTTACTTATGTCTGCTTTCTTCAAGGAAGTATTGGAAAGTTATACTATCTCATACGTCACCAGACGTCTGAATATTATAATGTATGCATAATGATAAGTAAAATATTGCACGTTCTACAGCATTTGAAACTTCGTAAAGTTTGTACGACATTTTCTAGGTATTTCAATTTTTATTTCCGGTAATAAATAATGAGCGGCTCCTTTACAGACAGTATATGATGAATTATTTGATATTTTTCATAGATACAGGGACAGATTTCTTCTTCTTCTTTTTTTTTTATTTTCCTTATATACATAGTATAATGTATAAGGAAAAATTTGTGACGGGGTCGAATTTTCGCCGGGAGAGCACGTTTTAAGCAACCCTGAATACGAATCGA
Organism: Amaurobius ferox; assembly: GCA_951213105.1. Classification (NCBI taxonomy): domain Eukaryota; kingdom Metazoa; phylum Arthropoda; class Arachnida; order Araneae; family Amaurobiidae; genus Amaurobius; species Amaurobius ferox. The sequence continues at coordinate 62,947,690 of OX578139.1, forward strand.
AAGTTTTTGAGGTAGTGTCTGTGTGTGTGTGTCTGTATGTGTATGTGTGTGTGTATGTCTGTATGTGTGTGTGTGTGAAAGTATGTGCGTGTATGTGTGTGTGTGTGTGAAAGTATATGCGTGTGTGTGTGTCAAAGTATGTGTGTCTGTGTGTGTAAAAGTATGTGTTTCTGTGTGTGTGTGAAAGTATGTGTTTCTGTGTGTGTGTGAAAGTATTTGTGTGTCTGTGTGTGTGAATCTGTGGAGATGATATCTCACTAACGAATGGAGCGATTCGAATGAAATTTGGACCAAAAATTACAATCCATGAATATTGGAATTATAACTATTGTTTTTAAACGCAATAGAATGTTCAAAACTCACCTAAATTTTCGAGTGAAATGTAAAAGAAATCATCAAAAAATCAAAATCTTTAATAAAGTTACGCAAATAGATATATTTGATGTAATGTTTCCTCAGGAAACGATTGACATAAACTTTAGAATGCTAGCATGAACCGTTCTCGAGATATTGCACATTTTTCAAATAAATTTATCAAAAAATCCCATAAATTGAAAAAAAACTATTGAGAAACATGTTAATTTTTCATATGTAATATCATGTAATAAATTTGGTGACATCATTCTCGTGGATCCAGCTCATTCCATTCATGAGAAAAGATACTTTGAGTAATACTTTTGTATTTGAATGCCAATAGTCATTTATCTGCTGTAAAAATAACTTATTTCTCCGTCCATAACACTTGGGAGATATTGGTGACGAATTTGGTGGAATGTCGGAAACTTGGCGACTTTTTCAAATGTTGCCAAATTAACGAAAATCTCGAAATGGATAAAAATGACGCTAAATCAATGAAAATGACGACTCATTGACGAAAATTCAATATCTTGGAAAGAATATAAGTATCTATTATAAGAATAACTTATAATTTTTACTGTAAAAGTAGTAAATTCATTGTATTATATAAGGAAAGCCATGTGCTGCCCACAGATTTTTTTTTTTTTGCTTTCATGGAAGGAAAGACATAAGATTTACTGATGTGGCGTCTACTCTGAATATACAAAGAGTGTTCTAAGGCCTATGATTTGATTATCACGTTAGTGGATTCACAGCAATGTTGTTAAGTATATACCATCAAAGTCTGCAGTGTTACTCCATGTCTGCTTTTGTTTGAGCTCGATAAAACTGAGATCAAATTTGTTCAAATTTGAAGTTATGATAAATAATACAACTTTGGCCCATGGGCGTAAAAATTCCCTTAAACTTTAAAAAAGAAATTTCACTAAACAGGTCCATTTCCCTCAAGAAAACTTGCTCTCAACGTTATATCGCAGTTTTTCAAATATGTTACCAAAATTTGTGTACATTTGATTGAATGGGAAATTTCTCGTTTTCATTGGACATTAGTGATGGCTTTGCTTGATTGGTGTTCTGAATAATTTGGACGTTTATGCATGGGAAACAGGAACCGGCGGACATGAACTCCCATCGCCCAATCACTTCGAGATCGAATTTTGTGAAACGTTATTAGCTTCTACGGGAAATAATTTAATTTAGGAGTATTACTCAAAAAATGTTCTTTGCATTGTATTCAGCATTAATGAGTTGACACGTATGAGATTTTCCAGCTCGTAAAATCACTCTGAAATCACCTTTCTAGAGCATTTTTTCACAAAAATAGCAAAAAAGCAAACTTTGAGAGGCTATTTCTCCAGATCCAGGGGGGGTGGGGGGGTGGGAGAGGTAATTTGAAAACCGGATTTCAGATTTGGATTCAGACTGGTTGAATTTGTATGAGATTTTTTTTAACCCTCGAGGTTGCAATCGGGAGCCTGACTGACATACTGACTTTGTATTTTTATATTGGTGATTCTCTGATGCTTTGCATGGTATGCTAAGAGTTTTTTGACCGTACCAATGAATATGCTCCATCTAGTTCCAAGTCACACTCCTCCGTAAGCTCAAAATATAGGAACTATTTTTAAACAAGCACATTAACTGCATCTTTTAAATTTTAATTAGATATTTTAAAAATTATATCGTATAATTTTTAAACAAGAAAAAAAATCTTTCAATACCCTGATTTTGCACACTTTTTTCCGCATTTTTTTTTCAAATACTTGGTCATCGAAAAGCTGCACAGATAATATTTTAAAACCTTATAATGTGTCGAGAAATTGAAATGGTTAGAATTTCAGTTAGGTTTCATTAATATACTGTTAAAATATGTCAGATATATCGTCTGCTTGTTTTTTATTACATCAGACCATGGAGTTAGAAAGAAGGAGATAAAACGCTTGAAAATGTCAAAATGCTTTGAGAATTATATCTATGTGTGGCTAGTGTTAATAAAGTATCCGTTATTGTTAGTTGATACAACAGAAGGGCGTAGTATTTAGTATATGTATTCATGACTATTTTTAAATTAAGGTTTGCCTAATTATGAGTATAATTAACAAGTATTTTTTCATAGATGTAGGATAAAATACGGAATATATATAAGAGATAAAAATAAATTGGAGGGTACAATAATTTTGAATACTTAGGAACATTCTTTATTGTTTCCGTTCTACTTTGTATTGTGTTAATAATTTATTTTTTTATAAAATTAAGAGTTTTAAATAAATATTTTAGGCTTTTTCTCCATAAAAATGCATACAATACAGGTCTACATATCTTATCTTAGTAACACCTGAATTATTGTCTCAAAAGATATCGACGTTTTCTTAATATGAAATTTTAATTCCTTGCTTTTACGTCTATGGGTTTTACTAATATACTCTTAAAAATATATCAGATATATCGTCTGCTTTTTTAATACGTCAGACGATCATTACGGACTTTTTTTTTTATCAATTGATGAACATGACATTTTCTCAAAGTGAAATAATTTTTATTTTAGAGCAACATTTCTCTAACCATTCTTATGAGAGTGTCATTGAAGAGATTTCAGAAGAAATAATACCCATGCTCTGAAACCCTTAACAATTCAACTATTATACGTGGTTAGTAAAGAGTTTTTGAGGAATTCGATCTCCCAGTGGAGGGTGCACCTGTTCATCATTTTGTGTGCAGCAGATCCAGTTTCTCTCAACAGCTTTACTTATCGCGTAATTGCTGAATGGGTAGGAGTTTTAGAACATGAGGATTTTATGAGACTCTTTAATGATATATATCCTCATAAGAATGACATGAGAAATATCGCTGCTCTAAAATAAAAAAATTCTATCATCCTGGGAAACTCCATGTTAATCGATCATTAAAAAAGAGCTCCGTAATAATCGTCTGACGCATTTAACACAACAGAAGATATTTTTCGTGTATTTTCGAGGGCATATTAGTATTACCTAAATGAAAAAAAATCTACTATTTCAATTTTTCGGCACATCATATAATTTTAAATTTTGACGTGCGCGATTTTTCGATCAACCTGTAGTTAAGCAGCAGCAAGAAATGCATATCTACAATATGTTTTCAATTATCCTTTGTCATTACGTAAACACCTGTAATAATTTAACATACCATAATTAAGCAAAATAAAGCGAATGTTTCCTTGAATTCCCCGCATTCTAAATATTTTTTTTATTTTTCCTTACAATTTTTGCGTGTTCATTATCGCCTTATTCTATGAAGACGTCAATCAGTTTATCTTCTTATCGATCTCTCTAATTTTACTTCAAAATTTTTAATTCAAACCGCAACAATTCTGCACTTTGTGGTCGACCCCTCACCACCCGTCTCTTCAACTGGTACGTCAGAAGAAGGGAGGCGTTAAGCTCCTGCGAAATGGAAAAGTCTTCCTGATTGAAAAGAGAGATCTCTGATTATGGAAGAAGGATTTCTTCTGGTCCGCCCAAATTGTTTTCCTCCAGGAGTGATCCTTTTTTAATAAAAATCTCCTCCTCCTCTCCCTTCCTCCCCAATCTCTCTCTCCTTCTCTCTCTCTTACTCGAGCATCCGACCAATTACAGCAAGGCGAAGAGGGCTCTCTCTGCTCATAACGGCGATAAGTGAATTAGCTGAGGAGATGGCAGAGATTGGGCCATACCGAAGACGAAGACGATATCGTTTATCTCGTGCTGAGTGAGCCGATGGCTTCGGAATGTAGTTGCTGTTGATAAATAAAGGATCGTTGAGGAAATTTTCCTCGCAGTACTTTGGTTTAATCAGATGCCGCTTCGGGAGCGAAATTGAATATAGTTACGGTGGAAGGGTTTAAATAAGAAGCTCTATATGGAGACTGTTAATTACAGTCAAACTGTTAGTTGACGAGTCTCTGTTTAATAAAATCTTTGATGTATAACAAAGTATGTTCTTAATACGGTCCTCAAAATTCTATTATACACACAAGTATTTGCATGCGACGAAACCGAACTACAGAACTTTAGCAAGGAGGTTCTTATTATTATTATGGATTCCACGATACGCTAATGTCGACTACTAAAAGTGTCTGATGTGGACATCATATGACTTTCCTTACATTATACAATGACATTAATTATTTTACAGCAGACTAAAGATGTACAAGATTTTACGATACTTTAGCCCGATGTACCTGTCCCATAAATGCATCTAATAAAACGCATTACATTCCGAAATAAGAATATTAATATAATTCAACAAAGCGAGGGGATAAATTGGACTTCATTTTCTGAGATATTGAATTTTCATCAATTTTGGCGTTATTCACGCTAGCGTTCTAAATTTGGTGTTATTAGTTTCCTAATGATGAAATATGAAACCTAAAGATGAATCCCAAGGATGAAAGGAAATGAAGAAATTTGGACTCATTCTTGTATCTTGAGCGCACACCCACGATTCCAGAGTATGCATTGTAACACTATTTTTATCCTCCCGGTTAGGTTCCTGCTTGGTTGTTGTCCTTCCAATTTGAAATCGGTGCTCAATATTCCAGAATCCACGGAATAAGTACTAATCTTAATAAAGTCATTTTCAGATCTCCGACATCTTTGCGCTAACCTACAGGGTTGATCTGTTCGGACTCCATAAAGAAACTTACTGTCCCAACCGAGAATCGAACCACGGATACTCGTACTGGCCAACCGATGAACTTTTGGGACGGAATTGCACACCTTTATCACAGAAGTGGATTCTGTAAACTTAGTCCAGTGGAACATGTTAATCTATTAAAAGTTGGCGGATCCACGAAAAACAGAATTGGCATGTTTTTGCGAAATGACTCATGAAAAATCTCCATAGTTTTATATAATCTTACAGTAAGATGATTAAAAATAGTTCGATATGCGTCTCTCTCTCTCTATATATATATATATATATTAGGAATTTTAATTTACTTGTATTATAAATATCAGAGATTTATCATTTATTGATAATGGTGTGTAGAACAAATGAGAAAATAAAATGGTTTGAAGTGAAAATCTGAAATCAAAATTGACTTTACGACAAGCTTGAGAAAATTATGGTAGTGAATTCAATTTTAGGTGAAATAAATGAAAATCCCAAGTATTAATTAATCAAGCAGTTTTACAATTATTATTTTATTATATTTATTATTATATATATATATATATATATATAATAATATATATATATATATATATATATATATATATATATATATATATATATATATATATATATATATATATATATATATATATATATATATATATATATATATATATATATATATATATGACTAAGTGGTACAAGTTAAACTTACCAACTCTTAGAAGTGTTCTTCAAAGTACTCCCCTCCAACATCAATGCACTTTTGTAGACGAATTTTCCAAAGATTAATTGCTTCAAGCATCCATTTCTTGGAATCGATGAAAAATATGCTTTTATAGCCTCATCAATCTCATCTTCGGGATGGAAACGACGCCCACGTAAATTTTTTTTTAGATTAAAAAATTGCCAAAAGTCACACATAGCAAGATCAGGAGAATGGGGTGGATGTTCTATCACTTTGATGTTTTTTTGTTCAAGAAATTCGACTGTCATTCTTTCTGAATGAGAAGATGCATTGTCATGGTGAAGCATGAATCCCCTAACATTCACTTCCTGAAGAATTTCTGGAAGACACTTAGTGGTGTACTACCAGTTAGCTGTAACTGTCTTCTGTCCCTCTAGGTTTATGGCTTTGACCAGACCTGTACGTCTGAAGAACACGTCATACATTACTTTTTTCATTGCTCGTTGTCTTTTCACCATTGTTGGTTTGGGATCATCTTTAAAGACTCATACTTTACTTTCTTGACGAGTTGGAACGTCAAAATCCGGTATGTACGTTTCATCACCAGTTATGATTTTAGAAATAACGCGGTGTCCACCATCATTAAGTAATTTTTGGATTTCTTGACTGATTCTGACATGCTCCGCTTTTTGGTGTTCTGTTAAATTATGGGGGACCGAACGACAAATTAATTTTTTCATATGCAGTTCTTCATGAATAATTTTATGTATAGCTGCGGATCCAATGTTAAGTTCATCCTCTATCATTTGGTAGGTACAGCGATTATCATCGAACATTTTTCGAATGATGATCTCTTCTGAACTTTGTAAACCATCTGAGCAGTGACACGAGATGGAGCATCATTTCCATATGCTAATTGTAGACGTTGAAGACATTCTTTTTGATGTAGCCCCACTTTAAAATAATAGAAAACCATAACTCGATAATGTTCTTGCGTCAATCCATTTTCTTTGCTTTCAAAATTTATTCTACGATAGCTAAATTGCAATTGTTGCCACAAATTATCATCTGCGAACATAAAAAGGTTCAAATTTAAATATCCGAGCAATAATTTTTTTCTAGCGCATATCGTCTGCTCCTGTCTCAAAAATTTCAGTGTGACCCTCGTATATATATATATATATATATATATATATATTAACAGAAAAAAGGAAATACCAAGTAATTAATGCCAAAACTTTAAAACAATAAAATAACCAAAACAGTTAAAACATGGTCACCATGCCGAAAAGGAGAAATTAACAGCACTAGGCTTAATTTGGAGGTTAATTTAGATTAGATTTATCTTCAGGTCCGAGCATCCAACCTAAGTTAACCCAAACAAATGCTTGTTTCGGATATAACAATGAATAGGTGCTATAAATACCATAGCGCAAACTACAAGCATAAATAGAGGATAAAAAATTATTAAAAAATCAAGTATTATCATGGAACCATGAGGCAGGATTCCTGAATCCACGTGCTGAGCAGTTGAGATTGAATGACAGAAAGTTGAGTAGCGTCCAGGAGAAAGAGAAGTAAAATAAACCATGGAATAAGAGGAAACAAGGAGTTGAAATGGACTTTCATTGAAATTCAACCCAGGGAGTAAGTGTTGGAGATAGAACAGCCATAATTAAGATAGGGTAAATAGGATGAACAGGAATCACAGATGAAAATTCTTACTATAAATAGGAGGCACAGGAGAAATTTAATAAACGAGTACGCTACTAACACCAATAAAAAGGGTCTTCAAGTCGTTGCTACAAACTGGCTAAAGATATCCATTTTTGGCGAAAATAATTTTCAAAATATTAAATATTTATGAACTGTATTTTCTATTTTTTATATTTTATTTTTCAATTTTATGGTTATTTTATTATTTTTAATTTTTATATAATCACATAATTATTAATTACAATTAGAGTTTCTTTTTTTAATAAATTAGTGGCAGCCATAATTGGGAAAATTGTCTTGGATGTCATCGAGAGGTAGTTGATATACTGAGTTGATAATTTTAATTACGAAATTGGGAGGATATGCATTATTAGTTGCAGTATTTAATAATTCTATAGAATGTGCTGATTTATAATTGGCATCACAAATAATTTTTATTCTAAGAACCTGGTTTAATATAATATTTCTAAACACTGATATATGCAAACAAGATTTAAAATGTTGAATTTTAGAAGTATTAAAATTAAAATGTAGTCTTTCATCCTATAAGTTTATAGCCAGATTTTAATTTTGTATATCTAAATTTAAATCTATAAATTTTGCAACATTAAAGTCATGATTACTAGCATTGAATTGTAAATTATTAGGACAAATATTAAATATAATAGGATTATTATTATGGGATACACATAATATATCAGCTAAATATCTATACATCAGCGGATTATGCAAACTGTGATTATAGTTTTTTTCATAGAAGTATAAATATAGATTTGCCAATAATGATGAGGCCCCGCCCCCCGTCCCTTGCGGGATACCAAACTGTTTCTTAAAAGAACTACCATGTCTAATATAATTTTCATAGAGAGTGTAATTAAGTAATTTTTACTTTCCTTATATACAATAATTTATAAGGAAAGTATTGTGACGGGTCGAAAATTCGAATTCGAGTTTTCGACGGGAGAGCACGTTTCAAACATCCCTGATCACGAATCGAACATTTTTTAAGTGATGTCTGTGTGTGTGTGTGAAAGTATATGTGTGTGTGTGAAAGTATGTGTGTGTGTGTATCTGTGTGAAAGTATGTGTGTGTGTGTGTGTGTGTGTGTCAGTGAGCCTGTGGAGACGATAACTGACGAACGAATAAACCGATTCAAACGAAATTTGGTACAAAAATTACAATCCGTAAACACTGGATGTCTATCGTTTTTATAAGCAATCGAATGCTCAGAACCCCCCTAAATTTTCGATTGAAATTTTGAAAAAATCGTCAAAAAATTAAAACTTCTAATAAAGTTACGGAAATAGACATTTCTCATGTAATTATTCATTAGAAAACGATTGACATAAATTTTAGAGAGCAAACATGAACCGTTCTTGAGATATTGCACATTAAAAAAAATATCAAAAAATCCTATAAAATAAAAAGAAAATATTTCCTATTGAGAAACATGTTCACTTTCATATGTAATACCATGCGATAAATTGGGTGACATCATTCTCTTGGATCTAGCTCGTTCCATTCATGAGAAAAGATACTTTGAGTAATACTTTTATATTTGAACCCCAATAGTCATTTATCTGCTGTAAGAATAACTTATTGCTTCGTTCATAATGCTTGGCGAGATTTTGGCGACGAATTTGGTGGAAGGTCTCCAACTTGGCGACTTTTTTAAATGTTGCTAAATCAAACGAAAATCTTGCCAAATGGATAAAAATAACACTAAATCAATGAAAATGACGACTCATTGACGAAAATTCAATATTTTGGAAAGGATATAAATATCTACTATAAAAATAATTTTTTTTTTACTGTAAAAGTAGTAAATTCATTGCATTATATAAGGAAAGTCATGTGCTGCCCACATCAGATTTTTTAAAAGAGGAATGATGAATATTTTAGGGTAACATTATATCGTCCAAAAATTTCTAAAATAATTTTATAAAGTTCATCTATATCAATATTATTAAACAAGTCTTTAAAATCATAAGTATACTCTTATCTAATCATAGGTGTACTCTTACTATGGATATTAGTTGTTGTTGTTGAGACCCAGACCGTCCGACCTACCAGAAAGGTGTAAGGTAACCGTTTGGACGGCCGGGAACTATGGATATTAGTAAGAGTTTTTAATTTCTTAATTAATTCAAAACTGTGTTTTACACTGTGGTTGTTAGTTAACAAAGAAACTTCATTTAAATAGATCAGTAATAATTTACTAGCAATAGTAAGGCAAGAATTATACCTACTAGTAATTGATGGAAAACCTACTGGGGGATTTATGAAACTTGAGTACTAAAACAATATATGGAATGTTATAGCAATTATTTTTAACACTTTACTGCCGTAAAAATGAATTAATCAGAATGAAATTTTAGTATGTTGTTCAGACGGTCTGCGGGACCTATGGGAATATAAATGAACAAGAAAGATCAATCATGCTTAAAGCATTGATTATGAAACACTTTCCAACTTCAATGCAATTTTATTTAAACATGTCTAAAATGCAATACATTCCTCGGTAATATTTTAAAACTCATCACAATACTACATTAATTTATTATATTTGAAACCTTAAACCTTCATCGAAAAAAATTAACTTCATTCAAATGACGGCATTAAAATATAAATTGCCTGGTTTAAACAGCTCTAAAATGTGATACATTCCTCGGTAATAATTTTAGAATTATCATAATACTACGATAATTTATTATATTTGAAAACTTCATCGAAAACAACTGAAATCCATTCAAATGACGTCATAGAAAAAATAACACGCCTGGCTCTCTCTATAAAAGCAACATTTCATTCATAAATAATTCCTCCATTCATGTCATTCATCACAATACTATAATAATTTATATTATTTAAAAATTAAGACCATGGAGCTACAAGTAAGTAAAACTCTATGCGTAAAACTTCATCGAAAATTATCGTCCTTCTCTTTCTAAAATCAATGAATATTTCATTCATATCAGCCATGCAGACTTTATGGACTAAATGATTTTGTGTTAAAGAATTACAGCGATTCTAATATACAACTCATTCTACATATTTTGCTGTTCACATTTTACATAGGTGAAAAATAGGCTTAATAGTAGAAATAATCAAATTTGTATGAGCATTTAAACTGGAATATATTGTCATTGCGTTGTTAAAGTATGTAGATGCACAGAATTTAGGCCAAAATAAAGTAGTTTTAGGATGGATACAACACTCAATATGAATTAGAAAGAACTTTAAAAATCACGATTTTGAGACAAGATGGATGCCATATATCATTTTGAAGTGGGTCATGTGATCGTTTCATATCATGGACACGTGATCGCTTCATATAAGAGGTGTTATTATTATTTTAATTTTTATTTAAAAAACTACTGAATATATTTCGCTGAATTTTTTTTTATATATTTTATGGAACAATTTGAATATTGCCTAAAATTTTCGAAGCAATTTGTGAATTTTAAATCCGCTTAAAAAATGCTTGAAAAATTATGTCCCATAGGGCTCAATGTATTCCATTTTTTCAACCCGGGTTCAATCCAAAACTAATTGGGTGATATTATTCATTTATATTCCCATAGGTCCTATAGACCGTCTGAACAACATACTAAAATTTCATTTTGATTAAGTCATTTTTACGGCAGTTATCGTGCTAACGGACAGACAGACAAACAGACAGACAGACAGAATGAACAAAGTCATAAACACTTTTCAACTTTGTTGTAAAGTGTTAATAATATCACCCAATAAGTTTCAGATTTAACTCGGGTTGAAGAAATGGAGTGCATTGAACCCAGTGGATTTTTCAAACATTTTTTAAGCAAAGTTAAAATTCAACAAGAAAGATCAATCATGCTTAAAGCATTGATTATGAAACACTTTCCAACTTCAATGCAATTTTATTTAAAAAAGTCGAAAATGCAATATATTCCTCGGTAATATTTTAAAACTTATCACGATACTACATTGATTTATTATATTTGAAAACTTAACCTTCATTGAAAAAAATGAACTTCATTCAAAAGACGGCATTGAAATATAAATTGCGTGGTTTAAATATCTCTAAAATGCAATACATTCCACGGTAATATTTTTAAATCTATCATAATACTACGATAATTTATTATATTTGAAAACTTCATCGAAAACAACTGAAATTAATTCAAATGACGTCATAGAAAAACTAACACGCCTGGATCTCTCTATAAAAGCAGGATTTCATTCATAACTTTCTCCATTTCATTCATCACAATACTATAATAATTTATTTTATTTAAAAATTAAGACCATGGAGCTACAATTCATAAACTTTATGCTTAAAACTTCATCGAAAAATATCGTCCTTCTGTTTATAAAATCAATTAATATTTCATTCATATCAGCCATGCAGACTCCATGGACTGAATTATTTTGTGTTAAAGAAATACAGTAAATCTAATACAACTCATTCTACATATTTTGCTGTTTACATTTTACATAGGTGAAAAATAGGCTTAATTGTAGAAATAATCAAATTTGAATGAGAATTTAAACTCAAATATATTGTCATTGTGTTGTTTTAGTATGTAGATGCACAGAATTTAAGCAGAAATAAAGCAGTTTTAGGATGGATACAACACTCAATATGAATTAAAAAGAACTTTAAAAAATCACGAATTTGAAACAAGATGGATGCCATATCTCATTTTGAAGTGGGTCATGTGATCGTTTCATATCATGGTCACGTGATCGTTTCATATAAGATGTGTAATTATTATTTTAATTTTTATTTAAAAAACTACTGAATATATTTAGCTGAATTTTTTTTTATATATTTTATGGAACAATTTGACTATTACCTAAAATTTTCGAAGCAATTTGTGAATTTTAAATCCGCTTAAAAAATGTTAGAAAAAGTAGGTCCCATAGGGCTCAATGTATTTCATTTTTTCAAACCGGGTTCAATCCAAAACTAATTGTGTGATATTATTCATTTATATTCCCATAGGTCCTACAGACCGTCTGAACAACATACTAAAATTTCATTTTGATTAAGTCATTTTTACGGCAGTTATCGTGCTAACGGACAGACAGACAGACAGACAGACAGACAGACAGACAGACAGAATGAACAAAGTCATAAACACTTTTCAACTTTGTTGTAAAGTGTTAAAAATTGCTTCGAAAATTTTAGGTAATATTCAAATTATTCCATAAAATATATAAAAAAATTTCAGCAAAATATATTCAGTAGTTTTTTAAATAAAAATTAAAATAATAATTACACCTCTTATATGAAGCGATCACGCGACCATTTTATGAAGATATCACGTGACCCACTTCAAAATGAAATATGGCATCCATCTTGTCCCAAAATCGTGATTTTTAAAGTTCTTTTTAATTCATATTGAGTGTAGTATCCGTCCTAAAACCACATTATTTTTGTTTAAATTCTGTGCATCTACATACTGAAACAACGCAATTACAATATATTTGAGTTTAAATGATCATCCAAATTTGATTATTTCTCCAACGAAGCCTATGTTTAACAATTTACAACAAAGTTGAAAAGTGTTTATGACTTTGTTCATTCTGTCTGTCTGTCTGTCCGTTAGCACGATAACTGCCGTAAAAATGACTTAATCAAAATGAAATTTTAGTATGTTGTTCAAACGGTCTGTAGGACCTATGGGAATATAAATGAATAATATCACCCAATTAGTTTTGGATTGAACCCGGGTTGAAGAAATGAAATACATTGAGCCCTGTGGGACTTTATGTTTCAAACATTTTTAAGCGGATTTAAAATTCACAAAATGCTTCGAAAATTTTACGTAATATTCAAATTATTCCATAAAAAATATAAAAAAAAAATCAGCGAAATATATTCAGTAGTTTTTTAAATAAAAATTAAAATAATAATTACACGTCTTATATGAAGCGATCAAGTGACCATGATATGAAAAGTTCACATAACCCATTCCAAAATGATATATGGCATCCATCTTGTCTCAAAATCGTGATTTTTAAAGTTCTTTTTAATTCATATTGAGTGTTGTATCCGTCCTAAAACCACTTTATTTTTGCTTAAATTCTGTGCATCTACATACTGAAACAACGCAATTACAATATATTTGAGTTTAAATGATCATCCAAATTTGATTATTTCTACAACGAATCCTATTTTTCACTTATGTAAAATGTAAACAGCAAAATATGTAGAATGAGTTGTATTAGAATTGCTGCATTTCTTTAACACAAAATTATTTAGCCCATGGAGTCTGCATAGCAGATATGAATGAAATATTCATTGATTTTTCAAAGAGAAGGACGATTTTTTTCGATGAAGTTTTAAGCATAGAGTTTAATTACTTGTAGCTCCATGGTCTTAATTTTTAAATAAAATAAATTATTATAGTATCGTGATGAATGAAATGAACTGAAAATGTTATGAATGAAATGCTGTTTTTATAGAGAGATCCAGGAGTGTTGTTGTCTATGACGTCATTTGAATGAATTTCAATTGTTTTCGATGAAGTTTTCAAATATAATAAATTATCGTAGTATTATGATAGTTTTAAAAATATTACCGAGGATTGTATCGCATTTGAAAGATGTTTAAACCAGGCAATTTATATTTTAATGCTGTCATTTGAATGAAGTTCATTTTTTTCGATGAAGGTTTAAGTTTTCAAATATAATAAATTAATGTAGTATTTTGATAAGTTTGAAAATATTACCGAGGAATGTGTTGCATTTTAGACTTGTTCAAATAAAATTGCATTGAATTTGGAAAGTGTTTCATAATCAATGCTTTAAGCATCATTGATCTTTCTTGTTCACTTATGTAAAATGTAAACAGCAAATTATGTAGAATGAGTTGTTTAAGAATTGCTGTAGTTCTTTAAAGCAAATTTTTTTAGCTCATGGAGTCTGCATAGCTGATATGAATGAAATATTGATTGATTTTACAGAGAGAAGGACGATTTTTTTTCGATGAAATTTTAAGCATAGAGTTTAATTACTTGTAACTCCATGGTCCTAAGTTTTTAAATAAAATAAATTTTTATAGTATTGTGATGAATGAAATAAATGGGAACATGTTATGAATGAAATGCTGCTTTTAAAGAGAGAGCCAGGCGTGTTATATTTCGATGGCGTCATTTGAATAAATTTCAGTTGTTTTTGATGAAGTTTTCAAATATAATAAATTATTGTAGTATTATGATAATGTTAAAAACATTACCGAGGAGCCAAGCGATTTATATTTAATTGACATCATTTGAATGCAGTTCATTTTTTTCTATGAACTTTTAAATTTTCAAATATAATAAATTAATGTTGCATTGGGATAAGTTATAAAATATTACTGAGCAATGTATCGCATTTCAGAGATGTTTAAATGAAATTGTATTGAACTTGGAAAGTGTTTCATAATCAATGCTTTATGCATGATTGATCTTTCTTGTTTTGTTTCTATTTGGCTGAAATTCTTATAGATTGGATTTTAAAATTAGTATTATGTAAATTGTAAGTAAAATTACTAAAAATTTGTGATTTAAGAGTCCTTATATAACAATATTTACAAATGATAGAGCAGTTAGTACTAGCTTTATTTACATAAGTAAAAACCAGAATTTTTTTTAATGTATTTAATTCTATTTCTGATTAAGTTTATATGATTTATTAATATAATTATTATATATATAGCGGTCTATTAAAATACTCCATGTTTTGTTGCCGTCTACTGGAATTTGATATTTATTGATAATTTTATAGATAAACTTATTTAAGCTAAGGGATAAATTTTCACAAATTAGTTCATGTGTAAAATTAATTGGTAAACTGTACTTAGTACCCAGTAACATAAGTTGTTGTTGAGACCCAGACCGTCCGCCCTACCAGAAAGGTGTAAGGTAACCGTTTGGACGGCCGGGAAGTGCCACCCAATTTAGACCGGAACCCAGTGGGGGAGGCATCCACAGGCACCGTACCCTCCTTCCCCTACCACCAACCTCTCGGAAGGACTTACGGACCCACATGTTTAACGTGATCGTACTCCGTATGAACACGGCGGCAGTTGTGGCAGCGTGCAAATCCAGCGCGTAAACCACCGGGCTACAGCGCCCGAAATGTGCCAATAGCACGTGGTGTTCCCAGGTGGTCACCCACCTAAGTACTAACCGCGCCCGATGCTGCTTGACTTCGGTGATCTAACGAGAACCGGTGTTTTCAGCACGGTGGGGCCGTTGGCTCCCAGTAACATAAGTGAACTCAGTTTATCGCAATTAATGATATCTAGTTTTTCCGTTATAACATGCCCATGGTATAAATCTGCGTAATCTTTGTATTTATTTAATTGACAATGACAGTAAGACTATTTATCCAATTCATATTTATTAATATCGATTAATTTGGCTATTTGATTATTCAAAATATAACGTACTAGCGGTTTATCATATTTAAATGAAAATTTAGGATTTACATGTTTGACTGGAAAGAAAGTGGACACCGATTTTAAAATAGTATTAAGCTTTAAATTATTATTGAACGGATTAGTGAAATTCGAGGTACAATCTTTGTCAATTTTAGTATTTTGTTTTGATTCGTCAATTAAATTTAAGTCCGAGCCGCATATATATATAATTAATATTATTAGTAATAACATTAATTTTTTGGACTTAAACCTTATTATTGAACCTACTAATAAGATAGTTACTAATTTATATGATAATAAAAACTATTTTAACTTTAACATTAATAAAATACTACCTTTTAATTTCTGTAACTCGATTCAATTGTTTAGAAATATTATACTTGATCAGCTTTTCAGAATTTATAGATAATCTGATAAAAAATTTCATGCTATGCGTATTAATAAACTTAAAATTACTAGCAAATTATATAAATATCCAGCTTATTTAGTACATAGTATAGTTAAAAAGTTTGGAACGGTAGATTATACTTAAATTCTCTCCTTAATATTTTATTTTAGCCACACATCTGCTTTCTCTTGAATAAGCATTACCATGTATTTACATGTTCTTACTGTTGAATATCACCATTTATCGTCTTTTCGTATTGCTGTTATTTCTTTCTCATGATTGGCAACAGCAGTTCTCAACTTTTTATTTTTTGAGTTTGGTAGCATTGGTCTCTTTATTCAAGGCTCCAATGTATTAGACGTATGCAGTGCTTTTTCAGGTATTCTTGTTTCCTATTATTTTTCAATCTTTATGCATGTTGTCCAGGTTGTCAGAGTTTATAGATATAATCTATCACTGATATCAGAAACATGCATTTTGTATTCATTTTTATGAAATACTTGGAGTTGATAAAGAGTTTTATAGAAATGAACAATTCATTATTAGACCTGGGGCTTGTCCACGTGTAAAAGCTTTCATGCTTGGATTTTATTTTATTTCATTTTATCGATCCCTTTCCATTGATGTTTTCGGTTTGTATTCAGCTTGATGACTAGAGGTTTGTATTTTATTACTTTCCTTATATACATAATGTATAAGGAAAGTATTGTAACGGGGTCGAAAATTCGAAATCGAGTTTTCGACGGGAGAGCACGTTTCAAGCATCTCTGATCACGAATCAAACATTTTTGAAGTGATGTCTGTGTGTGTGTGTGTTAGTGGGTCTGTGGAGACGATAACTGACGAACGAATCTACCGATTTGAACCAAATTTGGTACAAAAATCACAATCCGTAAACACTGGAAGCCTATTGTTTTTATACGCAATCGAATGTTCAGAACCCCCCTAAATTTTCGAATGAAATTTTGAAAAAATCGTCAAAAAATCAAAACCACTAATAAAGTTACGCAAATAGACATTTCTTATGTAATTTTTCATTAGAAAACGATTGACATAAATTTTAGAACGCTAACATGAACCGTTCTCGAGATATTGTACATTTTTCAAAAAAAAATATCAAAAAGTCATATAAAATAAAATAAAATATTTCCTATTGATAACCATGTTCACTTTTCAGATGTAATACCATGCGATAAATTGGGTGACATCATTCTCGTGGATCTAGTTCATTCCATTCATGAAAAAAGGTACTCTAAGTAATACTTTTGTATTTGAACGCCAATAGTCATTTATCTGCTGTAAGAATAACTTATTTCTTAGTGCATAACGCTTGGCGAGATTTTGGCGACGAATTTGGCGGAATGTCGCCAACTTGGCGACCTTTTTGAAATGTTGCCAAATTAACGAAAATCTCGCCAAATGGATAAAAATGACGCTAAATCAATGAAAATGACGACTAATTGTCGAAAATTCAATGTCTTGGAAAGAATATTAGTATCTACTATAAGAAAAACCTATTTTTTTACTGTAAAAGTAGTAAATTCATTACATTATATAAGGAAAGTCATGTGTTGCCCGTATCAGATTTTTTTGCACTTGATTGATGATTCTCTGTTAGATACTTTTATTTGTAAGGCATTTTATAATGTTGGTTTATATATATATATATATATATATATATACACACATATATATATATATATACACACACACACACACATATATATATATATATACATACATATATATATATATATATACATATATATATATGCATATATATATTATATATATATGTATATATATATATGGAAACATTTTTAAAACTATCTTACAAAAATGGGATTTTTACGGGCTATTTTGGGAATGATTCTAGTGGGGGGGGGGGGGGGGGGAGTCAGAATCCGAGGAGGAGACCAATTCAAATTTAATGAAATGTTGTATTGTCAACTGAAGTACGTATGTGTGCAAAATTTCAAAAATATCGGTTCAGTAGAAGTGGATAAGAAAAAAAAATGATTTTAAGGTTTGATCCAAACAGAGAAAACAACCCAAATAAAACAGTGTAAGAATAAAATCCTTTCTGAAACCTCTCTAATTTCCTTTTTTGCCGCCAAAACCACTAAAAAGAAACGAATTGGCGAAGTTTTACAGCACCTATTAGCAAATACATCCGAATATTTTCACTCTCTCCATTGCTTCAGTTACCCCAGAATCTCTTCCTCGGACAGAACTTACTCTACGAAAAGCTATCGCACGTAATATTATTTCCTTCCAAACCGCCCTCTTAGGAATAAGAAAAATCGTGGCATTTAATTCGTTAACAGAGAATAAACATTAAGATCTGGGAGTTGAGTGGAGTTATTGCCTAGGAAAAATGCCCACTTATCCGTAATGAATATACAGATAAGTTGTTTTCCCTACCAGAGCCTATCCCTTAATTCAAATGAATGTAGCTGGCTTTTTTATGGCCCATTCATTATAGGGGAGTGATAATGCTCTTATATACGACATAAAAGGCTTTTTAATATTTCACAGCGTGGAATCTAATTTAAAAAAATGGCCTATCAAAAAGCTCACTTTAAAGGCACTTCGGTGCTTCTTGTGCGGTAATTTTATATTCGATGCTGAAATAGTTTTTTATGTTCATGATTATTAGAGAGAGAGAGAGAGAGGGTTTTCCGCTTCTGAGTATTTTAATGCTTAGCATGGCAAAAGCATTTAATTTGAGAAATACTGCTAGCCATTTGATTTCATAAGTTTTCATTAAAATAATTTAAATATCTTTACGGGGCTTTTACTTAATAAATATTCGAATTAATTTAGTTAAGCGAATATTTAATTAAAAAAAGATGTCAATGATCGTGGCTTCTAATTAACGCTTTAAGTTAAAGTTAAGTATTAATTAATATTTACAGCGCGTAATATGATGTTTAGGTAATTGATATCTTATATAAACAAAATTATCTTTTCCTCAAATTGAATTTTGATTTTGCGACTTGAAACCATTTTAAAATGCACTGAACTAGAAATATAAAATAATTTTTTTTAATTGGACGACAAACCTTGAATTAATATATACAGCAGAGTCCACTCTAAAATATGCCGAATACCAAGTCTCAGCTCAAATTAGAACACATTCCGGTAATTCGAATAAAAAATAGGCGAATAACATCCGATTAAAAATAAAATCGATCGAGGTCATTTTGAGGTCACTTTGAAATTTTTTGTCTTATTAACGCTAATGGCAAAAGTGATTTTTTCTTGCCTTATTACTGGAGCAAAAAACCAAATTGTTTTACGTCGGTGAAGAGTTATTATACATTTTGAAATCCTCTTTCCAAAAATATGGGTCACCATGTTGGAAATATGCGATTTTGCGAAATGGCCCAAAATATTTTTTCGAAACGGTCTTCGCCAGATGGCGCTATCTGGCATGTCAACGAAGCGTCTGGCATGTCAGAGAAGCGTAGAGTATGTTTATATACATATAATTGTGCGGGCTCCAATGAATCTCGCCATAAAATACATTGTCACGGCATTTACCGTTTAAATATTTATTTATTTTTTAGTTTTGTTTTTCATAAACAAAAGTTAGCACGAATTGTGATTATTGATTGATCTCTTATGTAACATACTTATTGCACGAGTTACGATGTAATTCCCTTTAACTTATTATTAAATGACGTTGGCACGGATTGTATAACGTTTATTATTTGTTTATTTTTATAAACAAAAGAACAATGATATTTTATTACAACTTGAGCGATCAGATCGAAATTGAGCGACCGCCAGTTCGCGGCTTTTTGAAAACATAACCCTCATTGTCTCGAAATGATTATACGGGACATATCCCATAAATAAATAGTTTTTTGAAATTTTTTATAGGGTTTACTGGGTTTCACAAGTATATGTAAGAAAAAAAAATGAAACAAAATAAATATATGAATCTAGGCAAAGTCATGCACTGGCTACATCAGACTTTTTACATTCTATTTGATTTTTTACAGTAATAAAAAGTGGCAGATCTGACTTAAACTATACACAAACCGCATGGCGCTAACGAGTTTACTGATTTTTAACACTTTACAACATAGTTGAAAAAAGTGTTTATGACTTTGTTCATTCTGTCTGTCTGTCTGTTTGTCTGTCTATCCGTCCGCGCGATAACTGCCGTAAAAATAATTTTATCAAAATGAAATTTTAGTATGGTGTCGAGACGGTCTGTGGGACATATGGGAATGCAAATGAATAATATCACCCAATTAGTTTTGGATTGAACCCGGTTTGAAAAAATGAAATACATTGAACCCTATGGGATCTAATTTTTCAAACGTTTTTTAAACGAATTTAAAATTCACAAATTGCTTCGAAAGTTTTAGGAAATATTCAAATTATCACATAAAAAATATGAAAAAAATTTCAGCAAAATATGTTTGGTAGTTTTTTAAATAAGGATTCAAATAATAATTACACCCATATAAGATGAAGAGATCACGTGACCCACTTCAAAATAAAATATGACATCCATTTTTTTTCCCAGAGTAAAAATCGTGATTTTTAAAGTTCTTTTAAATTTATATTTTGTGTTGCATCCGTCCTAAAACTGCTTTATTTTTGCGTAATTTTTGTACATCTATATTCTGCGCCAACGCATATTTTTGAGTTTAAATGATCCTCAAACTTTGATTATTTCTACGACGAAGCCTAATTTTAATGGATGCAGAATGTAAACAAGTGATTGTAAAGATGAGTTGTATAAGAATTGCTGAATTTTTTTCACGCAAAATTATTTAACTCTGGAGTCTGGAATAAAAGTGTATGAGTGTATGCACTCTTTTTACATAGAGAACCAAACGATTTATATTTTGATGACGTCATTTGAATAAAATTCATTTTTTTCAATGAAGTTTTAAGTTTTCAAGTAAAATAAATTATCGTAGTTCTGTGATAATTAAAAAAAAAATCTGATGTGGGCAATACATGACTTTCCTTATATAATGCAAGGAATTTACTACTTCTACAGTTAAAAAAAATGTTATTCTTATAGTAGATACTTATATTCGTTCCAAGATATTGAATTTTTTTCAATTAGTCGTCACTTTCATAGATTTAGCGTCATTTTTATCAATTTGGAGAGATTTTTGTTAATTTGGCAACAATTAAAAATGTCGCCAAGTTGGCGACATTCCGCCAAATTCGTCGCCAAAATCTCGCCTAGCGTAATGGACGGAGAAATAAGTTATTCTTACAGCAGATAAATGAGTATTGGCGTTCAAATACAAAAGTATTACTCAAAGTATCTTTTTTCATGAATGGAACGAGCTAGATCCACGAGAATGATGTCATCAAATTTATCGCATGGTATTACATATGAAAAGTGAACATGTTTCTCAATAGGAAATATTTTATTTTTTATTTTATATAACTTTTAGATAATTTTTTTGAAAAATGTGCAATATCTCGAGAACGGTTCATGTTAGCGTTCTAAAATTTATGTCAATCGTTTTCTAATGAAAAATTCCATAAGAAATGTCCATTTGCGTAACTTTATTAGCGGTTTTGATTTTTTGACGATTTTTTCAAAATTTGACTCGAAAATTTAGGGGGGGGGGGGGGTCTGAACATTCGATTGCGTATAAAAACAATAGGCTTCCAGTGTTTACGGATTGTGATTTTTGTACCAAATTTCGTTCGAATCGGTCCATTCGTTCGTCAGTTATCGTCTCCACAGGCTCACTGACACAAACACACACACAAATACTTTCACACACACACACACACACACACACACACACATACATCACTTCAAAAATGTTTGATTCGTGATCAGGGATGCTTGAAACGTGCTCTCCCGTCGAAAACTCGAATTCGAATTTTCGACCCCGTCACAATACTTTCCTTACACATTATGTATATAAGGAAAGTAATATCACCGCTAAGTGTATTGCTTTTCCCACTTCAGTTGGAAAGTCTTTCATAATCAATGCTTTATGCATGATTGATCTTTCTTGTTAGTTTTACGTTCGTAACAATAACTATAGCAGCGGCATCCTCACATTTGCAAATTAGAGCGAATAAACGGAAGGGCGGATCCAGAGAGAGGACGAAGGGCGCGCGCCCTCCTCGGGAGTTGGATTTCAAGGCAGAATTAAAAAAATCTAAATCTAAAATTATTATAAAACTAAAAATAAAAGAAATAAATAAAAAAAATTTCAGAAATGAAATATGTTTTAAAAATCTGAGTTCACAATCTAAAGTAGAAAATATAAGCTGAATCTAGAAATTAAAAAAAGATCGGGGGAGGAGATCGTGGTTTGGGCAAAGTAGGTGATATTTATTTTCACAAACGAAATATATTTGGTTGGCTAGTGAAAAAATTCAGAAATATTTGATGCTTCACAGCTTTGTTTTCACACAGAGGGCAAGACTTTTTCGAATTTTCTAAGATAGTATACTAAGTGTGCTTTTAGAGCGATAATAGCTAACTGATCGGAGCAAGTTTTTGAAACACTAAAATTTTGTTGAATTATGCCTGATTTTTCGGGATTTTCTAACCAGGACGAACATTGAGCTAAAAGTTAAATATAGTAGGACAGTGAAAGAGTTTCAGAGTTTAATGAACGAAAATGAAATTAAAGTGAACATGAAACTGAAATATAGAGTACTGAAACCTGCATACATTGCAGATTCTAATCTTTCGGGTGCGACAAGTATTTACCATCTTGCAATGATTGTATTCGCGCAAATTCCACCATTTTTAGTTGGAAAGAGGTTGTGGTTGCGGTTGCTAAGCAGTCGTGATTCTGGGAATGTCTTGATCAATGATTCCTCAAGCGTGCAAACTCGAGAGAGCGCAACATAAGTAAGGTCAAGGGGAAATTAGGGTTTGTAATTGTCTACAACGGACTACTCTTGGATTATGTCTCGACTTCGGAGAGTTGCATATGCGAAATTACATATGATACAACGCACTGTTCGAGGGTTATGTATTGCCTTCGGTGGGCGTTGATTGCATATGGGAGAATATGCAATGGAATGTGAGAATATGCAATACACATTATATGGAAATAATGAAAAACTATGGAACAGACGCAATTTTTAACCAAAATGAGAAATAGACGCATCAAATTAGACGAAATATTAAGGTGAACTAATTTAATGATTTGTCTCTGTGGCTGCAGTGGAAACACTAAGACCTGGTTGAAGGGGTGGGGGAAGCAATATCTTTCACATAAAAGCGACTGGTATGGTTTCATTTGTATTTATATGAACTAATTTCAAAGAAAATCGCATCAGAATCGTTAAAATCGTTTTTGAGAAAAATATATTTTTATTGTTTTTTATAATTTTTCACTCTATTTTCGAGTTTTTTTCATACTATTTTCGATTTCTACAGCTAAAAACCTAGTCCACGGTAGTTGTGACCACTGTGCAAAATTGTCGTTGGTCGCACTATGCAATATTTAAGCTTTTTAAAACCAGGCGTTCTTGAGAAGAGCGGTGACAAAGATGACATTTTGGCGGATCCTAAGGAGCTTTGTTATGCTCAGCTCAATAAACAAATTCATTTAGGGTTTTCGTACTTTTCTAAAGAGTTGCATCTAACAGTGTATTCTTGAACCGATATGTTCAGCAGTTTTTATATTGAATATCTTTGTTTAAAGTGCTTTTAGCGATTAATGCTGTTTCGACATCACGTCGTTTGAAACTCTGAAAGGTATGTAAGTCACGATTCAGTATTGATTAATTTTGTTTTTCTTTTGTATGTACTGTTTATGCACATGTGCTGTTTCTCAAAGAAGTAATTCAAATAACAACAATGGTTTCACTCTTTCACATTGTCCAATATACACATACGAAGCAGATGGGCAAGTTAGCTGACAAAATAGGAAGTGCTGAAATATCATTGGAATGGTGATTCAACTTACAAGTATCCTTTATTTATTAAGCAAAACAAGGTCGTGGAGAACAAAGGAAATTTCAAGCAGTGCTTTTCGAGAAGTAACATTGATTTATGCTTTTGCCGTCAAAACGAAAAACATTTCTGCATGTTTGTGGGCACAAGTTATGTCGGGAAATACAAAGCCTAGCCTGGAGCGTGTTTAGTAACTTCATCGTTTCAAAGGTGTTTAAAATTCATATGCAAAAATAAAATTATTTAGGAAAAAAATAACACTGTAGGACGAGCTCATATATTCGTTCTTCTTCATTCAACAGTTCGTCCTTCATTCAACAGTTCGTCCTTTTTCATTCATCAGTTCGTCCTTCGTCATTTAACAGTTCGTCCTTCTTCATTCTACAGTTCGTCCTTCTTCATTCAACAGTTCGTCCTTCTTCATTCAACAGTTCGTCCTTCTTCATTCTACAGAGTTCGTCCTTCTTCATTCAACAGTTCGTCCTTCTTCATTCAGCGGTTATCCTCTCGGACTCTAGTTCGACTCTTCAGTCACTTTCCGGCAACCAGAGAAACAACGGTACCCGGATTCAAGAGATCAGGGCACTTTTAAAAGACCTAAAGCACAGAGTCACTTTATAGTGGGTACCTATACATTGCGGAGTACCAGGAAATGAAAAAGCGGACTTTTTGGTCGAAAAGGATGCTATGGTGGAGTAGAGATCCTCAACGCCTATGTCTTTTTATTCAGCACAACTGTACATTAAAATGCTACACAAAAAAGAAATTGAGGCAGAGTCTCTGGAGGCATCTCATGGAAAGTCATGGATCGTCCTTAGCAGCAAGAGCATTTCTGTAATTCTAGAGGCTTCTCGACGAGAAGCAGTTGCCAGATTCAGACTTCTGACTGGTCATGACTGTCTTAGGGCTCACCCCCATCGTATTGGACTTAGTGCTTTCCAGGATTGTGTTTTATGTGACCTAGAACAGCCTATGTCTGGAAAACATTCGGACGAGTGCCCTGTACTACTGTACTAGTGACTTTTAATTCAATCATTAAAAAATACTGGAGAGCTCGCTATCTAATGGTCTAACGGTCAAACGACCAGCATTTGTAAACAACAGCATATGTTCATAAAAACGTTCGTTCTACCAAATGTAGATATCAGGAACCAGGAGAGCTTTTCCTGATAAAAATAAGAATAGGACAAGGCTGCGTTTAATAATAAAAACGATTCTATTGTTTGGCCGCCAAAATATTTTACAGACTGGCCATCAGAGCGAAACGCCACGGAATCCTCAAAACCCTTCGCTTTCGAATTGACAGTGGAGATAATATTATATAAAATCAATTAGAAAAATCCTCTGCAAACGCAATATTGAAATATATTATAATCAGTGGCGCCAACTTTATGGATTCGAGACACTTTTTGCACTTCCAATAATTTGTTGTGGGTTCCTCGAATTCCTAATATTTTTGTGCATATTTAGTGGGGGAAATGTACGCATGCGCATATACGCATAAATTTTGAGTTTTGTTTTTAATTCAAAAGTTTTTCATTAATCATTCCTTGTTTACTATATATAAATTGTGTATAGAAATTTACCCCTCAGGGGGTTTCTTGTATTCTGAATACAATATTCTAACTCAGAAATGATTTAAAGAGATATTTGTTGACATTTTTAACATTGGCAAAAATACCTAAACAATGTTTACATTTTTTTTGTTATTTTTACAAAAATAATTGTGTTGAGAATTTACGGAGTATCTGTTATTGTATATAATAATGTTGCCCCCACAAAAGCAAAATAAATGAAATAAATAATTATCTAAAGGAGAAAATATTTTTCTGTACTTATAATTTGCTTTCTTTTAACATTTCAGATGTAGTATTATTGCAGATAATCTGACTGAATGAAATTTAAATTAGACCTTAATCCTTTGAAAAATGCATGGGTCCTTCGATTTAAAATTTTCGGAACCCTCAAATATTTTCCAAGTTGGCGCCTATGCTTGCAATGAGTTGATAATCTGCCTCAGTGTCGAGATCTTGAAAGCGATTCTGACAGAGGTACGGGAATAAAAATATTACAGTATAATATTTAACAAAATCACTGATGGGTCTCCCAAGTTACAACTCTGTTTATCAGTGAGGTATGTCTTGTAAAAGACAGCTTGTAAAAGACAGCTTTTGTGGATCTTCAAGAAGATATTTAAGATAAGACGAAGACTGGACAATTAGAAGTTCTGTTCTTGGGAACAGCGTTCTTAGATTTATAAAAAAACTGGAACTAGATCTGAACTCTTCCATTGCGACTGGTTGTAATAGATGAATCTTAAATATTTCGTTACTGTGTAGGGTGTGACAGAAATTAAAAGGAAAGTTGTGAACGCCTCTCCCTGTCATTGCAAAAGCTATCATCTCAATTTGGCAATTTCTACTGCGATTTCCCTTTCAACAGGAACCCGCTAAGAGTTGTAGAAGAAATTTTTTCTGCAGAAATTCTTCTTTCAAAAAACATGCAGTACTGAGAGATCGCGTGGGTTTATTCCTTGATCGAACACTGTTGGACCCGCTGGGATTAGCTCCGATTAGATTCAATTCTTCAGTTCAAAACTGATTTGCTGCTCATTGCAGAACAGCTTTAGTGAAATCCACACAATGCCATAACATGGGAACAGAACAGCGGCCAAAGCAAATCATCTTTTCAAAGGTACATTGTATTGTGAACTGATAATGGCCATATTTTCGTTTGATTTAATGGTTATAATCAAACTATTGAACTATAGTTTCTACAGAAGAAGAGCTTGGATGCACGCGAAGCCACTGTAAAACTTTAGCAAACTGTCAAAGTGTTAAAGAAGAGAAACACCTACACTAAAAAGTTCTGTGCGAAATTAGCGATGGAGGAGGAAAGCGAGAGTTAGGAGTCTAACTAGCCATTCCAATGCTAGCTGGTAGACAGCAGCACCAAGTTAATAATTTAGTGGAAGGAGACAGCGCACTGGAAGTGGGCTGCTTGCATTTCTTGCTCAAATGTCTCTTATGATTTTGAGAAAATTTCCGCTCTCCAAATGGTTTCAAATCATATATAAAAAAAGGATGTTAAATAATACTTCAGAAGGATCATCAAAGCATCATGTTACGTCATGGCACTACACTATTCCAACCTCGTCATCCTACAACAAGTCGTTGCAGAAGTAAAACTCCTTTGTCAGGGGCCAAACTTCAGTAAGACTTTTTCACTCGGCGTATTGGAGAAATTGAGAGAAGATGGCGATATATATCCGCGCCTTATTAAAATGTAAAAGACCAAGACCACAGGGTGTCAATTACCACAGCAGAGCGAGGTTTATTTACTTTGCGAGGACTTAAAACTTGGTTGAGGTCTCGAATGACCGAAGATCGGTTGACAGGACTCGGCCTCATCCCCATGTTTGAGTTGTTGTAGAGGCCGTAATAAATGAATTTGCCACAAAAGAAATGGAGTTCATTTTGTAAATACTCATGGCTGTGATATAAAATGATAGAGATAAAATTATATTAAAATAGGGAAAATGATACTAAAATATATATGTATGAATGTGTTCGAGTTTTTCTTTGACTTTTCAGTGTTTTGCGAGTTTATTAAAGAGCATGCCCAAACACGATCACAAATTTAACGAAATAGGTGTAAATTAGCTTTGTGCCCCACCCCAAAAAATTTTTTGGATCCGCCCCTGAATAAATGGATTTAAAATACAAAACCTTGATCGAAATTCCACCGGAACTCACAGCGAATTTTTGAAAACCGACGAAAGCTTTAAAAATACATCAGTTTGAGAAGAAAGAAGTAAAAGTACCCCTTTATATTATTTGTATGTAAGTTAAATGTATTAATGTATTTATTTAAATGCATATAACTTAAATGTATGAAAGACAATGACATATTATATCTGGACTTGCTAGTTGCTCGAATTCTCAAGTTATTTCCCTGAAAAGACGAGTACATTCCTACGGCGAAGCTAGCCCGATAAGGTTTAAAATCCAAAGAATAAAAAAATACACCACAAAAGACAACGACACACTAAATTTAGACTTTTTAGTTGCTCTAATTTTTGAGTTATTCACCAAAACGAGTACATTCCTATAGCGGGCCCAAGACGGGCTGACCCCATAAGGCTCAAAATCAAAAGAATTAAAATGTACTACAAAAAACAATGGCATACTACAGAGTCCACTTTGACAAAAGAGTTTGCAATTTCGTCTTAGTAGCTCAACGGTAGAGCATCGTCTGGACAGTTCGAAAATCCAGGGTTCGATTTCTGATTGGGGCAGCAAAGTTCTTTACAATACCAAATTTCTTGTTTCTGTGATTAAACGTTTAACCGCCGAATTCAGTTGCAGTTAAAATTTTATTAATATTTTTGTATTTTCTATTCTATTACCATATAGTTTGACGAAAAATATAACTCTGAGAGAAAAATATAATTAATTTTTTTTTAATTTATTTAAAAGGGAATTTATTTGTAATGTATATTCATAAATCTAAATTCATTTACGTCAATAAGTAATTGCCAAGTAATTATCTTGAATATTTAATTTTTGTTGTTTCCGCATTAGTCACTTTTTATGAATCCTCAGTTTCTGTCTCCTTTCCTGCATAAAAATTCCGAATAAGTCACTTTTTATGAATCCTCAGTTTCTGTCTCCTTTCCAGCATAAAAATTTTCTAATAAATACCCAATTGGTAATATATCTTTTATTTTCAAAATGCAATAATTAAAATACTTTATATGATTTATCTATACATATTCATCTAACTTTCATGTCGTCTTGCAATTTAAGCGCAGCATACAGCCGAAATTGAATCTACAAATCATTGCCGATTTCTCATTCAAACATTTCCGCTACATTATCGCAATCTAATGAATAATTAATTCACCCCGATTAAGATGTGACATTCCCAATAAATTCTAAACCTCGAACTTCGAAGTCACTCCGAATGAAGACGAAACGGCGCACATAAATAGCCTACTTAAAACGATCCCCAGAAAATTTATGGGTGTAAGAATCAATATCCATCATATATAGAAAAAAAAATTACATGATCACTCTAACCGTAACATCCCAAGGACATGGCAGTATTAATGCTATCCATCATGATAACATACGATTACAAGGGTCCAATTTTCACAAAACAATTCGTGTAAAATACGGACAAGCGTTATGTCCTTATGAAGACATGGCGATGTATCTGTCACAGAATCTTGTCCATGAAGAAAAGGCCACAATTAGACGGAGAATCTTTGGCGCAGTCGTCCCACGAATCTATATTGTATTATTAAAAGCTGAATAATTCTTCGTGTAATGGGACACGACACGGATTTGTCCCAGGAAACATGGGATAGGGTGTGGTCGCCGGTGAACGCCCTGCTGTTTCAATCAGCTGTCTTCTATTGGTAAGATAGCAGCTCTAATGAAGACCTTCGCTGCAGTCTAATGAAAAGAAAATCACGTGAGAGTAGGATTTAATTTAGCTGAGAGTTTTTTACTTTCTGAAGACGCAGATTTCGCCTTAATTATCCATAGACGTTCAAAAATAATTTCACAGACGATCATTGTACTTATAGGAGCATTTAGATATTTATAGCCAACAGTGTTAAACCTTTTAAGAGGTAAAATTTATTAGGTGGTATAGTAATCAATTATAGTTAATTGATTTTGTGTGTTATGATGTTTCTTTTAATTCCACCGGTGGTAATTATATGAAGTGACAATTATATCAGCTCTAAAAGGAAATGTTGGAATTAATGCTAATGATCCTGTTAATTTAATCGGCGAAATTTGAAGACACTTTTAAATGTCTCACCTATGAAGGTAAAAGTAAGGAGTTTAAAATTCACATTAAGAACACGCCAACATTGTGTGAGACAATAATTTAGGTGGCGCTGGGATAAGATAGGTAGTCCTGCACTGCATGAATTACTATGGCGAAAGGCTTAAAATATTTTTTTTAAACTATCAATTTTGTAAAAATAAATAAATAACGCTTTGTAAGTTAGAACTGAAACAATAAAGAATATTCCTACGTATTCAAAATTATTTCACCTTTCAATTTATTTTTATCTCCATAGATTCTGTACTCTATCCAACAACTATGAAAAAATACTGGTTAATTTTATTCATAATTAGGGAACCCTTAATTTAAGAATAATCAAAAATATATATATACTAAATATTAGGCCTTCCTGCTGTGTCAATTAGCAATAGCAGCTACTTTTCTAACACTAGCGACACCTTAGATATAATTCTCAAAGCATTATGGCATTTTTAAGTGTTTCTTCCAGAGGTGTTTTACCTACTTCTCTCTAACTCCATGACACACCTTCCAAATTAGATAACTTTTGATCAAAAGCAAATTAAAAAAATCTGATGTGGGCAACACATGACTTTCCTTATATAATGCAATGAATTTACCACTTTTACAGTTAAAAATATCTCATGTGGGCAACACATGACTTTCCTTATATAATGCAATGAATTTACTACATTTACAGTTAAAAAAAATGGTATTCTTCTAGTAGATACTTATATTCTTTCCAAGCTATTGAATTTTTTTTTCAATTAGTCGTCATTTCTATTGATGTAACGTCATTTTTATCCATTTGGCAAGATTTTCGTTAATTTGGCAACATTTAAAAAAAGTCGCCAAGTTGGCGATATTCCGCCAAATTCGTCGCCAAAATCTCGCCAAGCGTTATGGATGAAGAAATAAGTTATTCTTACAGCAGATAAATGACTATTGGCGTTCAAATATAAAAGTATTACTCAAAGTACCCTTTTTCATGAATGGAACGAGCTAGATTCACGAGAATGATGTCACCAAATTTATCATATGGTATTACACATGAAAAGTGAACATGTTTCTCAATAGGAAATATTTTTTTTTATTTTATATGACTTTTTGATAATTTTTTTGAAAAATGTGCAATATCTCGAGAACGGTTCATGTTAGCGTTCTAAAATTTATGTCAAGCGGTTTTTAATAAAAAATTACATCAGAAATGTCTATTTGCGTAACTTTATTAGGGGTTTTGATTTTTTGACGATTTTTTCAACATTTCACTCGAAAATTTAAGGGGGTTCTGAACATTCGATTGCGTATAAAAACAATAGGCTTCCAGTGTTTATGGATTGTGATTTTTGTACCAAGTTTCATTCAAATCGGTCCATTCGTTCGTCAGGTATCGTCTCCACAGACTCACTGACACACACACACACACACACACATACACACACACACACACACATACACACACACACACACACAGACATCACTTCAAAAATATTTGATTCGTGATCAGGGATGCTTGAAACGTGCTCTCCCGTCGAAAACTCGAATTCGAATTTTCGACCCCGTCACAATACTTTCCTTATACATTATGTATATAAGGAAAGTAAAAATATGTTTTTCTTCTTGTAGATACTAATAATCTTTCCAAGATATTGAATTTTCAACAATTAGTCGTCATTTTCATTGATTTAGCGTCATTTTTATCCATTTGGCGAGACTTTCGTTAATTTGGCAAAATTTCAAAAAGTCGCCAAGTTGGCGACATTCCGCCAAATTCGTCGCCAAAATCTCGCCAAGCGTTATGGACGAAGAAATAAGTTCTTCTTACAGCAGATAAATGACTATTGGCGTTCAAATACAAAAGTATTACTCGAAGTATCTTTTTTCATGAATGGAACGAGCTAGATCCACGAGAATGATGTCACCCAATTTATCGGATGGTATTACATATGAAAAGTAAACATGTTTTTCAATAGGAAATATTTTTTTTATTTTATATTACTTTTTGATTATTTTTTTTGAAAAATGGGCAATATCTCGAGAACGGTTCATGTTAGCGTTCTAAAATTTTTATCAATCGTTTTCTAATGAAAAATTACATAAGACATGTCTATTTGCGTAACTTTATTAGTGGTTTTGACTTTTTGACGCTTTTTTCAAAATTTCATTCGAAAATTTAGAGGGGTTCTGAACATTCGATTGCGTATAAAAACAATAGGCTTCCAGTGTTTACGGATTGTGATTTTTGTACCATATTTGGTTCGAATCGGTCCACTCGTTCGTCAGTTATCGTCTCCACAGATTCACTGACACACGCACACACACACACATACTTTCACACACACACACACACACACACACACACACACACACACAGACATCACTTCAAAAATGTTTGATTCGTGATCAGGGATGCTTGAAACGTGCTCTCCCGTCGAAAACTCGAATTCGAATTTTCGACCCCGTCACAATACTTTCCTTATACATTATGTATATAAGGAAAGTAATATGGTGGATGATTATATGAATCGTTCAAAAGCTGTGTAGGAAATATATTTAAAATTTTATTTTTAGAGATGTTTCATTTTACAGATGATCACTTTTGCGAAACATTACACAGAATATTTTATCGAAACCAAAAATTAAAAGAGATAAAATATTTAATAAAAATGCTTCTTCCTCTTCCGTTTCTTTGAATTAGTCATTGAAAAAAAATCTGATGTGGGCAACACATGACTTTTCTTATATAATGTAATGAATTTACTATTTTTACAGTAAAAATAAATAGGTTTTTCTTATAGTAGATACTTATATTCTTTCCAAGATATTGAATTTTCGACAATTAGTCGCCATTTTCATTGATTTAGCGTCATTTTAATCCATTTGGCGAGAATTTTGTTAATTTGACAACATTTCAAAAGTTGCCAAGTTGACGACATTTCGCCAAATTCGTCATCAAAATCTCGACAGGCTTTAATGACGGAGAAATAAGTTATTCTTATAGCAGATAATTGACTATTGGCGTTCAAATACAAAAGTATTAGTCGAAGTATCTTTTCTCATGAATGGAACGAGCTAGATCCACGAGAATGATGTCACAAAATTTATCGCATGGTATTACATATGAAAAGTAAACATGTTTCTCAATAGAAAATGTATTTTTTTTATTTTATATGACTTTTTGATAATTTTTTTAAAAAATGTGCAATATCTCGAGAACGGTTCATGTCAGCGTTCTAAAATTTATGTTAATCGTTTTCTAATGAAAAATTACGTAAGAAATGTCTATTTGCGTAACTTTATTAGCGATTTTGATTTTTTGACGATTTTTTCAAAATTTCACTCGAAAATTTAGGGGAGTTCTGAACATTTGATTACGTTTAAAAACAATAAGCTTCCAGTGTTTACGGATTGTGATTTTTGTACCAAATTTCGTTTGAATCGGTCCATTTGTTCGTCAGTTATCGTCTCCACAGATTCACTGACACATACACACTTTCACACACACACACACACACACACACACAGACATCACTTCAAAAACGTTTGATTCGTGATCAGGGATGCGCTTGAAACGTGCTCTCCCGTCGAAAACTTGAATTCGAATTTTCGACCTCGTCACAATACTTTCCTTATACATTATGTATATAAGGAAAGTAATAGTCATGATGTATTTTCTAAGACACTACAAATATGAAAACCGGTATTTTTTAGAACTTTGTTATAATAGAACTGTTTCAGGCACTTTGAGACTAATGGGTTAATAGTATGCAGATTTTACGCATTTTGATGTCCAACAAAATACAATTTAATTAATATTTCAACATTTAAATACATGTCATAGAATCCAGATTTGCTTTCTTGCTGGCTGTAGATGAGCTGCAATTTTTAATAAAATCTATTCTCTGAGTAAATGTAACTGCTTACACGTTCATTAATATTTTGTAAAAGTCTTCACGAAGGATCCTAATGATATCTTTCCTCTACAAATGAAGTGTTTTTTATCGTATGTTATATTGTATTAACTGAGCATTTTAGATTGTTAAGTAGGTGCTTTTATTCTTTTTTAACACTTTACAACAAAGTTAAAAAGTGTTTATGACTTTGTTAACACTTTACAACAAAGTTGAAAAGTGTTTATGACTTTGTTAACACTTTACAACAAAGTTGAAAAGTGTTTATGACTTTTTAACACTTTACAACAAAGTTCAAAAGTGTTTATGACTTTGTTCATTCTGTCTGTCTGTCTGTCTGTCTGTCTGTCTGTCTGTCCGTTAGCACGATAACTGCCGTAAAAATGAGTTTATCAAAATGAAATTTTAGTACGTTGTTCAGACGGTCTGTAGGACCTATGGGAATATAAATAAATAATATCACCCAATTAGTTTTTTATTGAACCCGGGTTGAAAAAATGAAATACATTGAACCCTATGGGACCTAATTTTTCAAACATTTTTTAAGTAAATTTAAAATTCACGAATTGCTTCGAAATTTTTAGGAAATATTCACATTATCCCATAGAATATATAAAAAAAAATTCAGTAAAATATGTTAAGTAGTTTTTTAATTAAAAAAATTATTTAATATAGGGAAAAAAACAAATTCAATTAAATTCTGACTTTGGGATATCTTCCAGAAAGAAAAGAGAGAGATATTATATAATAAATATCTCTCCATTTGTTTAAACGTTTTGCATATGGGAGTGGCTTCATATTTTAAAACAAATTTGGTAGATAACAATTTTTCATTTTTTTTAAATTTTATATAACTCTTCATGATAAATTTAATTGATGGCATTTTAAATGCACTTTCCTACGTCCTAGAGAGTTAAAATTTGGTACACAGCTTAAATTTGTTGAACATTTTATTCGACAAAAATTTGATGGATCTTTAAATATAGATCATACATTTTTTTCGAAATGGCCTGAAAATAATCCCCGTTCACTTCTATAAATCATTGGTGTAATATTGTTAAAAATTCTGATGTGGACAGCACATGTCTTTCTCTGCAGACTCATATTCGTTCTCTTTATTTATTCAATGATAATTTGAGTTTATCTGCACAACATAAGTATTTTAAATGACATTGAATTTACACGTTAAACTTAAATTTGGTTCTCATTTGATAGCTAGACTTATTGTCAAAGGTGGCGTAGCGAAAAAACTAGAATATCTCAAGAACGGCTAGTCCTAGAGTAATGGGGTTAGTCTTATTCTTTTTGTTGTCAAAAATCACATATAATATAGGAATTTAATTGATATAATTGAGCACACGTAGTCTTTTATTTTTATATATAACGATTTTTGCTGGCCATTTCGCAAAAATAGCCCGTTCCTTTTTCCCGAATCGTAGTAGAATAACCTACAAATGATTTATATACAAAATTTTGTTAAATTTGGTATATAAATCACTTGTAGGTTATTGAAATATTATACTCCAAATTTTGTTAAATTTGGTTCATTAGTTTTTAGCTAGAGTGGATAAAGGCAATTTCTGCGTCCATTTCGCAAAGAAGGCAGATTCTTTTATTACGAATCGTACTATAATCTAATGAACATCAGGATTTCCCACAAAAAACATACCTACCAAATTGTATGAAATTCGGTCCATTAGTTTTTCAATTAGAGTGGATGTAATATCCACACAGACACACAGAAACATTCACAGATACACCCTTACACACACAGACGTCTTCCTAAAAGTAGTTTTTTCGTGTTCTAGAAGTCCCAAAACGTGTAGATACTTTGAAAATTCGAGTTCCGATCTTCGGCACGATTCCAATACTTTGAGTACATACACATACACATATATATTATCTGTGTATTATCTGTGTATCTAAATTCCGTGCCTATGCAATTACAATAGTTGTGATTTTAAATGATCCCTAAACTTTTATTATTTCTTCAAGGAAGCCTAATTTTAACATATGCAGAATGCAAATATCTCAAGCGATTGTAAGATGAATTACATAAGAATTGCTGAATTTTTTTCACACAAAATTATTTAGCTCTGGAGTCTGGAATACAAGTTATATGAATGAAATATTCATTGATTTTGCATAAAGAATCAGATGATTTATATTTCGATACAGTTTTAAATATTTAAGTATAATAAATTACTGTAGTACTGTGATAATGTAAAATATATTACCACTGAATGAATCACATTTTAGAAATTTTTAAATGAAATTACATTTCAGTTGGAAAGTGTTTCATAATCAATGCTTATGCATGATTGATCTTTCTTGTTTTTTTTTTTAAATTGTCTGCTGAGATAAATGCAGTATCCTCTTTCAGATAATATTTTTCTTTTGTATTTTTTCCTCTTACGTTGTTTATCATGTTTTTTTGTTGGGCAGTGTTATTGAATTGCTTTAATTTTTAAATAAGCTGCTAAGTAGTGCATATTGTAGTGTGTAGTGTATAATTTGTGGTCCGTTGTGCTTCCCTCGGGTTGAAGTTTTCATTCCCGCCCTCACAGTAAGTAGTCTAAACCTTTGGGTGAGTTGTGTGAATTGGGTCATGGTAATGATGTCTGAAGTCTAGAGCCCCGAATTAGGCCACAATTGGGCCTTGTTCATACATAGGAAGGGACTTAAACCTTTGATTTCAGAACTTGAAACTTACCGACTAATTTGAGCTTTACGGTCTGAGCTACTGGGACTTTAAATAGAAAAATTTAGAGAAAATTTACAGGATGGAAAAACGATGAGTAAAATTTGCTTTCATGCTTTTGTAGGGCAGAAGTTGCTTCGATTTGCTGTTACTACCGATACTAGGCTGTTTTGATTTGAGAAACCAGGTTTAAACAAAGGGGGTATTATACGGAAGGAAATGCCACTAGTTTCCTAGTGGTATCATTGCCATCAATGTGCACGCCATTTTCAGGGTTTTACAATAATTATCAGTGTTGCCACTTTTACACAAATAAATGCTATAAAAACGGAAATGAAATGGCTGCAGCATAGATTAATATTAGTTTCTAATAAAAATAATGTAATGACAGTTGATCAATCGTAAATATTTATCTTATAAATTGCACACTTCTCAATTTTTTTCTCCAATGGTCAGGCATTGACTCTTTCATTTTCGCCTATACATCGGTCAGAACAGTGAACCTCTTAGCTGTCGAAGACGTTGCCCCAGCGCACCAGTGGGGGTGGGAACACATTGCGCCCAAAAACACAAACATCCATGTCTTACGTGGGACTCGAACCCACAACGTGGCGGCCGAGCAATCGCTGGAAGCGCTCGCCTTGACCGTTCGGCCACCACGTCGACTGAAATGAGCCAACAGTACGCGGTGTTCCCAGGTGGTCACCCACCCAAGTACTAACCGCGCCCGATGCTACTTAACTTCGGTGATCTAACGAGAACCGGTGTTTTAAGCAAGGTAGAGCCGTTGGCTACTTAAATTAATTTAGATCTGCTAATTTAAAGCCAGACTCGTTTGTATTAATGTAAGTTCGGATAACGAAATGCATATTTTCTCGTTAGTAGTTGAAAATAAAATGTTGTGCACTATCTCAGATAGTTAAAACAATTGTGTTACAAAAATTAGAAAGGGAACAGATGTAATTTAATTCTAATCCGAAAGTGTTCTGTAATTATGCAACGAATCAGCTCCCGATGGCATCAAATTTTAAAGTTTTTTGATGGGATGCCGGGCTGACGGCGCAACCTTATATTAATGAATTTTGGTTTAAACTATGAAACAAAATTCTCAAACCCAATCTGTCTGAGAATCTGTAGTGCCATTTCATGTCTCCGTCATTTAATTCCCGCTCATGAGTTCCAAACTAGCGCACGTAAAGAGGGGGATTCAAAAGCGAAGAAACACGCAAAATAAAAACACATTTGGGGCCCATTATTTACGGAATGTTGCGAACTTGGCCCCCTTGGGGGACTCGGAAGAGAGACGCAACAAGGAGGGTTCGCTCCCTACCACCCATTAGCAAGCGAGAAATATCGCGCCCCGAATTTTCCGGTCGCATCGGTTTGACCCCGGCACCGGCAGCTGGCCTCACCCGGGGGACTGACCGCGGGTACCGTCGAGGGTCCCAAATGATACCCTTGGGTCCGCCGTGGATGAATTTATTTCACGGACGTGCGGGTTCTTCTGAATCATAAATATGGAAGATGCTTCTCGTTTCGGGTTTAGATTGCATCATGGGATGAGTTTTTCTTGCTATGCAACGGATTGCTATGGGCAATCAAAGGTAGGAGGGGGAGTAACGTAAGAAATGTGGAATGAATGTATGAGAACGAAATATATATATATAGAAAAATAAATATAAATCAAGGAAAAAATTGAAATTTTGATTGTTAAAAAAGAGAGCTAAAGAGTATTTGATGATATGGAAAGCTAAAGAGTGTTTAATGTTATAGAATGTGACTTTGCGTTATAATAATAAAAAATCTGATGTGGGCAACACATGACTTTCCTTATATAATGTAATGAATTTACTACTTTTACAGTAAAAAAAATAGGTTTTTCTTATAGTAGATGCAAATATTCTTTCCAAGATATTAAATTTTCGACAATTAGTCGTCACTTTCATTGATTTACCGTCATTTTTATCAATTTGACGAGATTTTCGTTAATTTGGCAACATTTCAAAAAGTCGCCAAGTTGGCGACATTCCACCAAATTCGTCGCCAAAGCCTCGCCAAGCGTTATAGACGAAGAAATAAGTTATTCTTACAGAAGATAAATGACTTATATATTGGCGTTCAAATACAAAAGTATTACTTAAAGTATCTTTTTTCATGAATGGAACTAGCTAGATCCACGAGAATGATGTCACCCAATTTATCGCATGGTATTACATATGAAAAGTGAACATGTTTCTCAATAGGAAATATATTTTTTTTTATTTTATATGACTTTTTGATAATTTTTTTGAAAAATGTACAATATCTCGAGAACGGTTCATGTTAGCGTTCTAAAATTTATGTCAATCGCTTTCTAATGAAAAATTACATAAGAAATGTCTATTTTCGTAACTTTATTAGCGGTTTTGATTTTTTGACGATTTTTTCAAAATATCATTCGAAAATTTAGGGGGGTTCTGAACATTCGATTGCGTATAAAAAAAAACAAGCTTCCAGTGTTTACAGATTGTGATTTTTGTATCAAATTTTGTTCGAATCGGTCCATTCGTTCGTCAGTTATCGTCTCCACAGACTCACTGACACACACACACACACACACACACACACACACACACACACACGCGCGCACACGCACGCACACACACGCACACACACACATACACACACGTACACACACACACACGCACACACACACACTTTCACACACACACACAGACATCACTTCAAAAATATTTGATTCGTGATCAGGGATGCTTGAAACGTGCTCTCCCGTCGAAAACTCGAATTCGAATTTTCGACCCCGTCACAATACTTTCCTTATACATTATGTATATAAGGAAAGTAATAAGAAAGACAGAGGGTAAGTTGCTGCTGAAATGGAATGATAAAAGTAGATAGAAAACAAGCAAAAGCTCCACGAAAAGAAAAAGTAAAGTATTTAAAAAATTAATTGGCATAATAGCATAAATAATTTTCTTATACTTTTCTAAAAATTACAATGCTTATTGTCAAAAATAAAATTAATAAAAATGGATGTTTACAGGTGTTTTCAAGCTTTTAAGTAGTAACTACTCTGCTTCTCTTATTCTGAAGAACGTCCGTTTTGCGTCTGAAATCGGTTGGTATATGTTTGCTTTAGGGGAGTTTCCTTACAGATGTCTTATTTACAAATACAGATATATTTTATTTATAAATAGTTAATTTTTTATTTTTATAGGCAATAATGTATATTTATACTGTTTGGGAAACGGTAAAAACTAACTTTATTGGTAGACAATAAGATTGCATATGCATATTTTTTTTAACAGAAAGTTATCACGTGTTAAGAGAGAGCAAGCACATGCATAACGACGTATTGAAACTTGGAATTTTTTTGAACCGAAAGTGAAAAAAAAAATTTGAAGTGGAAATCTTTAATGAGCTCCTTAATCTCCTCTGGAAATTTAATACTGAATTATCATCAGTTATCATCTAAAGCTCTATATTTATAGTATAAGCTGAGAAATAGATGAGTTCTTAGTACCTTACTTCCTCCAGAATGTGCGATGCTAAATTCATACCAGTTATTTGTGAAATAGAGGTTAAATTTTTTGAGTCAAAAATGGGAAAAGAGCTGGAAGTGGGAATCCTTAGTGAACCCCCAAATTCCTTCGAAAATCCTAAAAACAATAGCATGGCAAAATTTTTGCCACCAATAATTAAAAATTAAACACGTCATTAGTAAAACATAGACAAATGTTGTAAGCTATCAAACGGCTTTAGAAGGAAAACAAGATTCTCTAGAACACCCGATTTTGTACACAGATTTTGCACCCGAGCAAAAATTGAAAAATTTGTCAGCATGAAACTGCTCACGTGACTCGGAATAAAATTGTTCCAATCCGAAAGCGGTAAAAAATTAAACCAAGGAGGTTTGAAGCAAGCTGAAATTAACTTCAGAATGGAAAATATTCGGCGAACCACGAATAAGCAAGACTACGAATTAGTAATATCTAACAAAAATAAAGGAAGACATCAGAAACAAAACTGTCTATAAACGGAAAAGAAATGGAGAGCAGCTACAAATCAAGGAAATAATAGATTAATCTGTTTAATTTCTGACAGACATTTTCCTACTTTTGCTGGAGTGATTGCTCTGTCTCATCTATCTTGGTGAAGGTGTTTCTTTTTTGCCTGAGTAAATGCCATAGAATGTTTGTTTTATGCTGTTTTACTATAGTGTGTTATACTTCTAGAAGTGTTTTACTTTTCAGCTAATTTAGACAGCAGTTTCAGCGTATTATTTTTTATAGATTTTTTTAAGCATTATTTTATCCGCTCCACAAAAGTTGTTAAAATCTTTCAAAATCTTACTTTTCAATATTTTCTTTGAAACAGTGTTAATATTTCCACCAGTCTTCGACCCCCCCCCCCCCTCCTTATAGATCCATTGTCAGACATAATCAAAGCGAGCAAACCCGGAATGAAATCACCATCAGTTCATCAAATTGCTCTTGCTTTCCGGGCCGTCACACCCCATTTTTTATTCACAGTCAAGCACCCCCCCCCCTCCCTGCACGACGCTCTGTTGCCAAAAAGACCTATTAATTTGTCACGCCTTTGGATCATGGGGAGGGAGGCGTTTTCCTTTGATAGTTGATTTTATTCTTCCAAAGTCAGAGGGGTTGGAAAATTTCAAAGCAGTGAGAGTAGTTGGTTTTTATGCTCTTTTGTGTTGCTCTTGTTGGAGAGTGTTGTAATGGAAGGGATGAAAATATTGAATGGAGACAAGGGACCGAAACGTGAAAAATGATAAGTTTGAAATATCAAATATGCGGTAGAACCGGCTGTATAGTATATAGTTAGTGGTGTACTTGGAAATTTTTCGTTGGGTGCATTGGGTGTGCAAAATATGTTATTAAATATCTTTAATCAATACTATTAGTTATTTGGCTATGTTGATTAATAAATAATAGTAATTGCTAAATCAATTCTTCATCAATTGGAAACCCTTAGCTAACAATTAATCAAAGGTATCAATGATGGTAATAATAATCATAAAATGCTTTGTTTAAACATATTCGAAGTTCTAATAAAGTTTGTTAATTTCTATTTTTATTTTAAAATAATTTCTGTTTTTTTCCTAACATATTTTGAATACAGATATACGAATATAGGGTGTCCCAAAAAGATTGAAACGCGCTTTAATTCTGTACCTGTTGGAGATAAGTGAGCAATGTAAATTGCCCAAATGTTGAAAGTAAG
This sequence comes from Amaurobius ferox, assembly GCA_951213105.1. Classification (NCBI taxonomy): domain Eukaryota; kingdom Metazoa; phylum Arthropoda; class Arachnida; order Araneae; family Amaurobiidae; genus Amaurobius; species Amaurobius ferox. The sequence continues at coordinate 62,989,485 of OX578139.1, forward strand.
GTAGGAAATAAGACTACGTTAATAAAATAGTCCTCCGATTAATTTTCAAAAAGTTTTAAATTTTTATACGACCTATTTATATATCTAATTATCCTTTATTTTTACCCTTATTATTACCCTTATTTTTACCCTTTGTTATTACCCTTTATATATTCAAACAATGCATGATGTGTCGCGTTTGATTGCAGCTTTACTTTCCCCACTATTAATGGCTTTCTTGTTGAACTCCTCCCATGTCGCTTCAATTAAGCTCATCTTTCTCTTTTTGAAAACAAAATTTTCCTCCATGGCAGTGGCAACATTTGAAAAAAACCTGATATGGGCAGCTCATGACTTTTCATACAGACTCATATTCACGTTCTCTTTATTTTTTCAATAATTCATTAAATTGAGTTTAATGGCACAAAATAACAGCCATGATTACTTTAACTTACACTGAATTTGCACTTTCAATTAAATTTTCGCTTTCATTTGGTAACTGGACTTATTTTCAAAGGTGGCGTAGCGAAAATACAGAATAACAAAATTATCCCAGGAACGGCTACTCCTAGAGTAATGGGGTTGGTTTTATTCTTTTCTTCATAAAAAATAAATACGTATAAAATAAGTATTTAATTCATATATTTCAACATACGTAGTCATTAATTTTTAGATTTAACGATTTTTGCTGACCATGTAAAAAATAAATGGTTCTTTTTTTCCGAATCGTACCAAAATCTAATCAGCACCAGGTTAACCTACAGTGTTTTATCGACTAAATTTTGTGAAATTTGGTCTTTCATGTTTTCAGCTAGAGTGAATACAGGCAATTTCTTCAGGCTCGCAAAAAAAAAAGGCAGGCTCTTTTATCCCGAATCGTACCAAAATATAATCAGCACCAGGGTCACACACAAGTGACTTACCTACCAAATTTTATGAAATTGGGTCCATTAGTTTTTGAGTTAAAGTGGATACATACATTGCACAGACAGACAGACAGACAGACACGCACACAGACGTCATGCTAAAAATAGTTTTTTCGTGTTCTAGAGGTCCCAAAACGTGTAGATCCGCCGAAAACTCAAATTGCGATTTTCGGCATGATTCCAATATTTTCCCTATACATTACCATCAGGGAAAGTAAAAATACTTTAAAATTTTCTCTGGTGGTAGTCAAAGAGCTATTATTTAAGATAATAGCCCTTTGGTCATTGCTGTGATAATACCTCTTTAGTAGTGAGTACCTTACGTTTTAAGCACTTTGAATCTGAAAAAGCTATTTTTATTAACACTTTACAACAAAGTTGAAAAGTGTTTATGACTTTGTTCATTCTGTCTGTCTGTCTGTCTGTCTGTTCGTTAGCACGATAACTGCCGTAAAAATGACTTAATCAAAATGAAATTTTAGTATGTTGTTCAGACGGTCTGTAGGACCTATGGGAATATAAATGAATAATATAACCCAATTAGTTTTGGATTGAACCCGGATTAAAAAAATGGAACATATTGAGCCCTATGGGACCTAATTATTCAAACATTTTTTACGCAGATTTAAAATTCACAAATTGCTTCGAAAATTTTAGGTAATATTCAAATTGTTTCATAAAATATATAAAAAAAAAATCAGCGAAATATATTCAGTAGTTTTTTAAGTAAAAATTAAAATAATAATAACTCCTCTTATATGAAGCGATGACGTGACCATGATATGAAAAGATCACATGACCCACATCATAATGATATATGGCATCCATCTTGTCTCAAAATCGTGATTTTTTAAGTTCTTTTTAATTCATATTGAGTATTATATCCGTCCATAAAACCACTCTATTTTTGCTTAAATTCTGTGCATCTACATACTGAAACAGCGCAATTACAATATATTTGAGTTGAAATGCTCATCCAAATTTGATTATTTCTACAACGAAGCCTATTTTTCCCCTATGTAAAATGTAAACAGCAAAATATGTAGAATGAGTTGTATTAGAATTGCTGTATTTCTTTAACACAAAATCATTTAGTTCATGGAGTCTGCGTAGCTGATATGAATGCAATATTCATTGATTTTACAAAGAGAAGGACGATTTTCTTCGATGAAGTTTTACGCATAGAGTTTAATTACTTGTAGCTCCATGGTCTTAATTTTTAAATAAAATAAATTATATTGTGATGAATGACATGAATGGGAAATTATTTATGAATGAAATGTTGCTTTTATAGAGAGAGCCAGGCGTGTTATTTTTTCTATGACGTCATTTGAATGAATTTCAGTTGTTTTTGATGAAGTTTTCAAATATAATAAATTATTGTAGTATTATGATAATTCTAAAATTATTACCGAGGAATGTATCACATTTTAGAGGTGTTTAAACCAGGCAATTTATATTTCAATGCCGTCATTTGAATGAAGTTCATTTTTTTCGATGAACATCTAAGTTTTCAAATATAATAAATTAATGTATTATTGTGATAAGTTTTAAAATATTACCGAGGAATGTATTGCATTTTAGACATGTTTAAATAAAATTGCATTGAAGTTGGAAAGTGTTTCGTAATCAATGCTTTAAGCATGATTGATCTTTCTTGTATACTTTTCAAGATATTGAATTTTCGTCAATGAGTCGTCATTTTCATTGATGTAGCCTCATTTTTAATCATTTGGCGAGATTTTCTTTAATTTGGCAACATTTAAAAAAGCCACCAAGTTGGCGACATTCCGCCGTATTCTTCATCAAAATCTCGCCAAGCGTTATGGAAGGAGAAATAAGTTATTCTTATAGCAGATAAATGACTATTGGCTTTTAAATAAAAAGTATTACTCAAAGTATTTTTTCTCATGAATGGAACTAGCTAGATCCACGAAAATGATGTCACCCAATTTATCGCATGATATTACATATGAAAAGTGAACATGTTTCTCAACAGTTAATATATTTTTTTTTAATTTAAGGGATTTTTTGATAAATTTATTTGAAAAATGTGCAATATCTCGAGAACGGTTCATGTTATTGTTCTAAAATTTTTGTCAATCGTTTTCTAGTAAAAAATTGAATTTCTAGTCAATCGTTTTCTAGTAAGAAATGTCTCTTTACGTAATTTTATTAGAGGTTTTGATTTTTTGACGATTTTTTCAAAATTTCACTCGAATATTTAGGGGGGTTTTGAACATTCGATTGCAATTAAAAACAATAGGCTTCCAACATTCACGGATTGTGATTTTTGTACTAAATTTCATTCGAATCGCTCCATTCGTTCGTGAGATATCGTCTCCACAGTCTTACTGACGCGCACACACACAGACATCACCTCAACAACGTTAGATTCGTGATCAGTGATGCTTGAAACGTGCTCTCCCGTCGAAAACTCGAATTCGAATTTTCGACACCCGTCACAATACTTTCCTTATACATTATGCATATAAGGAAAGTAAAAATATCAGTGTATGTATCGCACTTTTGGGCTATTTAAATAAAATTGCTTTTCAGTTTGAAAGTGTTTCATAATCAATGCTTTATGCATGATTGATCTTTCTTGTTTATATTAAAAACTATTAAGTCTGTGCATGTGCCTGTTGGGGCAATGTAGGGTCCATTCTATAGCTTAACTATCTGACGAAATTTGATAACATTTAGTCCAAGGTCCAAAACAGAACGAAGAGAGGAGATTGTTCCAGGTCACAGCAATAGATCAAAACCCATTGCTGCGCATTCCGCAGAGTCTTTAATTTTGACAATTGCTGCATTTTATATCTGCAAAAGAGTGTGAGGGAAAAAAAGATGAAAAATAGTATTTGTCATTCATGATTTTTGTTGACGCTGGTTTAATTTAGTCTTTGGTTTAATTTAGAAAAATAAAACTGGAATTTTATTTTTTAAATGGTCTGCAAAAACCGACAGAATCTGAAATAATATAAATACATATGAATTAAATGTTCTTTTTCTAACAGGTAATTTTTGGCAACAAAATTATGAAATCCAACCCTATTATTCTAGAATTAACCGTTTCCCAGATATTTTAGCTTTCTGCTAATGCTGGTGATTTGGTGATGTTTTAAAATAAGGCGCCATATGAAAGAAAGAAATTGTTTTAAAAATCGCAAATTTGGCGAAATTTAAAATAACTGCCCATTTTATGCATTATTTTGTGCCATAAAATTCAAATTAGTGCATAGAGAAATGTGACAAAAAAGTTTGAAACTGCAGGAGTTATGTGCAGCTTATAGATTTTTTTTTAAACTAGAAGGCTACACCTCTCGGTCTCTAACCCAAGTAATTCTCTTAAGTAATTGCTCGCCAACCCAAGTAATTCGAGGGGGCTTCGTCCCCTACTTGCTGAAGCTCAATGAGCTGGATTTGCGAGTTCTTTCATGCCACTTGCTATGCAGGCGTAATACGTCCGCTACGGGGCCTTCCCTTTATTCGTTGGCGCTCACTAAATCTCGGAACTCGTCTAGTCAGCGCACACGATTGCCATTGACCTAGTGTCCATTACTCGCCCAAACCTGGAGCTTTGGACACCGTCCCTTGTTGGCTGTCGTCGTTCACTAATCACCTAGCTCTTTCGTAGCTCTTCGATTCGCTCTTTGTGCACTGACGCTCACCAACCCCCCGTAATTCACTTTGCGAGTTATTTCATCCTGCCCATGTAGCAGGTGTGAGCACATGTCCAGCCTCCATGCCCTCAAACCGCCGACCCCGGGAACTAGAGAGCTTCGCACCTTGTTCGCCGCCTCTCATAACTTTTTCGTAAGTTCTTCGTAAGCTTCGCAAGCTCTTTCGTACCGGTAAAGCACTCGGTAAAAAATATATTATGTGTATAATATATTCTTTAACGAGTTCATGTCGAAAATTATACTTACATATGAATATATATATATATATATATATATATATATATATATATATATATATATATATATATATATACATGCTTGTATTCATAGTTACATATTTGCATACTTAAGAATTCGATTATGATTTAAATTTGCATGTAAACAAATTTGAACCGGAAAAAATATATGTTGCTATTCGCTAACATGAAATTAAATACAGAATATAAACTTAAGTATCTGAAATCAAATTTTAAAATCCTGCTCAGAGTGAGGCTAACAGCACCAAAGGATCAGGTCTGATATTATTAAGGGGACGGTGGATGTTGAAATGAGCAAAAATCGACTAAAAAAAGTTTTAATATATAACATTATTTTACCCATTTAACATTTACTTACGGGTGGGACAGCGTCCATTCCAAACAAAGAAACTCCCCAAAACACAGGTATTTGACATACCCTATCTCAAACAGTTCGACCCCCTTTGCAGGTATTGGCGTCCATGGAAATCGCCAACTGAAACATTACACCTGCTGCAGCAGGTATATAAAATTTCATAGGTATATAAATATTCACAAAATATATAAAATTCCATAAAATATTTAAGCAAAAATTAAAATAATAATAACACCTCTTATATGAAGCGATCACGTGATCATGATATGAAAAGATCACGTGAACCACTTCAATATGATATATGGCATCTATCTTGGCTCAAAATACTGAATTCCAAAGTTCTTTTTAATTCATATTGAGTGTTGTATCCGTCCTAAAACGGAATTTTCAAAGGCTTTTTTTTTTTTAAATGCTCCATGCGTCTTAATTTTTGTCTGAGATGCATGAAATTTGCAAGAAGACACCTTTCATAGTTTTTAATGAAACTGGGTATGCATTTTATAATTGGACTTTATTAAGGTAATTAAAAGTGAATAAGCACCTAATTAAATGATGAAAATTAAGTTTTAATACAGAAAAATATTTTTAAAAAATTAACTTTCTAAGGGATTTAAAAATACCCAAACTTGTTCATAATGTGTTTTTGAGTGATCATAATGTAAAATTAATCAAAAATGTGAACAAATGGCACGCAAGAAGCATTTTCAAATTTTCGTTAAAAAAATTAAATTTAAAAAAAAAACAAAATTATAACGAAATTGAAAAAAATTGAATGGTATTGTATATAGCAATGTTAAGAGGAATATTTATGCAAATTTTCACGTTTCTAAGTCAATAAATAAATAAAAGAAATTTCAACGTCCACCGTTCCCTTAAGGCTCATCAATTACGAATTGCCGTATGGTACCACATGATAACATGGAAATATATGTACCGCAAAATAATATGATCTCGCGTAGTTTGTATAATTTGAACAGTTAACACAGACACTGTTACCTAACAAATTCTACCAGTATAGTCAACGGTTATTCGCTGGTGAGGAGCTCTGATAAAATAAAATATTAAGATATCGTTTCTGTCTCATCACTGAGAATGTGACCTTAATCATTCGACCTTAATCGCCCGGAAAGATTTTCGGACTACACATCGAACTTCTCTTATTTAATATTATATTTATGTATTTCTTTTAAATTTTAAATCAAAACTTTCTCTATTATTCTCTTATTTTTATTCCTTTAAAAATTATAGTAAATTTTAATACAGTTTATATAGCAAAAATTGTACGGTTAGATTTAGATATTTTTACAGCACAATCAACATTTATTCTGACTTATACATTTTCACAAAAAGGATTAAATATTGTCTATTGAATGCATACATTTCTATACTGAAAGAAATAAACAAGAACGATCAATCATGCATAAAGCGTTGATTATGAAACACTTTCCAATTGTAATGCAATTTTATTTAAACATCTCTAAAATGCGATATATTCAGCTGTAATATTTAAAAAATTATTACAATACTACATTAATTTATTATATTTGAAAACTTAAAACTTCGTTGAAAAAAATAAATACAATAATTTAATATATTTTAAAACTTAAAACTTCATCGAAATAAAAATGAACTTTATTAAAATGACGTCATTGAAATATAAATCGCCTAGCTCTCCATGCAAAAGCAGTAAATATTTCCATCATACACTTTTATTCCATTCCTTTCACTCATCAAAATACTACAATAATTTATTTTATTTAAAAACTTAAAACCATGGAGGTACAAGTAATTTAACTCTATGCTTAAAACTTCATCGAAAAAATCGTCTGCTTATCTATGTAAAATCAATAAATGTTTCATTCATATTAGCTAAATTGCAGACTCAAGTTAAATAATTTTGAGTTAAAGAAATTCAGCAATTCTTATACAACTCATCCTGCATCTTTATGTGTTTACATTCTCCATAAGTGAAAATTTAAAAAACTCCATAAGTTAAAGTTCTTTTTAATTCATATTGAGTGTTGTAGCCGTCCTAAAACCACTTTATTTTTGCTTAAATTCTGTGCATCTACATACTGAAACAACTCAATTACAATATGTTTGAGTTTAAATGATAATCCAAATTTGATTATTTCTACAACGAAGCCTATTTTTCACTTATGTAAAATGTAAACAGCAAAATATGTAGAATGAGTTGTATAAGAATTGCTGTATTCTTTAACTCAAAATTATTTAGCTCATGGAGTCTGCATAGCTGATATGAATGAAATATTCATTGATTTTACAGAGAGAAGGACGATTTTTTTCGATGAAGTTTTAAGCATAGAATTTAATTACTTGTAGCTTAATGGTTTTAAGTTTTTAAATAAAATAAATTATTTTAGTACTTTAATGAATGAAATGAATTGGAAAATGGTTATGAATGAAATGCTGCTTTTATAGAGAGAGCCAGGCGTGTTATTTTTTCTATAACGTCATTTGAATGAATTTCAGTTGTTTTCGATGAAGTTTTCAAATATAATAATTTATTTTAGTATTATGATAATTTAAAAAATATTACCGAGGTATGTATTGCATTTTAAAGATGTTTAAACCAGGCAATTTATATTTCAATGCCGTCATTTGAATGAAGTTCATTTTTTTCGATGAAGGTTTAAGTTTTCAAATATAATAAAGTAATGTAGTATTGTGATAAGTTTTAAAATATTACCGAGGAATGTATTGCATTTTAGAGATGTTTAAATAAAATTGCATTGAAGTTGGAAAGTGTTTCATAATCACTGCTTTAAGCATGAATGATCTTTCTTGTTTATTTTAGTTTCTTATCACTTTCTGTAATCTACATAAATAAAATTGAATATCTGTCTGTGTGTTTATTTGTGAGTATATTTGAGTGTTTATTTGTCTCATCATCACGGGAGAACGATTGCACCAAATTGGATAAAATTTTCGGGATAGGATTGGGATAGCCCCAGTTAAAATTTAGTCCATGTTTCGAGTTTTTAAGTCCAGGGGTTATCGAGATATTAATAAACAATAAAGAGGAATCATATATAAAACATTGATTATGAAACACTTTAAAACTCTAATTTTATTTAAACATCTCTAAAAGGCGATACATTCAGTGGTAATATTTTTAAAATTATCACAATACAGCAATAATTAATTATATTTGAAAATTTAGAACTTCACCGAAAAAAAACGAACTTTATTCATATAACGTCATCGAAAAATAAATCCCCTGACTCTCTGTGTAAAAGCAGTAAATATTTCTTTCATACATTTTTATTTCATTCATCACAGTAATCCAATAATTTATTCTACTTACAAACTTAAAACCATGGAGGTAAAAGTAATTTAATTCTATGCATAAAACTTCATTGAAAAAGTCTGCCATTAAATCGTCTGCTTCTATATGTAAAATCAATGAATGTTTCATTCATATCATCTATATTACAGACCCCAGAACAAAATAATTTTGCGTTAAAGAAATTCAGCAATTCTTATACAACTCATCTTACAGCCTAATCTGTTTACATACTCCATAAGTAAAAATTAGGTTTCGTTGTAGAAATAATCAAAGTTTGATGATCATTTAAACTTAAATATATTGTAATTGTGTTGTTTCAGAATACAGATGCACAGAAATTCAGCAAAAATAAAGCGGTTTTAGGACGAATACAACACTAAATATAAATTAAAAAGAACTTTAAAAATCACAATTTTGACACAATATGGTTGGCATTGATCATTTAAATCCAAATATATTGTAATTGCGCTGTTTTAGAATACAGATGCACAGAAATTAGCAAAAATAAAGCAGTTTTAGGACAGATAAGACACTAAATATAAATTAAAAAGAATTTTAAAAATCACGATTTTGACACAAGATGGATGCCACATTTTATTTTGAAGTGTGTCATGCGATCTCTTCATATAATGGTCACGTGACCTCTTCATATAAATGGTGTAATTATTATTTTAATTTTTATTTAAAAAATTACTGAATATATTTTGCTGAAATTTGTTTATATTTTATGGGATAATTTTGTTTAATAATTTGTTATATATTTTATGGGATAATTTGAATATTTTCTAAAATTTTCGAAGCAATTTGTGAATTTTAAATTCGCTTAAAAAATGTTTGAAAAATTAAGTCCTATAGGGTTCAATGTATTTCATTTTTTCAACTCAGGTTTAATCCGAAACTAATTGGGTTATATTATTCATTTATATTTCCATAGGTCCCACAGACCGTCTGAACAACATACTAAAATTTCATTTTGCTAAAGTCATTTTCACGGCAGTTATCGTGCTAACGGACAGACAGACAGACAGACAGACAGACAGAATGAACAAACTCATAAACACTTTTCAACTATGTTGTAAAGTGTTGAAAATATCAATATTCAACCTTCCATTGAGATAGCATTATGCAAACTTGTTAGCATTATTGCAGCATTAATGTTCTGCAAAATCATTTGAGGGAGGGGGGGGGGGGGGGGTGATATAATGTTGATAAGCGACGGAATTAAACCCAGTGAGTTTATATTTCAAAAATAAAACCATATTGCTAAGATACGGAATTAAGCCCAATGAGTTATTACAGTAGTAAATCTTTTTCGATTTAAATAATAATGAAATGGATATAAATAAATTTTTATCGGAATTGCATTTTTGATTGGATTATATTATTACGGCCTTTGGGTTTAATGAGGTTAGATTATCGATATTTTTCAATTGTTACACAATCTGTTTTATTTTGGGGAAACATTTTTAAAATCCATATATTGTAATACGGGTATATCTTCTAATACATGGATATAATCTTCTAATGTAGTACGAAAATATAAGTAGTACGGCTATATTTCCTAATACGTGGGTATAATCATCTAATCTACGAAAATATAAATAGTTCCGTCCGTTCGTCTCTGTAACACTTGGCGGGTGATTTGGCGGGATATCACAACGTGCAACTTTTTTTAATGTTGCAAAATTGATGAAAATGTTACCAATTCGCTAAAAATGTAGCCAAATTCATAGAAATGATGCCAAATCAATGAAATTAATTTTATTTTGAAAGGGGATAGTATTGTAATGAAGTTTTGATAGTTTTTAACTGTCAGTCCAACTATCCTACTTGACAACAAATTTAGCGACTTTTTAAAATGCGACCAAATTTCTCAAATATTGCCAAATTAACGAAAATATCGCCAAATCGATAAAACTGTTGTCAAATTGATAAAAATGACACCAAATAAATGAAATTAATTGCGTTTTGAAAGATGATAGTATTGTAATGATATTTCTGTAGCGTTTGTCTTTTAGTCCTACTTTCAGACAAATTTGGAGACTTTTTAAAATGATGTCAAATTAATGAAAATGCGTCCAAATTGATAAAATGATTCTAAATTAATGAAAATGATTCCTAATTGATGAAAATTCAATATTTTGCAAAATTAAGTCCAATTTCCTTGATAATCCCTGTCGCTAATATATTTTGTAAATTTGTTTACAAACGGGACCAGGATGTTTTTTTTCTTCAGATCTGCCTGTGAAGATAATTTTGTATAGCGAGAACAGAGATTCTCATACATCTTTTTAGGAGAATTACATTAAATACGTTAATAAAATGTTTAGAATAACAATGTTATTTAAAATATTATAGGAATTTGCACATAATTGGGAAGTTTTAATTTCTTAATATTATATTATTTTGTGCGAAGAACGGGTGTACTGCTAGTATTATTGCTAAATCTATAAACAATTTGAAAAATACACTGCCTTCCAAAAGTTAATTTGGATTCAGACACAATAGGTGAATGTTCTCGTCACAGAAAAATCGAGATTTGTCTTGCAATCGAATAGTATAACTTCGTGAATTATGCACGAATTACTATTCCGAGCCTAACTTTCGGATGGCAGTGTATATATCTCCGCTAATAATTATAAAGAAGGCCTTGTATTTTGCTTTTGCACAGGAGCCAAGTCAACGTTATGGCGGTTCTGTATCCTATATAAGAAATTAAGCAAAGAGAAAATCCTGGCAATTACGGTCAATTATATAAAAGAAGCATTAAAGCATTATTTTGGAAAATATCCACAGGACATGTATAGCGTGTATATGGCCATGCCCACATTTGTCCCCTCCCAATTTTAGCATTCGGATTTTTCTAAGGGTATTTAAATAGTGATTATTTGCAATATATATAAGAGAGAGGGGTACATTTTATGTAGGTTCTCATTTCAAATCAATATTTCCGAAAGCGCTAAAAGGAATAACACGAAAATTTAAATAACTTTTCGATCTACATTTCATATTGGCACTAATTCTGCCTTCTTATGAAAAGTAGTAGTTAAATTTTTTCAACGGCAGTTATTTGTACAGCCCTTAGTTAAGTCCAAAGTGGATAACATTATTATATCTCTTCACATAACATATTATGAGATTGTAAAATATATATATAGTATTTATTTTATAAAACAGTAGCTTTTTAAATTTCCACAAACTGTGATAATCAAGCAAATGTTCATGCACTCACCTAGATAGGTACAGAAATAATTTAATTCCGTTTAATTAAAGTAAAACTATCCAAAAATTTATCTCCTATTGTAAAACATTTGAATTGAATTATGACCATGAGTCACATGTTTAGGTACTGGAATCGAGAGAATCTTTCTGAACTTGAAAGACCGCTGTCAGTCTTCAAATAACTCAGCAGTAAGGCAGAAAATATAGCAAAATTGTCTTACATCAGCAAATATGTATTTTGCGCCATATTGCTTGCAAAGAAATCAGTGTACTCAACAGAAAGGATAGGCGACAGTTGATTATTTTTTTTGTATAGTGATGAGCAAAAATTATGAAAAATTAAAGATTTGGGTGGACTTTTTCAATATATTCTTAGCATTTCGAGAGCTCGTGCAGATAAAGGTAACTTTACGCCATATCACGACAGTAAATTTTACGATGAAAGAATATGAATGAATAAATAAATAAATAAAATTAAATAAATAAAAATAAAATAAAATTTCTGCATTTTTAAAAGTTGTTTTAAGTGCTCTCGAGCGTCATTTTTCTGGCCACTGAAGAGCATTAATTTCCAGTTATCGACGTGAAGTGCTTGAAATCAACAGATTGCCGGTCTCTGCTTTAAAGCTTTTTATTTGACAATTTTCTTATAGCTCGCTTTGTTGCCGAGTCCGTGTGTTTAACATCTTCAATTCTCCGCTAAAATCGCTACTATAACTTTATTCGAACGGATACGGTCACTTTAATATGGATTATCCAACTATGGATCTATCTATACTATGGATTACCTATACTATGGATTATCTATACTATGGATTACATTTACTATAGATTAGCTATGCTATGAATTACATTTACTATAGATTATCTATCCTATGGATTATGTAACGTGTGCACTCACTGGCTTTTCATTCCGAGGTTGTGAGGGACATATCTTTTCACTATTTATTTACATTTCTTATAGGGGGACCGAAATGCGTCTCTCTATATTGGTCCAAATGTTAATTTGGCCTAGTGGACAATCCGCCGATGTAACGCAGGAAGGAAAAAGTATTTTGCATATGGGGCACACAGAAAACGCAGCTGGATGCCTAATGTGCATCTTTGATATATGGTAATATAAATGCGTACTCACGTTTGTATGCATGCAAATTACGCTAAATATTACAACTCTAATGAGAATACGTTTAACAGTAATTACATACAACTGACAAAAAAAAAAAAAAAAAAAATTGACAATCAAATCGTAATTCACGGTCGCTGTCAGAAAGTTAAAAGTTTTACAAATTTCCATTCATGCCTCGCTTGATTCCTCCAGGCATTGATAGCCGATTGCTCTTAACTTTCCGATAAATATGCAATCAAATAAAGATTACCATCAGCCTTAAACGGTTGCCAATCCCATAAATGGAACAATAAAAGATGGGGCGACAATCATTCCGATAAGCGGTACACGCGTTGTGTGTGTGTGTGTGTGTGTGTAGTTTTCTTCCTCTGTGTCCGAGTTATGGCATTTCCACTGATAAATGGGGCCCCGAGTGTTCTTCGGCCGTAAAGGAAATTTATTGCAAGCGTGTGTCGAATTTCTTATTGGAATCGCAGCTGATGTATTTGATTATAGAGCGGTTCTTCAGAACTTGAGTTGATTTGATTGGAAAAGAGGGAATGAAGATTGTAATATTTCGGTTGTAGATAACAGGGGAAAAAATGAGTTTATTTATGAGGCTTATTTAATTGAAAATTTGTCGAAGTGCGCGGAATTTCAACGAGAAATGCTTGGGAAGAATTCCGTGAGATTTTAGAAAGGATTATACGTAACAGACAGTTATATACATAACATAACATCGGTTACAGATATACTAGAAGGATAAGTCCGTTATAAGACAGGAGAAAGTTGCAAAAGGCAACCTCCTATTCGCCATCCATAAAGTTGCCAAATATTTCCTCCCATTCGCCTGCAGTTTGTTAGAGACACAAGCGAGACATACATCTCTTCCATTCAATATTTTTCTATTTTTTATACGACTCCCTATCGAAACATACATACTATACAACTTAGTATAATTAATTTAGGCTCCTCTAGACCCTCTAAACCAGTGATTCCCAAACTACGGTCCGTGGGCCAGTGTGGCCCAATAGCTACTTCAATCATTCCCGCGGCATCATTAAGATAAACAAGAAAGATCAATCAAGCATAAAGCATTGATTATGAAACACTTTCCAACTTCAATGCAATTTTATACAAACATCTCTCAAATGCGATACATTCCTCGGTAATATTTTTAAAATTATCACAATTCTACATTAATTTATTATATTTGAAAACTTCATCAAAGAAAATGAACTTCATTCAAATGACGGCATTGAAATATAAATTGCCTGGTTTAAACGTCTCTAAAATGCGAAATATTCCTCGGTAATATTTTTAAAATTATCATAACACTACAATAATTTATTATATTTGAAAACTTCATCGAAAACAAATGAACTTAATTCAAATGACGTCATCGAAATATAAATCGCCTCTATATAAAAGCAGCATTTCATTCATAATCATTTTTCCAATCGTTTCATTCATCACAATACTATAATAATTTATTTTATTTAAAAATTTGAAAAATTGTTATCTACCATATTTATTTTAAAATGTGAAACCTTTCTCATATATAAAATAATTAAACTCGTGGAAAGATATTTATTATATAATATATCTTTTTTTCCTTTCTGGAGGATATAACGAGAGTCAGAATTTGATTGAATATGTTTTTCTCCCTATATTAAATAGTTTTTATTTAAAAAACTACCTAACATATTTTACTGAAATTTTTTTATATATTTTATGGGATAATTTGAATATTTCCTAAAATTTTCAAAGCAATTTGTGAATTTTAAACTCGTTTAAAAAATGTTTGAAGCATTAGGTCCCATAGGATTCAATGTATTTCATTTTTTCAATCCGGGTTCAATAAAAAACTAATTGGGTGATATTATTCATTTATATTCCCATAGGTCCCACAGACCGTCTAAAAACATACTAAAATTTCATTTTGATAAATCCATTTTTACGGCATTTATCGTGCTAACGGGCAGACAGACAGACAGACAGAATGAACAAAGTCATAAACACTTTCAACTATGTTGTAAAGTGTTAAAAAATGGAAATGTAATTAATATAACACTTATTATAAAGTAAAAGCATTCCGTTTCACATATACTACGATTTTACCCTTTTCATATAAAATATGCTGTTTTATCGAGAATTTAAAAACTGAAGAATTACAGCATTGCTATGGTGCCACAACTACAGTATGTTTTTAACTCCTTGACTTTATTTTTTCATCCGCCCCCACTTGTGGAGTCCAGAACATTGGCTTCTGCGGCGCATAGGATATATTGCTAACGTATTCTTAGAAATTTCTTCCAAGAAACAAATTTCTACAGACTGGAAATTTGACATAGGACTTATAATCGGGTGTTGTTACAACATATGCGAATTTTATTAAAAAATTATATATTTAAAATCAGTGTATACATCCGCACTTATCTATTCATACTTGCAACCCATTTTATTAACTGAGGTCGCACATTTTGAGATCCGACTGTTTGAGCAAAGGAACAGCAATTCCATGCCTCTCATTAGTGTTGTTCGAAAATAATTTATATTTCTGTCACCCCTTTTTATTTAAAACAAGAAAGATCAATCATGCTTAAAGCATTGATTATGAAACACTTTCCAACTTCAATGCAATTTTATTTAAACAAGTCTAAAATGTGCAATACATTCCTCGGTAATATTTTGAAACTTATTACAATACTGCATTAATTTATTATATTTGAAACCTTAAACCTTCATCGAATAAAATGAACTTCATTCAAATGACGGCATTGAAATATAAATTGCCTGGTTTAAACATCTCTAAAATGTTATACATTCCTCGGTAATAGTTTTAGAATTATCATAATACTACGATAATTTATTATATTTGAAAACTTCATCGAAAACAACTGAAATGAATTCAAATGACGTCATAGAAAAAATAACACGCCTGGATCTCTCTACAAAAACAGGATTTCATTCATAACTTTCTCCCATTCATTTCATTCATTACAATACTATAATAATTTATTTTATTTAAACATTTTATTTAAGACCATGGAGCTACAAATAATTAAACTCTATGCTTAAAACTTCATCGAAAAAAATTGTCCTTCTCTTTATAAAATCAATTAATATTTTATTCATATCAGCCATGCAGACTCCATGGACTAAATTATTTTGTGTTAAAAAATACAGGAATTCTAATACAACTCATTCTACATATTTTGCTGTTTACATTTTGCATAGGTGAAAAATAGGCTTAGTTGTAGAAATAATCAAATTTAGATGAGTATTTAAACTCAAATATATTGTCATTGCGTTGTTTCAGTATGTAGATGCACAGAATTTAAGCAAAAATAAAGTAGTTTTAGGACGGATACAACACTCAATATGAATTAAAAAGAACTTAAAAAAATCACGATTTTGAAACAAGATGGATGCCATATATCATTTTGAAGTGGGTCATGTGATCGTTTCATATCATGGTCACGTGATCGTTTCATATAAGAGGTGTAATTATTATTTTAATTTTTATTTAAAAAACTAGTGAATATATTTCGCTGAATTTTTTTTTATATATTTTATGGAACAATTTGAATATTACCTAAAATTTTCGAAGCAATTTGTGAATTTTAAATCCGCTTAAAAAATGTTTGAAAAATTAGGTCCCATAGGGCTCAATGTATTTCATTTTTTCATCCCGGGTTCAATCCAAAACTAATTGGGTGATATTATTCATTTATATTCCCATAGGTCCTACAGACCGTCTGAACAACATACTAAAATTTCATTTTGATTAAGTCATTTTTACGGCTGTTATCGTGCTAACGGACAGACAGACATACAGACAGAATGAACATAGTCATAAACACTTTTCAACTTTCTTGTAAAGCGTTAAAAATTATATTTATTGCATTATTCAATTTGCTAATTTTTGCACTTTATTTTACAAGATTTCAGGTATTACTTTCTAAAAGTTGCTATGGCCCACAGAATGTTTGAAAAGTCGAAAAGTTTGGGGGGACCACTGCCCTAAACAAAAGTAGATTAATATCAATAAAAGTGTATCTATTTCGGCAGAATCTAGATTGCGTCGTATGACGTCTTTTCTTGAATTTACCAATCAGCGATGTACCTGGAAAGGGTACAATAAGTGCCTCCTAAAAATTTTACTGTATGAAATTAAATCCCGACCACTATTTTCGTAGTTCCATTCAATTTTATGATCATAATAGAAACTGTACCAGTCATTGCCCGGGATTTAAAGCAGTGCTTAATTGAATTAATTCTTTAAGTTTTACGAAAGGCTTAGTCGCCCGCTGCGCGAGCACACGTTTAAATTACCAAACACACGCGAGCATATATGATCGCCCTAAATAAGAACCTAATGACACCTTAAACTGCTGCTCGGGTACGTAATACACCTTTCCAGTGCTGGGCACATTGAATGCTATATCCTAACAATACAGCGTATTGCGTTTTAAATACGCCTTTGCCCTCTGTGCGTGTGTGTAAGCTTTTTTGATACGCCATAAATAAGTTCCTGATACGCCCGGCTTAAATCAAAGCATTACGAACAAGACAGATCAATCATGCTTAAAGCATTGATTATGAAACACTTTCCAACTTCAATGCAATTTTATTTAAACACGTCTAAAATGCAATGCATTCCTCGGTAATATTTTAAAACTTATCACAATACTACATTAATTTATTATATTTGAAAACTTAAACTTTCATCGAAAAAAATGAACTTCATTCAAATGACGGCATTGAAATATAAATTGCCTGGTTTAAACATCTCTAAAATGTGATACATTCCTCGGTAATAATTTTAGAATTATCATAATACTACGATAATTTATTATATTTGAAAACTTCATCGAAAACAACTGAAATTAATTCAAATGACGTCATAGAAAAAATAACACGCCTGGCTCTCTCTATAATAGCAGCATTTCATTCATAAATAATTTCCAATTCATGTTATTCATCACAGTACTAAAATAATTTATTTTATTTAAAAACTTAAGACCATGGAGCTACAAGTAATTAAACTCTATGCTTAAAACTTCATCGAAAAAAATCGTCCTTCTCTCTGTAAAATCATTGAATATTTCCTTCATATCAGCTACGCAGACTCCATGAACTAAATGATTTTGTGTTAAAGAAATGCAGCAATTCTAGTGCAACTCATTCTACATATTTTGCTGTTTACATTTTACATAAGTGAAAAATAGGCTTCGTTGTAGAAATAATCAAATTTGGATGAGCATTTAAACTCAAATTTATTGTAATTGCGTTGTTTCAGTATGTAGATGCACGGAATTTAATAAAAAATAAAGTGGTTTTAGGACGGATACAACAATCAATATGAATTAAAAAGAACTTTAAAAATCACGATTTTGAGACAAGATGGATGCCATACATCATTTTGATGTGGGTCACGTGATCTTTTCATATCATGGTCACGTGATCGCTTCATATAAGAGGTGTTACTATTATTTCAATTTTTATTTAAAAAACTACTGAATATATTTCGCTGATTTATTTTTATATATTTTATGGAACAATTTGAATATTACCTAAAATTTTCGAAGCAATTTGTGAATTTTGAATCCGCTTAAAAAATGTTTGAAAAATTAGGTCCCATAGGGCTCAATGTATTTCATTTTTTCAACCCGGGTTCAATCCAAAACTAATTGGGTGATATTATTCATTTATATTCCCATAGGTCGTACAGACCGTCTGAACAACATACTAAAATTTCATTTTGAGTAAGTCATTTCTACGGCAGTTATCGTGCTAACGGACAGACAGACAGAATGAACAAAGTCATAAACACTTTTCAACTTTGTTGTAAAGTGTTAAAAATGTAAATACTTTAGACACTTATATCTTCGAAACTAATAGATAAAAATGTAAACATTTTTTTTTGTTTTATCAAAAATTAGGTACCTTTTATGAATATACAAAATAAATTCAATATTTTAATATTTTACATTATTTTTTCTTTGAAAAAATTGTTTTTGACTGAGCAAGCTTTTGCTTCACTTTCTTAATTTCACTTGTATTAGATCAAAGATATTTTTAAAGAGTAAGCTAAAAAAAGTTTGTGTAGGAAATCCCGTTTTAAGATCAATAATTTGTTTTTACTGTTTTTGAGCAATCGTACGTATAAACTAAACGTGCCTACACACGAAAAAATTTGATGTGGGCAGCACATGACTTTCCTTATATAAAGCAATGAATTTACTACTAAAAAAAAGGTTATAGTAGATACTTATAGTAGATACTTATATTCTTTCCAAGATATTGAATTTTCGTCAATTAGTCGTCATTTTCACTGATTTTCATTTAATTTAGCAACATTTAAAAAAAGTCGTCAATTTGGCGACTTTCCACCAAATTCGTCGGCAAAATTTCGTCAAACCTAATGGACGAATAAATAAGTTATTCTTACAGCAGATAAATGACTATTGGCGGTCAAATACAAAAGTGTTATTCAAAGTATCTTTTCTCATGAATGGAACGAGCAAGATCCACGAGAATGGTGTCACCCAATTTATCGCATGATATTACATATGGAAAGTGAACATGTTTCTCAATAGTTAATATATATTTTTTTTATTTATGGGAATTTTTTGATAGATTTATTTGAAAAATGTGCAATATCTCGAGAACGGTTCATGATAGTGTTCTAAAGTTTATGTCAATCGTTTTCTAAAGAAATATTACATAAGAAGTGTCTATTTGCGTAACTTTATAAAAGGTTTTGACTTTTTGATGATATTTTCAAAATTTCACTCAAAAATTTAGGTGGTTCTGAATATTTGATTATGCTTAAAAACAATAGGTTTCCAGTATTCACGGATTGTGATTTTTGTACCAAATTTCATTCGAATCACTCCATTCGTTCGTGAGGTATCGTCTCCACAGACTCACTTACACACACACACACACACACACACACACACACACACACACACACACACACACACACACACACACACACACACACACTTTCACACACACATACACACACATACTTTCACACACACACACACACACACACACACATCACCTCAAAAATGTTTGAATCGTGATCAGGGATGCTTGAAACGTGCTCTCCCGTCGAAAACTCGAATTCGAATTTTCGATCCCGTCACAATACTTTCTTTATACATTATGTATATAAGGAAAGTAAAAAATATGGATAAAAACGCAAAAAAACCAGTGTTTGCTGCTACTAGAATGGCACTTTTAAACAGGTAAAGTCTCAGTTACATTACTTAAAAAGGTAACCATATCTATTAAGATGTGTTATTATATTCATTTATATGAGAATTACACGTTGGATGTATTTTATTTTACGCTGAAAATACGTTTTAAGCAGGTAAAGAGGTAACATGAGATGCGCATTTTAAGCACTTGTATACCAGCTTAGATGGGTTTCTTTTAAAGTACCCTTTTAAGCAGGTAAGCAAGGGGGTAAACAATGTGTAAATTACCTGTTTAAAAGGGTTTTATCAGCGTAAAACAAAATATACCCTTTTAAGCGTGTAACTGAGAATTTATTTGTTTAAAAAAGTTATTCTAGTGACAGTAAACCCAGTTTTGAGTGTATTTTTACCCATATATTTTTTAGTGTCTACTAATCCCCAAATGCTGCCATGCCTATAAATTGTCCGTCGATTTGTTAAACAACCTGCACAGACGATAACACCCTTTTGACTCCACTCTTTGCAACCTGCAAAAATCACTGACACATATTTCCAAAACATCGAGATTGATCGTTCTGTTTTGGGTGTCCCTCTTTTGAAATCAGTTGCCCCCTTTTCTTTTTGAGATAAAATGACTTACCCCGAATGGTAATAGGGGTCCCCGGCACGTGTCTCAATTTGCATCGGTATCTGTCGGTACATCGGCCGCCCGGCGCACCGAGATCGGAATCGGAGGACAATTTGCATGGTAGATGCCTTATGTCGCGTGTTCTGGCTGTCGACCCACAGAGGATCGTGTAAAAGCGAGGAGTGCGCAGCGTGGAAAGCGTATTCATTGACGTTATCTGGGAGATGCGCAGATTTTATACGCTATTTATAGTAGGATGAATAACTGCTAAAAGAGTTTATAGACAGCAGGAGGGGGAGCTATTTAAAGCTATTGATGAATGAATGGCCTGAAAGAAAAATTCGAAAGGCGCGGCTGAATTGAGTTTGAATAGATCACTGTCGTGTACTAATAGTCTAAATTTCATGCTTAAAGTCTTTCATGTCTACCAGTTCTCCGTCTCCCGTTTTCCATCAGCTTTAGCACTACTTAGAAGGGATTGAAATGCTTGAGCCCATGAAAATAACAATGTAAGAAGTGTGATATTTCTAATATTATAATTTTTGGATGAGACCGGTATGTTTGAAGATACTGGCTTTTTCTATGGTTCACAGAAACGACTTCTGTTCAATAATAAGGGAGTTGCATAATAACAAAAAAGCGCTTACCAGATCACACATCACCTCCTGTGGACTACTTTGGTCCGCAGGGGGTGATGGCCATTGCCACTCGTCAACCCATGGCAGGTGATGAGATCATCCATATATACAAAACTCCTTAAGCAATGTAACGCCCTGTTATAGAAAATAAGTCCCTTGACTGTAATCTTGAGTATTTAGAATTTTGCTAAGGATGGGCGGTGTTAAAAAGAGGATTAGCATCGTTACTGGAGTCGAAGTAAATACTTCAACCAGAAATTTATAAAATCCATTTTTAAAAGAGTTTTGTACGCAATAATTATCTCATCGCCTGTCCTGAGCAAAAAGCTAGTCTACAAGCGGCAGTGACCGCAAAAAACATTGGTCCACAGGTGGTAAAGGATGATCAGTTGATCACTTTCTTGCTATTATTTTCCTATGGCACATCTATATATTTGTTCCTTAATTGCTCTTAAAGTTAATGCCTACTTTGACTTACATCTGCCTATAACATGTGTAATGCCAGAAATGTAAAGTAATAAATATTTGGAAGGATTAAGAAATAATGGAACCAAGGATGCGGGCGGATTATCCCCACGCTAAGCAGACGGGCGATAGTATACAGATGGCCCCATGTCTTTCAATCCATGGAACGAGCTGTTTTTTGCATAGGGTGCGGAAAAAAGGGACATTATTTCTCAGATTGCTGGTACAATGAGTGTAATACTGCATTTGCAAGGAATCCCAAACGAATGAATTATCAGCAATATGGGTTGGAGCAAACAAATTATATCAGAGGAAACAGAAACGAAAATCTCAGAAATTATGAACGAGGAGGATATAATAGAAATAATAGGGAATATCAAGGAAATAATAATGATCAAAGAAATTATTATGATCAATTAGAAACCAACGTAGAAAATGGAGAGAGGCAAAGTATAAGAGGAAATTTTAGGGGGCGCAACGGAAGAAATATAAGATCAAACACATATGAGAGAAACAATAATAATAGTAATTTAAACTAAGAGCTGGAATTTGGGACCAAGGAACGAATCGTACAAATTCCAGAGAAATAAATAAATTCGGTTCACAAACATATAGAAATAACAAAAATGGAGATGACTGGCAAAACTATACAAATTTGAAGAGAGGACAATATTATGAAAATAATGATAAAGCAAAATATGATACCAAAAGTATCCTTTCAAGCGAATGTGAAAACGTATCTAGCCCACAATTACCGATGGTAGAAATAGATTGCAAAGGAATAAAAATAATAAGTGTAATTGATAGTGGGGCTCAAGTTAGCATTATAGATTTGGAAACATTTCAAAAACTAAAACAGAATAGAAATGTAAAAATAAAATACATAACCAGAAGAGTAATACTTCAGACGTTTACTAAAGAAAATATAGAATTTTTAAATTGCATTCAATTTTCATTTAGAATTGGGGAAAAGGCATGCAAAAATTATTTTTTCGTGACAAAACAGAACTTTCAGGGGCAATATAAAATGCTTTTAGGCTACGACTTTTTATCCTCACATAAAGCAATTTTAAATACAAAAGATAACGAAGTACAATTTGGGAATACTGCGATTAAATTGTATAAAAGTGAAAATACAAACCCAATTCAGAATTCAAAACAAAAACCACAAAGCCAGGGAATTCGCGATGAATATAGATATAATAGTAATTATGAAAATTATAATACTGATGACGACGAATATGAGGAAATAAATAGTTGTTACAATGAATCCAATAATGAGAATGAAGATAGAATAAGCGATGATAATGAGGACGACGAATATGAGGAAATAAATAATTGTTGTAATGAATTCAATAATGAGAATGAAGGTAGAATAAGCGAGGATAATGAAAGCGATAACGATAGAAAAAACTCTAATATGCAAAATACCGCACTCGCTAAAGGGAAAGATAATAGAGATAGCACATTTCCCTCATTTCGGAGTAAAAAAGACATACCAATTACTTTCAAGAAAATATTTTTGGATAGGGGCTTTCCAAGACGTGGAAAATTTTTGTAAGTCTTGTAATCAATGCTTATTAGTAAAACACAAAAATATACCACCAGCCAGACTTCAGGCTATGCCGGAAATATTAAAACCAGGAATATATTTACAACTGGATTGCGTAGGAAAACTACCGCGCAGTAATGGAGGAAATAATTTTGTAATTACAATTGTAGACATGTTTTCACGATACTTTGAGGCCTATGCAGTCAGAGACATTACTGCTAAAACAATAGTGAATAAGCTAACAAACTTCGTGACAACTTATGGAGTTCCAATTATTATTCAAAGCGATAATGCTCAAATTTTTAAAAGTAAAGAATACATAGATTTTACAAATGCATTAAATATTGAAAGGCGATACAGTTCGGTTTATTTCCCAAGTTCTTTAGGTCGTTGTGAAAGAATACACAGAGACATGAAACAATGTATAATGTGTTTGTCAAAGACTACGTTTGAATGGGATGAATCTTTAAAATGGTTTAAGTTTTATGTGAATAACACTATTAACAGTAATACAGGATTTGAGCCTTCATTCCTGTTCTATCTTAGAGATTTATCATTGCCATTTGAAAATATTAAACAAACAAACATACCAAGTAAGGAAGAAATAGATATAATGTATAGTGATGTAAATAATTATAAAAATTATGTAGCACAGCATTTAAAAAATATAGACAAAGTCGTGAAAGACGCATCGGAACAACAAAAGCTGATAAATGACAAACAAATAAAGAAATATAAAATAGTGAGAAAAAACGATATATTTATAGGAGCGACAGTGTACCTAAAAAAGTTCCTAAAACCAAGGGTATTAGAGGATCGATATGATGGACCATTTAGAATTACGAAATTAGTCCGAAATAATAATGTTATAATATGTCTTAAAAGTGATGAAAATAAAACTTATAAAGTGCACATAAATAAACTATACATGGCAGCGGAGCGAAAACAATATTTGAAAGATAGTGACGAAAGCGAATCAAACCACACACACACACAGGACAAAGAAAAAGGTCAAAATGAGAAAGTGATTAGAAATAATGATCAAAGTCAAACTAAGGAAGGGAAGGTCACTAAAGAAAAGCAATTAAACTGTGAAAATAATAGGAATGATGATGAGGCTTGTTATAATGCCAGAGGGTATAATTTGCGCCCTCGAATTGTTGTAAATAGTAATTTCATAAAACAAAGAATGTGAAAAACATGTTAAAAAGGTTGTAATTAATGTCATAATTAGAAAGTGATAATTGAGTGTATATGTATATGTTTATGTTTTAAATTGTGGATATAAGTATATTTCAAAAAGTATGTTATGTATTTCTGACATTACATATATGGCAAGTTCAAAAAAAAAAAAAAAAAAAAAAAAAAAAAAAAAAAAAAAAAAAAATTTAAATAACAAAGTAATTTATAAATAATATGGTGATATGGAATTCAACCATAACCAAGAATCGGAAGTTGATAGTTGCACTACTACAATATGTTATAAAATGAAATGATAACAAGAAAATGTATAATAATAATAAAGTAATGAAGGCTGTTATGTAATGATATGTCGTATGTAAATAATTCTGTAAAAGGAGAAATGAAAATTATGCATTGCAAATAATATATATCAAAATTTACAATTTAATAATAATTTGAATGTTGGTAATCCTCATGTAATTTATGGTACATTATGTCAATTATGAATAATGGACGAACTTGACAGGGAACTATCAAGAAACTACAAAGAACTAGCAAAGCTATGAGTTGTACGAGGCTAAAAAGTGAAACTCAGCCTTTCTCATGATGGATGAACTTATGTGTTTGCGAGGAACCAGTGTGAACTCAATTTCTTACCACTGGGGTGAAACTGTGGGAGAGTAACTTTTGACTTTTTTTTTTCGCGGGGGGGGGGGGGGGTGAGAATGTAATGCCAGAAATGTAAAGTAATAAATATTTGGAAGGATTAAGAAATAATGGAACCAAGGATGCGGGCGGATTATCCCCACGCTAAGCAGACGGGCGATAGTATACAGATGGCCCCATGTCTTACATACCACGCTAAGCCGTCTGGCGGCAACCGAGACGGCGACGCCATGTCTACGGATTAGCCCTCAGCTCTACATTTCAGCACGTGGACATTTCAGCACGTGGAAAAAGGGATATAAGTGAGAGTTGCTCGAAGTGAGAGTCAGATTTGGTCAAGGCAGGCTGTTGGAGTGAGACTAGTCAAGAAGAAGCGACGGTAGCAGAGTTAAGAGTGGTGTGTGCGTCTCGGATATAGGAATTCGAAGGAGAGCTCATGTTCATCTGGTATTGCAAGTGAAAAGTGTGACAAAGCATCGGTGTTACCCAAGTTATGTGAAAGAAGATCAGGTACCGTACAATTAAACTATATGAGGACAACCTCTTTGTCTAAATCTGTGTTTTTGAGGAAAAGCTAATTAATGCATCCCACCACGTGCTCCAACCAAATATCAATTCATCTGGCATTACACCCCCCGAACTACCATTGAGATGTATTGTGATATTTTAGTTAATTTTGTAAACTAAGGAGTGTGAATTGAGTATGTGATAAATAAAATGTTTGTTCCTTTACTATTAACCTTAATTTCTAGTTTGTTAACTTAGTATCCCGTTAAGCACTGAAATAGGTGGGTTTTGCGGCCACCAACGCAATGTACACAGCAGTAAGTTTTAGAACAGATTGCATGTATAAATAATATACTAATAAATAATTAATTTAATGTAAAATGCATTTTTGACAATATTAATTTTAATCAACAAAATTAATAATCGGCACAACATGCATACACCTTCCACAAAGTATTAAAGCCAGTTGGCCATGTGCGGGCTGCCATGTGACATCAAATGCAAATGTTGACAAGTAAAGTAAATTTCGACAAGCAATTCTGCTAGTTACTACAAAAACATTATTATTGGAAACTTCATGCTTCTCGCTGAAGTGAACAAAGTAAGTGCAACTATAAATCCAGTATATTAAATAAAACAAAAAGTGTGTACATATAATGGCAATAATTTTCTTAAATACAAATTGTACATTGGGGCACAATAGAACTCCATGGTTGGAGCAAAATAGAACACCATGGTTAGGGCACAATAGAACACCATGGTTGGGGAACAATAGAACACCATGGTTGGGACACAATAGAACACCATGGTTGGGGCACAATAGAACACCATGGTTGGGGCACAATAGAACACCATGGTTGGGGCACAATAGAACACCATGGTTGGGGCACACTGTTTTTAAATATTACGATTAAATGTAATTGATTTGTATGATCTTTGACTTCACAAAATTAACATATTTTTGATGCTGCGATCTATACAATTGATTGAAGTGAAATTTCGTGTGATGAACTCGTGTAAAATAGCAGTTGTGTAGCCGGTGATGATATTAAATGTCTAGATTAAGTTTTGATAAAAAGTAGAAAAGAATACCTAAGAATATAATTTAAGATTATATATAATCTTAAATTTTTTAAACTTTGTTAAGTTTAATGTTTCATTAAAGATGTGTTCCATTGTATTCCAAGCGGTGTTCCATAGTACCTTGTGCTGAGGCACGACAGAACAATTTGCATGGATTATAATTTCTCCAACAAAAATGGCTTTTATCAATCCTTATTTAGAGTTACGTATTCTTGTAGCTGTTGAACCTATGATTACGAGGATACCTTGTTTTTGCAACTTTATTAAAATGTAGCCAACACATTTGGTGTCTTTCTAAAAGTGTTCTATTGTATCCCAACCTCCCCTACAATAAAACCAATCTTACATTTCTAACTTAAAAACTCGCTTAAATAGGATGATATGTAGGATGATAATTCCCCAAATTTAGAACATTTAAGGCTTGCGGAAAGGTTATTTGACTGCAGAGCAGATTCTGTCAATTAAGGGTCGATTGAAGCTTGCCATATCTGTATCGACACGTCTTGGCATTCTACGATTATGAATTGCCTTGAAAAATAGGCATTTACGACCATGGATTAGTTCCTATCCTGTTTACCGACAGTTGATTTATGTTAACCGGTTGTAAGATTTATACTCGGTTAACCGAAACAGTTAAAGAATTCATAATCGTAGGAAATCAAGACGTGCCGAAGCAAATATCACAATTTTCAGTCAAACTCTAATTGACAAAACCTGCTCGGTGGTCAACATATATTTTCGTAAGCCTGAAATGTTCAGAATTTCGGATATTATCATCGTCATATTTCAGCGAGTTTTTAAGTTAAAAACGTGGAGTCTGTTTTATTGTATTAATGAGTTCGGGGTTCAACTTGTTCTAACTGAACCTTTTTACACAACACTGTAAAACATTTGCAAGCATATTATTGAAAGTTTCAGGGTAATCAGCTGTCTGTAATGGGAGTAAGGTTCCTGATAGTTATGATAACATATATAAAAATCTGATGTGGGCAGCACATGACTTTCTTTATATAATGCAATGAATTTACTACTTTAACAGTTTAAAAAAATGTTATTCTTATAGTAGATACTTATATCCTTGCCAAGATATTGAATTTTCGTCAATGAGTCGTCATTTTCATTGATTTAGCGTAATTTTCATCAATTTGGCGAGTTTTTGGTTAATAATTTTATTAATTTAGAGACATTTAAAAAAGTCGCCAAGTTGGTGACATTCCACCAAATTCGTCGCCAAAATCTCGCCAAGCGTTATGGACGGAAAAATAAGTTATTCTTACAGCAGATAAATGACTATTGGCGTTCAAATACAAAAGTATCACTCAAAGTATCTTTTTTCATGAATGGAACGAGCTAGATCCACGAAAATGATGTCACCCAATTTATCGCATGGCATTACATATGAAAAGTGAACATGTTTTTCAATAAGAAATATATTTTTTTAATTTTATATGATTTTTTGATAATTCTTTTGAAAAATGTGCAATATCTCGAGAACGGTTCATGCTAGCTTTCTAAAATTTATCTCAATCCTTTTGCAAATGAAAATTTACATAAGAAATATCTATTTGCGTAACTTTATTAGAGGTTTTGATTTTTTGACGATTTTTTCAAAATTTTACTTGAAAATTTAAGAGGGTTCTGAACATTCGATTGCTTATAAAAACAATAGACTTCCAGTGTTTACGGATTGTAATTTTTGTACCGAATTTCGTTCGAATCGGTCCATTCGTTCGTCAGTTATCGTCTCCACACACACACACACACACACACACACACACACACACACACACAGACATCACTTTAAAAATGTTCGATTCGTGATCAGGGATCCTTGAAACGTGATCTCCCGTCGGAAACTCGAATTCGAATTTTCGACCCCCGTCACAACACTTTCCTTATACATTATTGTATATAAGGAAAGTAAAAATACAAAAATAACGCTTTCCCAGACGGTAATTAGCTGCGTATTTCAGAAATGAAGCTGGGATTTTCATAAATGCCTGTAATTGTGGCTTTTTCTTTTGTCAGTTTGCCGAAGTTATCAGCAAAGTAGCTGAAACAAACGAGCAAGGGCTGAAGAATGTTTTACAGTATAGGGGACAGTATTAATTCTTTCTGATGATCTTTCTAATTGGAAGTATGAAGGGGGGGGGGGAGGAGGTCTGCGAGCAACGACGAGATAAATACCTGAATATGAATTCTGAATCACGCTGATGAAAATATATTTATACTTTCCCTCAAAATGTGTAGGAAAAATATTGTACCAGGGATGTCCTGAGGACCAAGTGACCACTTGGGGCCCATTGTTTGCAGAGGGCCTCAAAATTTTGTACATTATTTTTATCGGACTTTTTACTTTCCTTATATACATAATGTATAAGGAAAGCATTGTGACGGGGTCGAAAATTCGATATCGAGTTTTCGACGGGAGAGCACGTTTCAAGCATCCCTGATCACTAATCAAACATTTTTGAGGTGATGTCTGTGTGTGTGTGTGTGTGAAAGTATGTGTGTGTATGTGTGTGTGTAAGTATGTGTGTGTGTGTGAAAGTATGTGTGTGTGTGTGAAAGTATGTGTGTGTGTGTGTGTGTGTGTGTGTCAGTGGGTCTGTGGAGACGATAACTAACGAACGAATGGACCGATTCGAACCAAATTTGGTACAAAAATCACAATCTGTAAACACTGGAAGCCTATTGTTTTTATACGCAATCGAATGTTCAGAACCCCCCTAAATTTTCGAGTGAAATTTTGAAAAAATCGTCAAAAAATCAAAACCAATAATAAAGTTACGTAAATAGACATTTCTTATGTAATTTTTCATTAGAAAACGATTGACATAAATTTTAGAACGCTAACTTGAACCGTTCTCGAGATATTGCACATTTTTCAAAAAAAATTATCAAAAAGTCATATAAAATAGAAAAAAAAATATTTCCTATTGAGAAACATGTTCACTTTTCATATATAATATCATGCGATAAATTGGGTGACATCATTCTCGTGGATCTAGCTCGTTCCATTCATGAAAAAAGATACTTTGAGTAATACTTTTGCATTTGAACGCCAATTTATCTGCTGTAAGAATAACTTATTTCTTCGTCCATAACGCTTGGCGAGATTTTGGCAACGAAATTGGCGGAATGTCGCCAACTTGGCGACTTTTTGAAATGTTGCCAAATTAACGAAAATCTCGCCAAATGGATAAAAATGACGATAAATCAATGAAAATGACGACTAATTGTCGAAAATTCAATATCTTGGAAAGGATATTAGTATCTACTAGAAGAAAAACCTATTTATTTTACTGTGAAAGTAGTAAATTCATTTCATTATATAAGGAAAGTCATGTGTTGCCCACATCAGATTTTTTTGCATTGTTTTAAAGATTCAAGTGCATTATACTTAATACAACGTTTTCTTGTATTTTACATAATTCTGCATTTTATCAGTCATTAGCCATTTATGTATCTGTTCTTTACAACATTTTAGCTGAAACCTTTTCATCGGATTGTACTTGAGCATATTGAGATTATGATACTATAATTTCCACGGTGCGCTTTGTTATATAACCAGAGACAAATTTTTCATTGAGACAGGATAGCTTCGGGGCAGGAAATATTTTTATATCATATACAAAGGACCCCAAAATACTGTTGACACAGGGGTCTACAATGCTAAGCCAGAATATTAATGTACATGTTAGTCTTTTAATGAATCCGTATTTATGCTTTAACTTGTGAAAGCAACATAAATAAATTGTCGGATAATCGATTTTTCGGATTACCAATTTTCGAGTTTGCGAAGTTCTATTGCATTTACTGTTGAGATGAAACCTTTCATGGAAGTTCGCTCGGGGCCTTAGAAAACCTCTGGACGCTACTTATTGTGACGGGGTATAAACAGCTGCTCTAAGTCCTCGGACGAGTCGGATGGTCAGGGCTTTCGGGGTATAAAATTCGAATTCGTATTGTAATGGAGGTCGAAAATTCGAATTCGTATTAAGATTAATATGTTTTGAGCATCCCTAACTTGTATGTGTCTGTGGATACGATGTTTCTGGAACGAAGGGCGAAATTCAAACGAAATTTAGTACAATTTTTGGAACTTGCGAACCTTATTGATTTTAATAGAGATTGTATATATGATCAAAGCCCCAATTTGTCAAATATATTTTTGAAAAACATCATAAAATCCTGACGGTCTAACACGTTCAAAAATATAAATAAGTTTTTATTAGAAAATAAAAAAAAAAATGCTTATTTTAGAACCCTGACCTGGGGTGCTTTCGCGATATTATATATTTTTCTAATTAATATATCGAAAAAGTTATATGAAATTTAAATGGGTTGAGTTAAATGAGTTTGCTTATCAAATGCAATATTGTAACAAATTTATCGACATCATTGTAGTACAATTAGCACACCTAGTTTGCGTGGAAAGACACCCGATATTAATTTAATATTAAGGACATTTTGATGTGAATTTTGTACGTGAATTTAAATAATTTTCTTTATTGGCCGAAACTGTTTCTCAAATCGTCAAATTTAAATTTGGTTGCACTAGTTTTGAATTCGGGTATATAAATGAGTAAAAATAAACTGTGTGCTTTCTAAATTCATCAGAAGAATTAACGACAACGTATAGGGAAAGTTATATATTGACCATATAAGATATTTTTATTCTGAATTATATATTATACCAACACTAATTTTGAAATCACCAAGAGAAAGAAATGACAGTAATACAAATACAAATCACATTTACGTTTAATTTTCAGCACCCTTTTACACAACTTGATAAATCCTTAGATGTAGAAAACATAAAATAAACACGAATATCTATAATATCAAGAGAAAACATCCGCAAAATACATTTTCAGCTCAATATGACTTCCGAATATTGAAGTATAATCTATTTGCCGCGAGGACAACCGGGTGCATATTCAACGAACTAGCCAAACTGAATTCAAAGAATAGATTTATTTTCTACCACCCCATACAACTGTCCATTTGCCGAAGAAAATTCCATTTTCTATACTCTTCACCGTGTTTTATTCATGAACGACGTCCAACAGATATGGAGGTTATTTCGAATGAAAAGTTCTTGACAGGACAACAGTCTGCATGGGCCTTCGAAGAGAGTGAAAATCGAACATAAATTTCAGTTTTCTGGGATTTTATTTTATCTCAGTCTCCTAAAATGCACTAGTGAGTGCATTTGCAATATATGCATGTTTCATTTTTGTTTTCTATTTAATGCGAATTGAAAGAACATGTTCTTTAGAAATTCACGTGTCTTGTCGAAATTTTTAGTTTGTTCTGGTATTGTTTTCGTGGAAGTTCTTCGTAGAGCTTAAAGTTTTTAAAAACATTACACTGGACTTTTACAGAAAAATAGGGCTCGAACTTGTGGATCCGGGCTGTTATGGAATTTAAAGTACTTTATCTACAAATATAATGCAAAATTATAAAAATTGCTTTTTTTCAAGTAGTACTTATATATTTCATTTAACACCATTACTAGAAATTTCTTTAATTCTAACCGTTATTTTGCTGCTTATGCAGTTTTCTCTCTTTCTAGTAAATAATAATAGTAATAGTAATAATAATAATAATAATAATAATAAAATGGGATACTTCTTGAAGTCTTAATGGGTTCCATTTTTAAATACCTCCTCATGTTACTGTCCTCTTCTAACATCCCGTTTACTAATCAACTTGAAACATCTGTGTTATTTTTACTGTGAGTTAAAATGATGTGTTTAAAAAAAATCATAATTAGGTCATTACTCTCTTTATAACAAATAAACTGAAATTGTCTATTTTCTACATCTCCTTCCCCAAGTGATTGTAAAGGAAAACATTTTTCTTTTAGTCCTGATGCGCACAATTTATTGATGCCCCACTCGAAGATATTTATTACATATAAATTTTCACACATGAAATTTTATTACCACACTTTCTTTTTCAAATCAACTTGAAGCATCCGTATCATGTTTCTTAAGTTACGTTGAAATGATGTATCCCAGGAACTTTTTTTCTTATAATTGTTTGTTCATTACTTTTTACGCATCGAAAAATCTATGTTTATGCAAAAATGAAAAATTTGGCATAATCTTGCCAAAACATGATGTGTCTGTCCTTTCATTTGATATATATTTCTATTTGTTTATATATATATATATATATATATATATATATATATATATATATATATATATATATATATATATATATATATATATATATTACTTTTTGACAAACTCTATTCCTCCTAGCTCTTCACCTCCCTTGAGTTTAAAAATTTCGAATTTTTACAGATTTGATGTAATTTGACGACCAATCTGCATGCAAAATTTTAAAGTTGTCGGATAAAAACTCAAAAAACTCGAAAAAAAAAAAGAAAGGAAAAGGGGGAGGGTATACACACACAGGCTACAGAGTTCCTGTTTTTTAACTACGGAACCCAAATAAAAAAATATTGAGGCTCATTTAATTTTTCAATTGCAAAACCAATGACTAAAATGGCGTAAGTACTCATAGCAAGAAATATGGTGTTGAAACAAAAAAACACGAATACAAAGTTGAGTTTTCTTGAAACCTCCTTGAAGGTCAATAGGTATACTAGAAATTTCTTTAATTCTAACCAATTTTTTAATTCTATCACTACCAATTACCATGGGAATTGCGGCATTTACAATAATATTTCATGTCTAATTATTATATGTTGACTTCTTTTCAACGTTTTCAAATATTTTAAGCTAAAATTCAATTGTTTTTTGCACTATTTTTCAATACTTTGATTTGAAGAATGATCAGCACATTATTTCGGTATATGAAACGTAACTCGGTTACTATAGTTGCCACAATGGAATCAATACCTGTAAATAAATTCATTGTTAAAATATAATAATAATACTCGTCTGCTGCAATTATAATTTAAAATATATCAAAAATTGTTTTATTGTTCACCAATAGAGTTAACTAAGAAAATTTAGGATATGATTTTCCTTGCAGGTGCAGGATGGTATAAAAAATGAATTTTGTGTATCTAGCTGTTCTTGAGCTATACCTGAATAAAGTTCAGAAATTTTATTGAAAAATACTTTATTACATTAAATTTTCAAAATAAAATAAAAATTTGCGTTTGCAAATTAAAATTAGAGGCGCCAAAAATTTGATCATCTAATATGTAAGCAATGCATACAATTTTCTTAGCGTACAGGGCATAAGCATGAAAATTCAAACATATTG
Source organism: Amaurobius ferox (assembly GCA_951213105.1). Lineage (NCBI taxonomy): Eukaryota > Metazoa > Arthropoda > Arachnida > Araneae > Amaurobiidae > Amaurobius > Amaurobius ferox. The sequence continues at coordinate 63,023,517 of OX578139.1, forward strand.
TGGTTTAGAACTGATTTACTAACATAATTTATATTTAGAAAAATGTATTTTGTTTTTAAAACATACAGCCTGACCTCACCATTGATGACGAAGTCAATAACCCATGTATACTGACTACATTTATTCTGAGACAATATATTGAATGAAAGCTGAGGAGGTCGATGTGGTTATTTCAAAACCAAATCATTACCTTTTATAGATAACAGTGCAAAACAATGCACTTTAAATAAAAACCCAATTGGCCGCAGGCAGAGAAACAAATGATATATATATATATATATATATATATATATATATATATATATATAAATAAGTATATCACGGTAGTTTTTGGTATGAGTTTAGTTCTTTTGTAGACCATATTTTAATGTGTTGAGACCAGATATTCCACATCTGTTGCAAATATTTTTTTTCTTGTGCTCAAAACATATAATTTAATAAGTGTAATGTTATGTACTTCAAATTGATAAACCTGTTGCATAAAAATATTTGCAACATATGTGGAATATCTGGTCTCAACACGTTAAAATATGGTCTACAAAAGAACTAAACTCATACCAAAAACTTAACTTGGCTACTATGTGTGACTGGATCAAAAAACGACCCACCTTTTTAAATTTGAAATTGAAGGACGAACAGACCGAAGAAAAATGCGATGTGGTATATCTGTCGATCTTATTTCAAAATAAAACTTTCAATTCTATCCCTTTTGGCGAGATATTGAAAACACATCAAAAGCATCTTCCTATAACAGATATAAATATTAGAACGACTTACAGTTACGAAATTCCTTTAGGAAGAAAAATTTACAATTATAACTTATTAAGTAAAAATCTTTTGATTGGAAATAATGTAATATGTAATTGTAACACCAATCCTTATAAAGATCCTGTTATAGGTCATATAGTTACAAGTAATCTTGAAGTAATCAATAATAATGCCTTAATAAGAGCTTTCAAATTAGGCACCAAATACCGTAATCCACACCAAAGAAATCCACTTGATACATTTACAAAGAATTTAGAAGCATTTATTTATAAGATGTCTATAAAATTCAGCATCCCGGATTTTACATTCAACAAATGGAGATCCAGTGTTTTGAATGATTTCGAGTATTATTACAAAATGTATTATACTCGTCAAAAGGGATGTAAACTGGATATAAAGAATCTTAAGTTATTGCAAGAACAATATATAATAACGTACGCCGATAAAGTACCTGGTAATTATGCATTTACTTGCAAATACCTTTACATAAAAACCCTTATGGCAAATTATGAAAATCAAGCATTATACAGCAGGATAACTATGACAAACCAAGTGATTAATAACAGAATCAAAGCCTTATATGTTAAGGCAGGTATTAAGTATACAGAAAGAATAAAATATCCATATTTAATAAATATACCCAAGCATCATAAAACTCCAAAAAGCTTCAGACCAGTAACAGTTGGATTCAAAACTTACCTAACTAAAGCTAACAAATTGCTTCTCGCAATATTGAAACCTATATTAAGGAAAATTAAAGATCGGGGATCTTATATTGTCGGAAATAGCTACGAGGTAATAGAGATCTTAAGACCTCATCAAACTAAATTATTTTTCAGAACCTACGATTTTAAGGAATTATTTAACAATATTGAACTCAAGGTATTGTACCGAATACTGAACTCGTTGTACGGGGAATTTGAAATGCAAAAATATATAGAAATCGAAAGATATAGATCTCTGATAAAGATTGTTATAGAAGAAAACTACCTATATAACGGACTGAATTTCTATAAGCAAATCAAAGGCATCCCCATGGGCGGGGGATGCTCATCAATTTTAGCAGACATCTATCTTGATCATTTTGAAAAAATGTCCCATATTAACAATGAAATAATTTACATACGTTACGTTGATGATTTGTTAATAGCTTATGAAAACGAAAATTTTCAAATGAATTTTGAATTTTATCACTCAAATTTAATATTGGAAGAAAATCCACCAACCCAGAATAATGTAGTAAATTTTCCAGATCTCAGTATTGATTTCAGCCATAATATACTTTCATTCTATATATATGATAAAAGAATAACTTATAATATTATTACAGCAGGAATCATACATTGGACCTCTAATTTACACTTGAATATATTTAGAAATGTATTTATTGGTGGTCTAGCGAGAACAAAAAGAATTGTAAGCAGTGACGTCACCAGACTGGAAAGTGACAAAAAATTCTTACTACAGGCATTCATGCAAAAATATCCAAAGCAGTTTATGATACATTACATCAAAAATTACTACGGAAAAAATGAAATATATGGATTGAGTTTGTGTAAATATTTGAGGTCATTATGAATTTTGATTGTACATCTTTGTAAGTTATGACATCACAGACATCTAATCTGCTGATTTGAATGTTTCGATGTTATAAATAGGTAGCATGTGAAGGAACTTGGATGTCTCTATGACTTGGATCATACTTTTTCATATCACCTTCCTTTATCAAGGGTCTTGTGATAATTTTGATTGTCACTCCGAAGGTTGGCTAATGTCAGTGCTGGCGTCCAGGAGTGCATGCCGCGGCATAAAAGACATGCATGTTGATAACTGGGGAGTAAGGTCACAACCCCTTACCGCCTTTGTGTAAGCACTTTACGTTACCTTCCTTCTTCTTTTATATCTCCATTTATGTCATTATATATTTTTAGTGTTTTATGCCAAAGCAGTTTATGATACATTACATCAATCATTATATACATTACAACAATCATTACATCAATCATTATATACATACAATCAATCATAATATGATACATTACATCAATTAATGGATAATCAGGATCTTGCTTATGAGAAGCATCCTAAATATCTGGGATTTATTTTAGATCCCGAATGGACAAGCATCAAGAACATTGAACATATTGTCTTAAAGGGCAGAAAAAGATTAAATATTCTTAAATACATTGCAGGCAAAGACTGGGGAGCCAATGCTGTCACTCTGCGAAATACATATATGACATTCATTAGGCCCATCTTAGAGTATGGTTTCCCTGTTTATTGCTGTGCCTCAGCCACCAACGTGGAGAAATTGGAGAGGGTTCAACTCAGTGCTGCTAGATTTATCACTGGACTGAGACGTAGCTGCCCTAGAGAGGGAGTTCTCTATGAGGCCAATTTGCAACCTCTTCAAACTAGAAGAAGGGCCAATCTTGCCAAATATTTTAACAAACTTGCTAGCTATGGTCAGCATAATAAAACCTCCCTTTACCTGAACAACTGGAGCTACAATCAAAGACTTAAGAAAAATAGTCCTTTTAGTCATGCTGAACATCTGCGTCTGCCTTTTGATGGGATCGAGCCCCACTCCTTAAAATCTTGTCTGAGTCCCTCAGAGGGACTCCCCAGAGTTCATTTCCACTTTGACTTTTCTACCCCGGTCACCAAGAGGGATTTTATCCCAGCTCATCTTAGACAGTTGGCCTTAGAGATCATGAATAAGATCCCCGATGATGCCATTAAAATCTATACGGACGGCAGCAAACTGGAGGACCACGCTGGTAGTGGCATCTACATCGAGAAACCAAGGGATAAATTGTCCATCATCCTCCGCAACCCCGATTCCTCATCAGTCTTCAAAAGCGAACTAATTGCAATTGAGCAAGGTCTTGAAGTTGCTCTCAACGAAAACGACTTTGGGGACCTCTGGATCCTTTCGGACAGCCGCAGCTCTCTTCAGCTCTTTCATAATTGGATTGCAGTTGGAGATCAAACTAGTATCTCCATCCTTCTCAAACTCAAGCTCATTTCAGAGTCCCATGATGTTCATTTTCAGTGGATTCCATCCCATGTTGACATTTACGGCAATGAGCAAGCGGATGGACTGGCCAAGGAGGGTTGTGGCCACTCCGGTCCTTCCTCTTCGGCCCTTACTTTTTCTGAACATCAATCCATAGTCAACTCTGAAATTTCGAGGGAGTGGAGGGTTCCTCCCAGCCATCACTGTTATGCGGGCAGAGAGCCGGGCTCTTCGTTCGTTCTCAATTGTGACAGAGCCTCTCGAACTGCAATATCCAGATTAGCAAGCGGCCACACAAAAAGTCTCTCGTTTTTTGAAGGCAGGAGGATTTTTGCAGTCTGCTCTAAATGTCAAGCTCAGCAGGCTTCTCCTGAACACATCCTGGACTGTCTGGGACTTTCCAGAGAGGACATATACTCTTCCCCCCTCTGGTCCTCGACTTCCTTAGGGTCAACGGTCTAATGGATCTTGTCTGACTTCGTCAGACAGCCGGAGGATAAGCCACAACAACAACAGTGTTTTATGCTGCTGTGCGCAAGTACACTAAAATTTTTTCAATAATTTTCTTTAGAAATCTTTCTATTTTTACACACATATATATATATATAATAATAATAGTAGTTTGAAAATCCAATGAACGAAAAGAAGCTGCAACACGGATAAACCTAACTTTCTAAAACACCCACAGAATAAAATATAATAGCAAATCATCAATCAAATGGAAAAAATACAAAACACAAGCTATCAAGTTATAGAAAATCAACAAAATTCAATGGTATGGAAGCGAATAAAGAAAAACTTAAAAAATCAAGCTATATTGCTATACACGTGGAAAAAAGGGCTAAGCCTAAAAAAATGGAAATGTACACTTCGTAAAATTCGTTTTCAAGTCCAAGTATTTTGACGAAGCAAACACAAAATATGTATGTTTCTGAAGAAATAGATAAATTATATATATATATATATATATATATATATATATATATCTATATATATATACCAATTAATACCTGTTTTATTTATAATGTTTACTTATCATGTTCCTTTTAAAATATTCAACAGCTTGTCATATAGTCTTTTCGATGTCATATTTACATTTCAGTCCATCATCCTTTCACATTTGCAATACAGAACATTTTCTTTTACTGATCACTCTCAGGTATATATGATACAGGTAAAATAAAAATTCTTGAATTACACACACACACACACACACACACGCACACACACACACACACACACACACACGTATATATATATATATATATATATATATATATATATATATATATATATATTACATTCTGTACAAAGAAAGTGTTTTTGAAAGATTGGCTGCCAGCCCTCTGAAAAATATATTTGTCTTGTCAAAAAATTGTAAAATTTGTAAAAACATCGAGTGTTTTGTAATCTAAATTTTTTGTATCAAATCTCGATACAGTACGTTAGCTGGGATGAGTTTCGATACTGAAATCTGGTTTTCAGGGGTAAATGACGTCGTAACTTCCGATTCTAATGCAGAAAACTTCAATACCGACGATTAATTCTCAGAAATGTTAGTTCAAATGGTTAACCCCCTTGTAACAGATTGATTATAGGAATCCTCATATGTGCTTTAGAAGCATACGGATGTACGAAAGGCAATATAATAAATATGTCACCCGCATTCGATTTCTGTCGGAATTTTCACCCCAAAAAGATTCGAACATGAAAAAGTGAGCTTTCCTCCTTCCAACCATCTGGTCATACATCAGGTCGGAACGAAGTCTTCCGATCTTCTTATGATCCCCTACAACCAGATTACAGAAGCAAGGATGGATCTCTACAGGGGTAGGGAATCTAGATTTGATTTTATGGGCTGCGATCGCATAAACTAGAGTTATTATCCATTCCTAGAATATTTTCCAAACATTGCATCTGGTATAAATTATTTGCTTCCGAAAGTCGGTGCGTTTGTCTTCGGAACGTCAAAAAACATTCCAAGAAGACCCGCCGTGGAAGAACTTTTTTGTTTGCATTTTAAACGAGGGCTAAATCGAAAAAACAAAAGAAAAAAATCAGAAAATGCGGTTGCCCCCTGATGCAATAACATCCCTGATGTATAGACTCCATATTTTACGTGATATATTCTGGTTCTGCTTATAGAAATTGCCAGGCCCCGTCGGCCACGATGTTTAATGACATAATATATTCTAAAGTGTTTGTATCGCGCCCTCGTACCAGGGATATGTATCGAGGCAAAATTTATTTCTATCATGAAATTGGGTTTTAAATTTGAATTGAGTGCGTTTATGCTTTGGAATAAAGTGAAATAGGGAAAGGACGATTTATGTCCTATGTGACAACAAACAGTTCACGATTTACGATAATTGCGGACGATAGATCTATTCTATAAATTTTGCTGCGATTAAGATCCGGTAACCCATCTGTACACAAAAAGTGAAATGATCTGTAATTTAAAGTCGAAAAGGGGAAAAAGAAAACACGAAAATGCTTGCCATAGCAACTAATTAAAACGTGTTGTTCCTTAATTTCATTGACATATATCTTTCGTGTAGAAATTATCATACTAGAAAATTAAGATGCTTGTTTAGCGGATCCGATGAAATCAGTACAGTGTAGCAAAAAGGGGAAATTACAAGCACTAAGTTGACAAATAAAAATAAAGGTAACAAAGGTAATAAAGGTAAAACAAAAAATAATCAGTATAAATAATAGGAAAAATAACCCGTAAGACGAAATGAAGAAATTACACACACACACACACATATATATATATATACAATTATTATACTTTCAAGTCTCAGGAGTTCCACAGGGTGGGCTGCAGTAGCAGTATGTTAGCTAATTTATACCTTTAACATTATGAACAGTCTTTTACTTCAATAGATTATACAGATATGTTGATGATCTGATTTGCTTAGTATATACTGAAAATTATGTCACAGATATAGATTTCTATTCAGAGAATTTGGAATTAATTCCTAATGAAGCTACTATTAGTAATAATATTAATTTTTTGGATTTAAATCTTATTATTGAACCTTCTAATAGAATGGTTACTAATTTCTATGATAAAAAAATACTTTTTTAATTTTAACATTAATAAAATCTTACCATTTAATTCCTGCAACTCGATTCTATTGTTTTGAAATATTATACTTAATCAGCTTTTTAGAATTTATAGATTATCTGATAAAAAATTTCATGCTATACATATAAATAATCTAAAAATTATCAGCAATTTATATAAATAAAGCTCTTATTTTGTAAATGGTATAGTTAAAAAATTTAGATTAGCTGGATTTTCATGAATTTTATTTATAGTTTTTTATATTAGCCTGACATCTCCATTCTCTTGTATTAATAATATTTTTATTTTTACTTCCACTTAGACATTAACCTAGTTAAAGCTGGCAGCCTTAAAGTAAATATTTAAGGCTGCCAGCCCTCTGCCAGCCTTAAATATTTAAGATAGTTGCAAACAGAATGATAATGAAATAATTACACAGTGAAAGAAATATGATTGGCGGCTGAGCGATAACTACTAGCAGCAGGACTTCGGAATTTCGGCTCCCAGAGAAATAATCTGCAGAAGACTTCTTTATGTCATAAACACAAAATCAGCTTATGGTGACCCTACAAAGTTAGGATCACGCTATTATTATAGATAACAGTATCTCTGGACCGGTTTCGCCCTGTTTTGTGTGTGATGTTTAAAATATTCGGTAGGTATGTGACTTATACTATATAATGATGTTACCAGTTTATTTTCTCGATTGGGCTATAATTTTATTTTATACGTCTAAAATTTTCATATATTATATTACACTAAAATTATAAATTAGTTTATAATTTAATCTTTGTATGTTACTATATCAAAGTTGTAAAACGTATGATTTATCCTGATCGGAATTGTCGATATGATGCAGTATCTATAAAATGAGTAGCGATATTGATACAGTATCGACATCTTACTAAACCTATACGATACATATAAAATCTCCGTATCAATATATTACATATGTTTACCCATCACAATTACATATTATATATGCTGTAGGTCATGCTTGATTCTTTAAATTCAGTTTTTGTTGCATTGCATTTGGTATAAGTGATTTGAGGGGGAAATGACAATAAATCTTCAATTAAAATAACTTCCAGAAAGTAACTACAAATAAAAATTAAATAAAATACTTTGTGTATTTGCGTATAATATACAAACAAAACACTATATGGAATTTCTTAGTTGAAGAACCATGATCTCTGTATTTGCTGGTCATGTATTGTTTAATATCAAATTTTATTTCCATACGTTTGAATGTTAGCAGGATTGATAATTTAACTATTTCATGGCAAGATCTAGTCATTTTTTTCAACATTTAGCCATATTAATTCAGATCTAGTCATTTAGCTATAAATATAGCCACAGAGCATTGCCTAGTAAATATTATGTAGCTATTAAGTTGAAGGTTAAAACGTTGATTACTTTCATTTTTAATTCAAAATCAGTGAAAGTCCCAAATTTATTGAACAAGTTAATGATTTACAATTTAAATATTTATATAAATACTTTAAGAGTTTTAGTGAATTTTATGATGAAAAAATTGCTAAAATATTTCGAAGTTCTATGGATAATACTTTCCCTAGATACATATAGTAATATGTTATAGGGAAGTATTGGGAGGGTCTCGAAAATTCGAATGAGTTTTCGAAGAAAGATAACGTTTCAGGCATCTTTGAACTTAAATGGAACGTTTAGGAGGTGATGCCTGATTGTGTGTGTGAATACGGCATCTCACGAATTAATGGAGCGTTTTGAACATAATTTGATACGATTATTCAAATCGGTAAATACTGGAACGCTACTGAATTTAATCGTAATCGAATGTTCGGTTAATCGTAATCGAATGTTCGGAAGGGTCCCCTAAATGTTTGAATAAAAGTTTAAAAAAATTATCCAAAACTCAAAATATTCAATAATGTTATATAAATAATCATGTCTTATAAAATTTTTCATTAGAAAATATAATGACAGAACGATGGAAAGAACCTATTTTGAGATAATGCACTTTTCTCAAATGAATTTATGAAAAAAAAAATACACACACAAAAAAGTATTAACAATTGTGAAATATGTTCATTTTTCTTATGTAATATTACGCGAAAAATCTGTTATCATTTTCGTGGATTTCTTTCGTTCCATTCCCGAGAGAAGATAGCTTGTTGCAGACCCAGACGGTCCGACTCACCCAAAGGCTAGAGCAGCTGTTTGGACGGCCGGGAAGGAGAAGATAGCTTGTCGAAAGCCAAGACCGTCCGACTCGTCCTGGGACATGAGCAGTAATTTGGACGGCCGGCCAGAAGATAGCTTGTTGTTGTTGTTGTTGTTAAGACTCAGACCGTCCGATCTACCAGAAAGGTGTAAGGTAACAGAAGATAGCTTGTTGGTGTTGTTGTTAAGACCCAGACCGTCCGACCTACCAGAAAGATGTAAGGTAACAGAAGATAGCTTGTTGTTGTTGAGACCCTACCAGAAAGGTGTAAGGTAACTGTTTGGACGACCGGGAAGAGCCACCCAATTTAGACCGGAACCCAGTGGGGGAGGCATCCACAGGGACCTTCCCCTCCTTCCGATACCACCAACCTCTCGGAAGGACTTACGGAGCCACATGTTTGACGTGATCGCACTCCGCGTGAAGACGGCGGCAGTTTTGCAGAGGCGGGAATTGAACCAGGGGTCTACCGAGTGCAATTCCCGCGCGCTAACCACTGGGTTACCGCGGCCCTAGAAGATAGCTTGTGAAAAACCCAGACCACACGACTGACCCGAAGGCTTGCAGTAGCTATTTGTGTGGACGGAGAAGATAGCTTGTTGTTGCTGTTGTTGAGACCCAGACCGTCCGACCTAACAGAAGGGTATAAGGTAACCGTTTAGACGGCCGGGAAGTGCCACTCAATTTAGACCGGAATCCAGTGGGGAGGCATCCACAGGGACTGTACCCCCCTTCCCCTACCACCAGCCTCTCGGAAGGACTTACGGACCCACAGGAGAAGATAGCTTGTCGAAAGCCCAGGCCAGCCGACTCGTCCGAAGACTAAGAGTAGCAAAAGAAGACTAAGAGAAGATAGCTTGTCGAAAGCCCAGACCATCCGGCTCGTCCGAAGACTTAAAGCAGCAAATTGAATGGCCGGAGAAGATAGCTTGTGTAAAAAGAATAGCTTGTGTAAGAATAGAATTGTGTAAGAATAGAATAGTAAAAAGAATAGCTTGTGTAAAAAGAAGATAGCTTGTGTAAAAGTTTTGTATTTTGACGGCCAACAATTTGAAATAGTCTTTTATTTATAAGAAAGACCCTTCGCTCTGTCAGTTTGTAGCGCTTGGTGATAAATTTGGCGAAAGTAGACATTTGATATGAATTTGACTTTTTTAATACCGCCAAATTGAAGATATCGCGAAAATCGCAAAAGTCACGCTTAATGAACGAAAATGACGCCATTGATGAAAATTAGAAAACTCCTCTTTTAATGGACTATATTGTTTTTGGCTGATGTTATTAATATTGATGATTGTCAAGTAAGACTGTGAAATATGATAGCCAACAAAATGTAAGTAAATAACTGGGTAACGAAATTGTTTTACCTGTTGTCATCTAAAAAAGCGTTAAATGTACAACAATTCAACGGTAAAACACTGTGGCGTTTATTTTGTACATCATATGTTTGATGTGAAATATGCAAATCTATTGCACTATGCAGGGGAAGTCATGTGCTGCAAACATTAGAGCCACGATGTCGATGTATATTTCAGGGAGAGGGTGAGGATGATTCTATTGGGATTCATTTATACTCCACATTTTACTTATATTTTATTTTTTTTTATCAAAAGGCACATATAGAGTCTAATATTTTTCAGTTCTTTTGGGATATTTAATACTACACTGTAAAACATTAACCTTTGCTCATTTCTTTCAGCTACTTTGTTGATAATTTCGGCAGATAGATAAGACAAGAAAGATCAATCATGCTTAAATCATTGATTATGAAACACTTTCCAACTTCAATGCAATTTTATTTAAACATGTCTAAAATGCAATACATTCCTCGGTAATATTTTAAAACTTATCACAATACTACATTAATTTATTATATTTGAAACCTTAAACCTTCATCGAAAAAAATTAACTTCATTCAAATGACGGCATTAAAATATAAATTGCCTGGTTTAAACATCTCTAAAATGTGATACATTCCTCGGTAATAATTTTAGAATTATCATAATACTACGATAATTTATTATATTTGAAAACTTCATCGAAAACAACTGAAATCCATTCAAATGACGTCATAGAAAAAATAACACGCCTGGCTCTCTCTATAAAAGCAACATTTCATTCATAAATAATTCCCCCATTCATGTCATTCATCACAATACTATAATAATTTATATTATTTAAAAATTAAGACCATGGAGCTACAAGTAAGTAAAACTCTATGCGTAAAACTTCATCGAAAATTATCGTCCTTCTCTTTCTAAAATCAATGAATATTTCATTCATATCAGCCATGCAGACTCCATGGACTAAATGATTTTGTGTTAAAGAATTACAGCGATTCTAATACAACTCATTCTACATATTTTGCTGTTTACATTTTACATAGGTGAAAAATAGGCTTAATAGTAGAAATAATCAAATTTGTATGAGCATTTAAACTGAAATATATTGTCATTGCGTTGTTAAAGTATGTAGATGCACAGAATTTAGGCCAAAATAAAGTAGTTTTAGGATGGATACAACACTCAATATGAATTAGAAAGAACTTTAAAAATCACGATTTTGAGACAAGATGGATGCCATATATCATTTTGAAGTGGGTCATGTGATCGTTTCATATCATGGACACGTGATCGCTTCATATAAGAGGTGTTATTATTATTTTAATTTTTATTTAAAAAACTACTGAATATATTTCGCTGAATTTTTTTTTATATATTTTATGGAACAATTTGAATATTGCCTAAAATTTTCGAAGCAATTTGTGAATTTTAAATCCGCTTAAAAAATGCTTGAAAAATTAGGTCCCATAGGGCTCAATGTATTCCATTTTTTCAACCCGGGTTCAATCCAAAACTAATTGGGTGATATTATTCATTTATATTCCCATAGGTCCTATAGACCGTCTGAACAACATACTAAAATTTCATTTTGATTAAGTCATTTTTACGGCAGTTATCGTGCTAACGGACAGACAGACAGACAGACAGACAGACAGAATGAACAAAGTGATAAACACTTTTCAACTTTATTGTCAAGTGTTAAAAAGCCACAATTACAGGCGTTCATAAAAATTCAAGACTCATTTTTGGAATATTCAGCTAACTATCGTCTGCCGGAGAGTTATTTTTCACTTTACAACAGAGTTGAAAAGTGTTTATGACTTTGTTCATTCTGTCTGTCTGTCTGTCTGTCCGTTAGCACGATAACTGCCGTAGAAATGACTTAATCAAAATAAAATTTTAGTATGTTGTTCAGACGGTCTGTAGGACCTACGGGAATATAAATGAATAATATCACCCAATTAGTTTTGAATTGAACCCGGGTTGAAAAGATGAAATACATTGAGCCCTATGGGATCTAATTTTTCAAACATTTTTTAAGCGGATTTAAAATTCACAAATTGCTTCGAAAATTTTAGGTAATATTCAAATTGTTCCATAAAATATATAAAAAAAAAATTCAGCGAAATATATTCAGCAGTTTTTAAAATAAAAATTAAAATAATAATAACACCTCTTATATGAAGCGATCACGTGACCATGATATGAAAAGACCACGTGACCCACTTCAAAATGATATATGGCATCCATCTTGTCTCAAAATCGTGATTTTTAAAGTTCTTATTAATTCATAGTGAGTGTTGTATCCGTCCTAAAATCACTTTATTTTGCTTAAATTCTGTGCATCTACATACTGAAACAACGCAATTACAATATATTTGAGTTTAAATGCTTATCCAAATTTGATTATTTCTACAACGAAGCCCATTTTTCACCTATGTAAAATATAAACAGCAAAATATGTAGAATGAGTTGTATTAGAATTTCTGTATTTCTTTAACACAAAATCATTTAGTTCATGGAGTCTGCATAGCTGATATGAATGAAATATTCATTGATTTTAGAGAGAAGGACGATTTTTTTCGATGAAGTTTTAAGCATAGAATTTAATTACTTGTAGCTTAATGGTTTTAAGTTTTTAAATAAAATAAATTGTTATAGTATTCTGATGAATGACATGAATGGGAAATTATATATGAATGAAATGCTGCTTTTATAGAGAGAGCCAGGCGTGTTATTTTTTCTATGACGTCATTTGAATGAATTTCAGTTGTTTTCGATGAAGTTTTCAAATATAATAAATTATCGTAGTATTATGATAATTCTAAAATTTTTACCGAGGAATGTATCACATTTTAGAGATGTTTATACCAGGCAATTTATATTTCAATGCCGTCATTTGAATGAAGTTCATTTTTTTCGATGAAGGTTTAAGTTTTCAAATATAATAAATTAATGTAGTATTGTGATAAGTTTTAAAATATTACTTAGGAATGTATTGCATTTTACAGATGTTTAAATAAAATTGCATTGAAGTTGGAAAGTGTTTCATAATCAATGCTTTAAGCATGATTGATCTTTCTTGTTGTATTTATATATATATTATCATAGCTATCAGAAACCTTACCCCCACTGCGGACAGCTAATTGTCCTGATACTTTCGGTAACATGTTTGCAAAAACTGTTTTATAATGTAGCTCAGTCACTGAATGTGATACCCACACACTTAAGCTCCGAGCATCAAAAACCGTTCCCAAATTTAAGCATAGAAATGGCGCACATTTTATATATTTTATTTATTTTTTCAAAAGTCACAAAGAGTTTAATATATTTCAGTACTTGGGATATTTAATACTAGCCCAGTCACTACATCTGACACCCATACACCTAAGTTCCGAGTATCAAAACCGTATTCAAAACCGTCAACATAGAAATGGCGCACATTTTATAATTCTATTAACATGAAAATACGATATGTTAAACAATATTTCATGTTCAGTCATTGTATGTTGCATTATTTTTAATGTTTGCAGATACTTTAAGCTAAAAAATCAATTGATTATAGCATTATTGTTCAAAACGTTGATTTGAAGAATGGCCAAAAAACGTTTTCGATATTCGGAAGGTAACTCGATTACCATAGTTACCGCAATAGAATCAAAACATATAACTAAATTAATTCATTGATAAAATATAATAAAAAGTTGTTTGCTGTAACTACAAATTAAAAAATCTCATGTGGGCAGCTCATGACTTTCCTTATATAATACAATGTATTTGCTCCTTTTACAGTAAAAATGTAATGCATAAGATCCACTGTACTGTGTTTTTAACGTTGAATTGTATATTTGACTATTTTTCGGATGACAACATGTAAAACTATTTCGAAGTACCCAATTAACCCATATTTCGCGCAACGCTAAATAAACAATTATCAGTATTGATAACATCTTCAGTAAGCGATATAGTCCATATATTAAAATATTTTAGGCGTCATTTACATTAATTTAGCGTCATTTTTGCAATTTGGACGATATTTTCGTCAATCCGGGGCGAAATATAACTAAGTGAAAATCCATTAATATTTGTAGCTGCTATCTGTACATAAGTAATCGACCACAAACATACAGACAGACAGACATCATTCCTCAAAATAGTCAAAACTTGTTTAGGAGGTTTTAAAACATATATTGACATCAAAATCTCGAAATAAAAAATTTTAGTGAAAATAATACTTTCTCAATACTACATAAAAGAAAGTAAAAATACATAGCCCACTTCTACTTTTTTCAACCAATGTTTGTTTCCTATAATAATCAAATTATTAAATCGCATTCTTGAAATCAGGGTGGGCATATCTGATACTATGCAATCATAGTGAACTTAAAAATCTCTTTTCTGTTGCTAAATCCACTAATACATCATTTAATCCAATTCAGCATCTGCATGACCTGCTAGCTTACCACTATCACTTCATCAGCACCCACCCGGATTTATGATGACTTAATTTCACAACTTTCCGTGACTTTTCACCACCCCCTACGAAAACAACCAGGTGTTGTTGGGCCCTCTTTAACCCAGAGGGGGGTGTTTATTCGGCTGGTCTATGCCAAAAATCTGTTCTGAGCACCTTGATAAAGACATCGCACCCCTCTGGATCGAGGGGTTGATGGCGAGGGGTGAGATAATTCGATCGTGAGGTTAATTTGCGGTATGTCTATTTATCACTTACGCGGTGCCTTTCATAGAGAAATTTATGATAGTAATTCATGTGTGGAAAGAAAATGGACAAGAAATAATCTGCTATTTTCCTTGAATTGGTTAATTTTGTGGCATTTTTCATTGGAGAAACTTGATGGTGTTTTTTTTTTTACCTCAAAATCATTAGGCATAGGTAAAATGAATCTGAGAAGATTTATCGTTTTTGAGGTATAGTAAAATATTTTCCGCTAAAACCAATTAGGGATTATTCCTATTTTTATGTTTGAATTTAAAGGGTATTCACTAAAGCAGTAGATTAAGAATTTTGGTTATTGGCCAGTGTTCAGTACGTCCCAAAAGTATTTTCACTGGCCAAATATTTTTACTATGAATTTAAGCCTGTTCTGGTGCTCATTGAGATGCACAAAGTGTACCCACTAAATGTTATGCCACCCTCTAAAACATTAGAAATTATTCACTCTAGGCATAAATTTAACAATTATTATTGTATGCATGTAATTAATTATCTGTGATTTTTAACAAAATGTTATTTTTACATAAGAATTTCGCTTCTAATTATAGGTTTCTTACAAAACTACGTTTCTTTTGGTTGAAGCATATTAAAATTGCCCTTTGAAATACTCTAATTTTAAATTGAAGATAAGATCTATTACTTAAATTTCTATTTTAAAACTTTCTTTTCTTTATTTCCTATTAGTTTTACAATTTTTATAATCGGCTATTTTCGTTTTAATACGTATAATTAGAGATGTGAATCGGAAAAATTTCCGGAAAATGTGAAAATTTTCCGCTGTGTTTTTCCGGGAAATTTTCTACTTTTATTTTGATTTTTAATTAATTTGAAAATAGTATGTAATGCTCTTTCCAAACAGTTTGTCTGAAAAGCAAGTAGCTTTATAAGAAGTTTTTGATCGAGTTTTTTAATTTGGAAAAGGAAAAGGAAGGTGTGTGTGTATATATACTATTTATTTTAAAGAAAAAGAATGGATGACAACCCAAAAGGATAGAAGTGACATTTTACTCATTCTTAGAAAAATAAAATCAAGTAAAGTTTTAAGAACCTATTCTTCCAGTATTAAATTATAAAATTGTTTAAAAAATGGAATGTTTTGCTATGTTCTGAATTGGGGGAATGCTTTAATAGCACTAAATATATGCTTAACTCATCCTGCATATTGTCTCTTCTTTCTCATGATACTTGCTCGTTCAATGATAATCAGGTACTTTTTAAACAATTTTTGATACTATATAAAATAATTTATTTTAAATGTACTTAATTACAAGCAGTTTTTAATTTATTTTTGTCGTAAATAAATTTTTTATTTATATATTAAAAATAAATAAATAAATTTTACGTTTATATATTAAATCATTTATTTTTATACATATAATAAACGAGTAATTTATATTTTATTTTTGTTATTTAAGAAGAGGGTAGAATGTTTTCCTTGAATTATAAGTAGGTATTGAAAGAAATGCAGTATAATATTTAATGTATTTTTTAATTATAATCAGCTTTTATGTTTTTTAGAATATTGTATTTTATAATTTACTTTATATATCTATATTAATAGTAAATAATTATGATTGTATACGGTTTAACAATCTTAAATTATTTCTTATGTTCTTTTGTATGTCTATTCATTCTTTTTGTGCAATTCTTTAAAATTGGAATTTTGAAGATAAAAAAAAAAAATCATTAATATAGATGAAATAGAATTTTTTTGAAAAGCAAGCATATTTAAGGAAAATAACAAATTATAGCTACAAACTGTAGTATATAGATATAAGAAACATTTATGCATAGAATTTTTTTTATATATTTATAGATTTATACCTTTTTATGTAATATATATTTGACAGTAGATGTTATATAGGAACAAATATTTTTAAGAAGTTAATGACCATATGATTATAGCTGAAACGTAATATAGAGAATAATTTCAAAATTTTCCGGAAAATCCACACACCTACCTATAATTAAAAGATAGAGACTTTTTGGTTATGTTAGCATCAAAATCTGCAGAGTACAAAAAATTTATTCGTCAGTTTTGTAGAGTTGAGCATGTTTTTACTGACCATTTTTGAAAAGTTAATTGCTACTTTCCATTCTTCAGCTCTAGCATTCACTTAAAATTCCTATGGGCATCCCTTTATTTTAATATCCATTGTAAATGGGATAATTGAATGAATGACACTAGAAGTATCGTCCTGCCAAGGGGCTTTTGGCCCAAAATAGTGGAGAACCCTAAATAGTGGAGAAAATAGGGAATAATAAGAAGGATAGTTTAAAATAAGGAAAATGCAAAACAGCAAAGCTGGTTATACATCGGAATAACACAGAAATGCATAGGGCTACAAAATAAGATGAAAGATATAACTCATAACAATTAAAAAAATTAATATTAAATAACAATAAATACGAGCAACAACAATAAATAAAAAATATATAGATAAAGAATTGCAGTAAAAATTATAATTACTAAGTAGACAAATAAAAATAACAAGTAATAATAAAATATAAACAGTAAAAAAACCCCGCTAAGGCGAAAGAAAAAAAAATATTCTACCAATGCTAATTTTTCCCGTCTCAAAGAATTTCGAAGAGAACTTCCATTCTTGCATCTCATTAGAAAGTAGAGTCTTTAGTATTAAATGTCTGTAAAAGTATTAAATGTAGGTAAAAGTATTAAATGTCGGATCAAGTGTAAGAACAGTTATATTTATTTTATGTATTTAGATATCAACAAAATTCACACTAGGGTGGTCCAAAATATTCAGCTTTTTTAATTTCTGAGTCTCATCCCTTAAAATTGTTCTATTTCAGGAGAAAATAATATCTGTAAAATTTTATTGTAATTGAACAATAATAACACGTGCCGACGGGCATGCTTTTGTAGCAACAGTTTTCGTTTTCCCGCCACTTAGCTGTTCTCCCTTCTTAAACTATCAAAGTGTTAGCTTAATGCAACATCCTTGCCATGGCTCCAAAAATAAAATAATAATAATAAAAGAAAACAAGTTGTACAGTTACTATTGCAACAGTTTTATATTAACCTGTGGCCATAACAGTGCCACAGACGAAAAAAAATTCTGGAGGGGGAGAGGATTTCCCAAAAGTTTTAAATCTTAAAAATGAAATTTTACGTGTTTTTTAAAGTGCTAAGTGAAGCAATATGTTTGCTTCAAAATGTAAACATAGTACATTCGTTGAAAAAATGGAAATATTTCACAACTGTTTTTGTATTTTAAATTAAAAATAATAAAACCACTACCTTTATTCAATTAGGATCGTTTGATTTTGATCATGATCACAATCTGTGGACTTCAATGTAAATCCATTTTCATATGAAATAACAGATATGATTTGACTATCATTTTCAAATTTACTTCCCCCTCCTCACAGTTATGAAGGATAAAATATTACTCTGGGTGTGGGATCTTTTCTTGCCTGAATTTTAAGTGGACATTGTGTCTAGGATGTTGGGTGGCCAAAGTATTCAACTCTTATAATTTTTCAGAGGCATCCTTTAAAATCGTTTAGTGGTTAAAAAATTATTTTTGTAAAGTTTTGCTTCATATGAATGATCAAAAGTGTTGTGGGTGCCGACTGTCGATTTTTTTTTTCGTCATTGGTAAATTTATGTGAAATTGAATAATATCAATACAAGGATATAATAAAATACGTGTACAATTCATTACTTCAAGGAAAACTCTCTAATTTTAATGAATAGATATTCCAAAAAATGATACCGTGCATTATTTTAGGAATGTTTGTTTATTAAAATCTGAAATACAGCTTATGTACAGATAATGACAGAAATATCAACAAATGAAAAACAAGTGACAATCTCACTCCATTTTTTTTTTTGCTACAACCTTCTTCTTCGCATCAGGATATCGATGTCTGTAGTCAGTGACAACTTGCAGTAGAAATTGTTTCTGGTCTTCATTTTCTGTTAGTATTTTGTTGCTGTCCTCTATCAACTTAACCCCCTCTTTCAGCTGCGTCATTGACCACCTTGTTGTTGCACAACTGAGGCTTTCTTATATACTTCACTTTCAGGCCAGGAAGCTGGATATATATTAAGGAAATCTGCTGAAATATTAAATCTTTCAAAAGTTGTTTGCTGTCTTCTGAAAATAAGTCCTCAATAGACTTATCTATTAGTCCAGGAATGTCCCCATTTTTAGTATAATTCGCTTGACATACTTTTCTGGAGTACCGTCTTTCACTAGATTCTGTACTATTTTTATTTTAGTTTCAACAGCTAAATTTTAAAAAAAGCTAAAGGACAAGCTTCTGGAGATAGATACCATAAATGATTTTTGAATTTGTTAACTGTGATACGAAATATATCTAGATCTACAAATTCATACTCAATGAGCTTTGACAAAAATTGTATATCAAAGTTGGGTGCTTTTTGAGCCAAAGGCGCAGTGAGAACCAAGCCTTAATATACTATATTCATACAAGAAATATACATATGACAGAAATGCCTTTCCTTTCCTTGAAGTTTAAATTCATCACGAAACAGTAATATTGTGAAGCAATAAAGTGTTTTTGCCATCTATTACGCTTGATGGTATGCTTCTGGAGCTCGATTTCATCTGTGTTGTTTCCAAAGAAAATTTCTGCAAACTCTAGGAATCCTTTATAATCATCTTAAGACTATTACATTTGTAGGTGCGGCATTATAATAGGTCGAATTTCTGTTAGGTTTGAACATAAAACTTAACATTTTTTTTCTTCTATACCAGACTTCAATTTTTTTTTACTAAGTTTAAGCTAAGCCTGTTGAAAGCGTTTGAAAATTTGCACTTCTGGTCATGAAGAGGGAATTTTTAGCTTAAAACATTTTTAAGTATGATTTAAAATATATGATGTCTGCAGAGAAGATATAATGGTCCCTTTCCAACATCTGCTCTAAAGAATTGCAGCTCTCTTAAAACTTTTGGGGTATCCCCCTTTCCAGAATTTTATTTCGGCTGTGGTACAGTTATCGCCACAGGCTAATCTTAAGCTTGCAATAGAAGCTTTAAATTAGTAATAGTAGCTTTTGCATTGTAATAGAAGCTTTAAAATTTATATTTCTGGCATTTTGCCAAGAATGTTGAGATAGTTTAAGGAAGGAGAAAAGCAGGAGTGGCGGGAAAACGAAAGCTGTCCCTATAAAAGCATGCCCGTCGGCACGTGTTTATATCTTTCGATTGCATTAACATTTTACAGATATTATTTTTTCACGAAATAGAACAATTTCAGGGAGTGAGATGAATGATAATTGAAAAAAAAAATTCCTATACAATTTTGGACCACCCTAATTCACACACTATAATGCACGTCATCGAAAATTAGGCATAGTGAAGAATTTTGAATGGCAATGTTATGCAGGTGATTTGGCAAATATCCATATTCAATGAACCATTAGAAGTTTATAAGGAAGAACCCACTTAGTACATTGACTGGCGCGATATATTATCGAAATATTTATATACGTGGAAATAATTCTGTACGAAGGAAATATTCATGCTTCAATGATAAGTTTCTCCAGCCTAGTGTATTATGTAGATTATATACTAATAATACTTCATTAATAACAGACGGTATTTTGCATGTATCATTTTTGAGCAATGAAGCCAAATATGTCAGTCGAAGGATCTGGAACACATCGGTTGCTTTGTCCAATGTACCATAACTAAGAGAAAGAATGAAAATAATGATCGAACTGTCAATGAGAAGAGCATTTCTGCCACAGTTCGACGTTATCCATTAAAACCTGTTTCCTGGACCCCGATACAAAAGTCTAAAGATATTGCTGAGACTTTTACTATTGATGGCTGACCAGACTTTCCAGCGATTCGATAGATACGACCCCCTCCCCCCCCAAAAAAAAAGTTATTTTTGAAAAACACAAATACAAATATATCGTCGACAGTTCTGGTAGCACATCGGCCTGGTTTCGATGTTGGGCTTAAAGTGGGCTTAAAGTGGGTTGCGAAGCTTAAAGTGGGTTGCGAATCGACGGTCTTTGTAAGAATCAGGTCTCAAGTCTGTAGAAACAGTGTTCTACTAGTGGGAAATGTTTGGAACTTTAATAGCTTCTTATGCATATTTTAGTCTGATTGAATGTTATTAGTCATAGAGGTTGCAAATTGAAACTTTCTTTGCTAATTGGTTGACGTGTTCGTTGGCTCCACGGGGCTACTAGGAAGTTGTTCTATTTAGTGTCTACTATTTGTCAATTGGATTGACATTAGTATTGTCCGTTAACTATTCTCACAGTCGATTATATCGTGGAACTCCTTTCATAGGTGTAGCGAAAATCTCGCAAAGAGGGGAAAGGGTTGAGGATCAAGTAAGGGGAGGAGGTACATTGATGGATTTTGTTTCCCAATAAAACCTATTGATAACTAATGTAAGTAATTATTCACCCTATGGAGGTCACAACCAACAATCCTCTGCCTACGTCACTGACTCCACTCCATGTGGAAGAAGTTTATTGCTTTGCTGTTATTCGATACATGGTTGACAGAACTTGGAGAAAACTTGATATCAATTTTTTGTAAAAAATTATATGGATTATTGGAGTGTTTGCAGTGGCGTCTCGTGAGGTGACCCAGGATAAGCGCTGCCTCACTTAAAGTTATCGGCTGAATGGGTTATTATCATTATTATTTGACGAATTTTTAAGACTCGCTTGGCTATTTTTAGATAATTGACAACATTTGTGCCAGTAGCGTGATGCGCTTTGATGATGTTCTTTGTAGAGAAGGAAGAGGAATCCAGCCACTAAAACTGCTTTACCCATTCCTGACGTCACGAGCCGCCACTGAGTGTCTGCGATAAACTGTTTCGTCATTTTGTGCGCAGTACCCGTTACAGATTACTGCATAATGGATTCTTGGTATCATTTGGTCCTCCAATATACTATTTTAAATGGTTTGCTCTATGCTGAGAAATTTCAAACTACCGCGGAAAAATATGGCTATCCATATATAACGTCTCATAGTGCGACAACTTTAACTGATGAAAATAAATCGCCTCCCATTTAAACATGCCGGATTGCCATAAAAATGATTGAATGTTTTTACAATGATTATTTTAAAAGTATATAAAATATAGCAACTCCTTTCTACAAAGTGGCGTATAAGTTACGCAGTTCTAAAAACACTGCGGATGAAAACGGCCATTGTGCTTAATAAATTGATATTTATTAAATAACAGTATAGCTCACACGGAATGTTTTCAACCACGCCATTTTAAACGGGTAATATGCGCTTTATATCAAGAATCACGCTTACGAACAAATGACGCATTCAGCGCACGATCGCTCGGGGGAAGCAAATCACGGCCTACTTATAAATACACTCCTCTCGCCATAATCCAATCTCGTTTTGGCACCCCCAAGGGACCAAAATCCCAGGATTAGGCTTGTCGGAACGAGGTAGATCGGTTCCCGACACTGATGCTCGATAGATTACGTTCCAATCAAAGAACCCACCTCCCCCAGAGATATTCTCCCCCTCCAGTTGAAGTAAGATGGTTTTTGAATGAGGAGCATAATCGATAATTAAGATATACTACTAATATTTTTTGAGAGAGAAAGGATTTTAGTGTATTATTATTATAGAGAGTTGAAAAAAATGAGTGGATTTGATGAACAACCTCTTTGTGACCAGTGGTTTTCAAGAATGAAAAGGAAGCCGGAATTTTTCCCGGTATTTCTTCTCAGATACGTTGTATGTAGATGAATTGTATGATGTATATCGTGTTTTTACTAGCTTTTTTTCTTTTTTAAAATTTTACGAAAAAAATTTGGTATCGTTAGTCTCAGTGATTAAATTTATAACAGTTGTCACTGGGGTAGATAGCATGTACTTAAAAATTCTGATGTGGACAGCACATGACTTTCCGTATATAATGCAATGCATTTACTTTTTTTATAGTTAAACTTTACTTTTTATGTTTTAGATCTTTACAACTTTCCGTTCTTTAAACTTTACTTGTTTACTTTTTACACATGATGTATAAGATCCACGTCAAAATATTTTTAACGTTGAATTAATTGTACATTTAATGGATTTTCGGATGACAACATGCAGAACTATTCCAAATTATTCCATTAATTTATATTTCGTACAACTATAAATTGATAATTATCAATATTAATAGCATCCGAAATAAGCAATATAGCCCATATAATAAAATATTTAAAAAAGAAAATAATGAATTTAACGTAATTTAGCACCATTTTTGCAATTTTGACGATATTTTCACTAATCTGGGGCGGAACATCGCCTAGTTGGCTATATTTTGTTAAATTATTAGTCAAACTCGCCAAATTTATAGCAAAGCGTTACAGACAAACACAGAAAATAGGACTTCTAATATATAAATGACTATCGGCGAATTGTTAAGAGTCCAAATACAAAACTTTTACCCAAAGTATCTTCTCTCGTGAATGGGTCCACGATCTCGAACGTTAAAAAATAGATCGCATAATATTACACATGAAAAGCGAACATATTTTACAATAAATACTCTTCATTTTATGCCAATTATTTTGATAAATTTATTTGTAAAACGTGCAATATCTGGAGAACAGTACATGCTAGAGCTCTAAAGTTTGTGCCTCTTGTTTTCTAATGAAAAATTACTTAAGAAATGATCATTTACGTAACATTATTGAAAGTTATGATTCTCATGATGATTTTTTTCAAAATTTTATTCGAAAATTTGGGAGGCTCTTAAGATCATTCGATTGCGTTTAAAATTAATAGGATTCAAGTATTCATGAATTGTAATATGCATATCAAATTTTTTTCGAAATGCTCTATTCATTTGTGAGATATGGCATCCACAGATTCATGGACACACACACACACATATACATCGATATACAATCGACATCTCAAAATCATTCGATTCAGGAATATTTTAAACGTGTTCTCCCCAATGAAAATACGAATTCGAATTTTCGACTCCGTACGACATAAGTGAGATACGACATAGTCCCTCATACTCCTGGGGAAAGAATAGTTTTTAAACATGGACGCCCATAGGGGAGGGCACATGCCCATCTGTACGTTCATAGTTACAAATAACTTCAGCAATATAGCTGATGTATGTCTTATCCGCAAGTTTCCCCCACCATCCCCTCTAAAAAGTTTTATGTGTGCCCACCTTTTAAATTGTAGACAACAAACAAAATGAAGCTTTATTTAAAAAGAGAATTGAAGAGATACCATCTTAGTAATATTATCATCTGTAGTTTTCGTTTAAAACTACAGATAATAATATTACTAAGAATCTCTTAGCGACGTCCAAGATGAAAAGAAATATTAACCACATTCTAGGGGAGTGGTCAGCTCAAAAGAATATTGGTATGTTGATATGGTTGATTGGTATGTTGATTCCCCTCCCCCCCAGACAGACAACTGACAACTTCTTTGACAGGCACTATCCGATTGCGAGATATATATTCCAGCAACTCTATTAC
Source organism: Amaurobius ferox (assembly GCA_951213105.1). NCBI lineage: Eukaryota > Metazoa > Arthropoda > Arachnida > Araneae > Amaurobiidae > Amaurobius > Amaurobius ferox. Next base: position 63,048,145 of record OX578139.1, read on the forward strand.
CCTAACGACAGTTGTCAAACACTCATCTACCACAGGAACACGTCGAAATCTACAACAAATTATCAAGCGACACATATCTGCAGCGAATACAAGTGTTTACACCAACCTCCAATACGAATGGAGATTTTGAAAAGATTTTACCCCATCTTTTATGAGTGATAATTACACGTCTCGAAGGCTCCGGGTGCTTCGAATAGCTAAACATTTGACAGAGTAAACGGAAGATTGACACTGTAGAAAACATTTTTAATGGCAGTGACATCGTGAACCAAGGTAACTCAGAAGTTGATCGCGCATAACTTGATTAAAATCTCGAGAGGAAGAAGGCAGCTGTTATGAGGGAGAGCCCGGATAAAATTATACGTCTCAAGGCCAAATAGGCACCAAAATGTCTTGATGTGTGGATGCCCATCTTTTAAAGCACCCTAAAAAAATGTCAGTAAGAAATTATAGGACGCAGTTTTAGGGGTAAATTGTTTTTAGTATTTATTCATATCATTGTTTTCAATATTTATCCATAAAGCCCTAAAATGCAAACTTTTGCAAGTTTCAATTTTAGCAATAGTTCTGTTGATTTGCAGATCATGTGCGCAATAACAGTTTCAAGTAATTATACTGCGCATAATTTTGCTGCTTGCGTTTCGCATTCGATTGATAATCAGATTGCTGTTTTGCGACACCCCCAAAGTAATAAATTTTCAAAAACTATTTATTGGCATTCTTTTTTTGTTCTATAAATTATTTTAAAAATTATTTTTGTTCTATAAATTATTTATCTCATGTCTCTATAAATTATTTTAAGTCTCTAATCTAGTTGCAAAATGCGTTCCGAATTTATAGTTGAATTCGAGCATCACCTTTAAATGAATATGTTTTAAATATTTTATTTTATCATTTAATTTGTTAAATGACCTATCTGTTTACACCAAATTTTAAATCCATTTCGTATAGAAATTATATTTTCGAATTCGAGTATTTCTTATAGTCATCTATGAAGTATTTCAATTTTCAAAAGTGTGTTATTTTATTCATCTTTATCGTACATCTATCTAGTATTAGTATAGGCAATTCCAAGATTTTATTTGAATTTATTTCAGAATTCGAACATCTTAGTCCGCAGCACCCCCAACCCCTCGAAAGCCCAATATATTTGTTCACTTTATCCACCCCGCTTTTCATTTAATTACATTTTAAATCCGTAAATTATTTGCATAACGTCATTTTTCTGTTCATTGGACGATTTTAAGACTTTTGACCTATGACACTTCTAAAGTAGTTGTTATTTGGAAATAACAATTGTTGACTCTATATAAAGGTTGACTTTATCATATAATCTATTGGGTTACCAAACTTCAAGTCTCAATCAAAAAAAGTCAGAGAACTTTTTTTCATTTTTAGTTAATGGGGGGATAGAAGGCAGAAAAAAACAGTTTCATCATAGTTGTGGAAAAAAGTAACGCATAAAGAATTATAGTTTTTTTTAAAGATACATAATTTTGCTTAAATACAGGAAAAATAACAGGAGCGCTTCAATGTGATTATACAAAGAGAAGAAGGATAATAAAACTTAGGGTGTGAAAATTAAAATGAAATTAATATATTCCAGTGGGGTTTCAAATAATTGGGCGCACCGAAAATAAGAGAAAATATTAAACTTTTCATTTTTGTAGTCACTGGAGGAAGAGAGCTAATCGTAAAAAATTCAAGTTTTTGCTTTTTCATAGTTATAGAAAAGTAATCAACAAACAATTATAATCAAAACATTAGACATAATTTTTTATTTTGGCAGTCACTGGAATGATAGAGGGCGGTTAGAAAAGATAATGTTTCTTGTTTTCTTCTTAGTTTTGGAAAAAACAGCGAGAGAGAAAATAAAAAACCCCTATCATTTTTATAAAAAAACTAACAAACAAACAACAACAAAATAAAAACACGAATGCTTCAATTTGATGATGAAAAGAGGGGTAATTAAATATTGGGGGGTAAAAATAAAAATACTCTAAAAATATTAGAGCGATGTATTTACAAAATTAAGTTCGAGACAAAAAAAAATTGGAAAATTTTATATTTTTGTAGTCATTGAATGGAAGAGGGTGCTTGAAAAGAAAACAAATTTTCAATTTTTGCTTTTCTTTTAAAAAAACTGAAACGAAACAGAGAAGAAGAAAATTGTTTTCGCACATATATTATTTTAATATTAATACTGAAAAAATAACAAGGACTCTTCAGGGTAATTAAAACAGGAGGGCGTGGGATCATATGGAAGTGGTGATGGTGTGTGGTGAGGGGGGGGGGGGGGGGGAGTGGATTGAAAAAGTTTCAAATAATAAAAGTAATCAAGTGGGGTGTAAAAATAGGGCGTATTAAGATTGAAGAGAAAAATACCAAATTTTTATAATATTTGCTTTTGCTGGAGGGGAAGAGACGATAAAAATAAATAAATACAATTTTCATTTTTGTCTTAGTTTTGAAAAAGAAAATGAAGGAAAAATCAGAAAATATATTCAGACATACATCATCGCTACCCAAATACAGAAAAAATAAACACGACGTTTAAGGATGATTAGAAAGAGGTTGACGGGTTATGCAATGTATGTGTGTGTGTGACAATGTGTAAGACTAACAAGATTAAAAAATAGAAGTGTAAATGTTATAATCTTGCATTCTGTATATAGATGCAATGAATGTTAAGAAGGAAACAATATTTTCAAGCATAATAGTGCCATATGTTTCCAAACGAGTTTCATAAAGTCATTGAAACATCAAAGCACCCACTTGTCCCAGTATTAGAAAATCTAGGAAGTAAACACGTATAAGTTCATGCTGCTCTTAAGAGGTTTCTGCACTTCAAAGTACTTAATATTGGTTTGATAGAATTAGGTGCATCGATGCTTCAATGAATTTAGGACACTAGTGCAGAAACTAGCTTGAGTTTTTAATAGATTTGCATGTTTTGAGTACTTGAGAACATTAATACACAATTTTTACTGTGGTGTCGTTACGTCTTTCCGCCTATATTAGGAGTCTTAGTGTATGTCCATTTTTGTGCGTTTTAGTATGTGCCATATTCTCATATAATATACGCATTTGGCTAAGGCTACTAAATATACAGACTGACGCAACTGCCATTTTGATTTCAGCCGATCCAGTCAGTTATCGTCTGCCTGTGCTATTTCAATGGCGCGCTCATACTACATGGCTGATATTTTATGCGCAATTTGGATGTAAAGAAATCTGATGTGAGCAACACATGACTTTCTCTGCAAACACACATTAATTTTCTCTTTATTTGGTAGCTGGAAATTTTTTCAAATTCGGCGTAATAAAAATGCAAAGAAAAAAAGAACTCATATCGCGAGAACGGTGAGTCCTAGATGAATGAGGTTGGTTTTCTTCTTTTCGTCGTCAAAAATTACGTGTGGAACACGTATTTAATTGATACATTTGAGCACACGTAGTCTTTTATTTTAGATTTGTGCGGGCCATTTCGTAAAAAAAAAAGGCAGGTTCTACTTTTCCAAATCATACCAAAGTATAATCAGCACCAGGGTATCTCGCAAGTGACTTATCTACCAAATTTTATGAAATTTGATTAATTAGTATTTTAACTAGATTGGATACATCGATTTTTTGCTGACCATTTCGTAAAAAAGGCAGGTTCTTTCATACTGAACGGTATCAAAATCTACTCAGCATCAGGGTCACCCACAAGTGACTTACCTACCAAATTTTATGAAATTCGGTCAATTAGTTTTTCAGTTAGAGTGGATACATACATTGCACAGACAGACACACACAGACGTCACGCTAAAAATGGTCTTTCGTTAATCTAGAGGTGTCAAAACGTTTAGATCCGTCGAAAACTCGAGTTGTGATTTTCGACGTAATGACGTGATTCCAATACTTTCCCTAAACATTACCATGTATTGCAGGGAAAGTAATAGGTGCTTCTGCTTAAAAAAAATGTACCAATCATTCAAGAATGCAGATTAGAATGTTTTCATTTTCACGAGATCCCAAGAAAAGGGCGAGAAAGATTCTTTTAGCCACGTACATCTATTGCTTTAATTGGGAATCAAGATGTCAGCTGTTGCACAAGCTTGCATATTTAGGAGCCGTACATTTGACTGGGGGTTGATCACGTTTTCTGTAGTGCAGTGCATATCACTGCTTTTAAAAGCATTATGCTGCTCGAGATCACTGGCTTGTGGTGCTGTTCTGTATTTTATTGAAATGTACTTGTTATCTTGCTTTCTTATTGAAACTTCGCTTTTTTTATCACATTGATGAAGAAAATATATATTAATTAAATTCCACAGGGGTATTAGTTGACGTAAATGAAAGATGAATTGCTTCAGTTATCTTTTCAAAACTGTCAGGATGACGCTATTCCCCAGCCTCACCTGCATCAGCATCGACATCTATATAACATTCAAACGACTCAATTGCCCCCAACGACAGATTCCAATACTAGAGAGAATACGCCCAAATATACAAGGCATTATCCACGTGGAGACATACATCTCTGCAGAGAAACAGGTATTTACAGATCTCTTTGTACCAACGTCAAATGCAAGCAGAGAGTTTGAAAAGATTTATCCGATCTTTTGTTGGCGATAATTACACGTCTCGAACGTCTCAAATGGCTGCAGTTTTGCCAGAACAAACAAAAGATTGGCACCATGGATATTCACCTGATCTTTTCAGCAGCGGTGACTTGATTAACATCTCGAGGGGAAGACAGCTGTTATTAGCGAGCATAGATAAAATTTCATGGCTCAAGGGTGAATATAAGTGTCATGTCGTGTGGATGTCCATCTCTGGGAGCAAATAAGAAGATGGCGAGAAATTGTAAGATTCGCCTTTGGTGCCGATTACTCGTAGTATTTATCCGAATAAGTTTTAAACTTTTTGTCAAGATGCATTTTCTGTTCGTTAGTTTGATTCTGTATATTATTTTTCTTTTATTTACGGTGATTTCAAGTATCCAGGTAGAGAGATGTGACAACAGCTAATTTGGACAGAATTTGCCAACTTTAAAATGCTCTGCACAAAATTTTCGGTATTTTTCAGATTTTAAGAACAAGAAAATACTAGTTTTACTTTCCCTGCAATACATGGTAATGTATAGGGAAAGTATTGGAATCATGCCGAAAATCACAACTCGAGTTTTAGACGGATCTACACGTTTCCAGACCTCTAGAATACGAAAATACCATTTTTAACGTGACGTCTGTGTGTGTGTCTGTGTGTTTGTCTGTCTGTCTGTCTGTGCAGATTTTGTATCCACTCTAACTAAAAAACTAATGGACCGAATTTCACAAAATTTTGTAGGTAAGTCACTTGTGGGCGGGGCTGGTGCTGATTAGTTTTGGGTACGATTCGGAATAAAAGAACCCGCCTTTTTTTGCGAAATGGCTCGCAAAAGCTTGTATCCACTCTAGCTAAAAAACTAATGGACCGAATTTCACAAAATTCGGTAGATGAGTCACGTATAGGTCACCCTGGTGCTGATTAGATTTTGGTACGATTCAGAAAAAATAACCTGCTTTTTTTTGTAGAATGGCCCGCAAAAATTGCCAAAATCTAAACTGAAAAGCTACGTATGCTCAAATATATCCATTAAATGTTTGTTTAATGCGTAATTTTTAACGAAGAAAAGAATAAGATCAACCCCATTACACTAGGACTAGCCGTTCTCGAGATATATTAGTTTTTTTCGTATTTTTCCACCCCACCTTTGAAAATAAGTCCAGTTATCAAATGAGAACGAAAATTGAATTAAAAGTGAATTACATTTAATTGAAATAAATAGAACGTGTATATTAGTCTGCAGGGAAAGTCATGTGCTGCCCACATCAGATTTTTTAAATTACTTCGTTCTTAAAGTTGATTATGTAATTGCAGGAACCCAAGGTTTATAGAGTTGTTCGCCCAATGAGAGAGGGGAACTAATGTTGAGAGAAAGAACAATGTGCTGCAAATAAAATTTTGCGTGGAATAACTATGTTAAAACCATGCTCAAATCATAATTCATACCCATTTGATATATATTTTTAAATTAGCGGTTTGGAGCAAATTTGCCGAATTTTTTATTCCAGTAAGGGTGTGTGCTAGACAAATTACCTTCTCTAATAGGCCTCTTTTCGCATTTCTGAATTTAGTGTCAAAAATCACCGAGTAAAATAAAGCAATTTAAATGGACTTCGAAGCCACTTTTATAAAATTGTGCAGAGTTGATTTTCTAGGATAAATATATCTTGTCTCTTCCATAGATAAAATAAATGCACAAAGCTATTAAGTTTTTAAAATGTGCTCTAAAAGAATAAACGCTTGCTTAAAAATCTCTAGATAACTTGTAATAGCATAAAATAATGCTACATCTCCAAAACATGACATAATCCATCTTTTAAAAGCATCTGAGTCAGCTAATTTGCCTATGCATTATGGACGAAAATAAAATTACATATTTATGAGCAAATTTCCCTAAATGATGTAAAATCTCTCTAAATAAAGTTAATTTTTCCTTCAAAAATCTCTTATGGGATATAAAGTAATTTATACCACAAAATTTAACCAATATTTCATGAAATATTGCATTGAAATATAGCTTCGTTTTAACTTGTATTCTTAAATAACATACATTCATTATAGTTTTGAAAATGCCTCTTTAGACGTATTGTGCTAGCAGTATTTATTGAAAATGGTAACGACCATTAATGTTCTTTGCGAGAATAGCTATTTTTATAGTTGATGTTAATTTAAGAATTTTAATACTATTAAGACTGATATGTCAAACTGGTTCTGAGTAGTTCACGTTTCATGTGTTTGCAAAATAAAATTAGTTAATTAATTTTACAAAATCTTGTTGAGTTTTACGAAGTGTGTGCTCGAGTGTGTTAGATGGACCGAGAAAAATGCCACGATTTGGGATTATAAACTCTATACACATCTCTGTTGAAGTTTTTGGCATTTCTATTAAATTTTCTTTTGACATTCCGGTGCTAATTCAAACGATGTCTATCGAGAAAGACTAATTCAGTTTGAATTTAACATGAGTCAGCTGGTTTGATGTCTTCATTTAAAAAAAAAAATTCTTAATTTATTTCAAAATGTGTAGGGAAATGAATTAAGGGAAATTCACGGACAGAGTTCAATAATGTGGTTGAAAGCTTTATTCCTTTAGTGCTATTAATAAAAGGATTTTTTTACTATAGTATAATGGAACATTTATGAAGGCTTAATTAGAATTCAGTTGTATCTCCAACAGTTAATTATTTGCTATTTAAGTAAATATTTAAAACCATATTACTTCGTTACAAATTGTACCTCCTTTAGGGGCCAACTATAAAGCAATTATAAGAATGCAGCAGCATTAAAGAATGCCCGAAACAATCCATCTTGATAGTACATTGAACTTCGGTTATAACGTTCTTAGTTAGACCGCGAATTCCGATATAACACTGGTGTAAGCATGTTTCCTTTCCTTTTTAATGTCTTCACTATTCGTGTCAAATTCCACATGGGACTTTCTGCTTGTGCTTTTATTTTCAAAAGTGAAAGTTCCGATTTAAAAAAACAAACAAGAAGGATCAATAATACATAAAGTATTAATTAGGAAACACTTTCCAACTGAAATGCAATTTTATTTAAATATCGCTAAAATGTGATACATTCACCGCTGAAATATTTTAAATTATCACAGTACTACAGCAATTTTTTATATTTGAAAACTTAAACCTTCATGGAAAAATGAACTTTTTTCAAATGATGTCATCAAAATATAAATTGTCTGGCTTTCTATGTAAAACCAATGAATATTTCATTCATATCACTTTTGTTCCAGACTCTAGAGCTAAATAATTCTGCGTGAAAAAAAATTCAGAAATTCTTATACAACTCATCTTACAATCACTTGTTTACATTCTGTATCCATTAAAATTAGGCTTCGCTGCAGAAATAATTAAAGTTTGATGATGATTTAAACTAAAAAATATTGTAATTGCGCTGGTGCAAATCATAGATGCACAGAAAATACGCAAAAATAAAGCGGTTTTAAAACGGATGTAACATTAAATATAAATGTAAAAGAACTTTAAAAATCCCGATTTTTACACTTGGAAAAAAAGATGTATGACATATTTTATTTTGAAGTGGATCACGTGATCTTTTTATATAATATGAGTGTAATTATTATTTTAATTTTTATTTTAAAACTACCGAGCATATTTTGCTGGAATTTTTTTATATATTTTATGAGATAACTTGAATATTGTCTAAAATTTTCGAAGCAATTTGTAAATTTTAACTTTGCTTAAAAACTGTTTGAAAAATTAGGTCCCATAGGGTTTAATGTATTCCATTTATTCAACTCGGATGCAATCCAAAACTAATTGGGTGATATTATTCATTTACATTCCCATATGTCCTACAGACCGTCTCAACAACATACTAAAATTTCATTTTGATAAAGTCAACTTCTCGGCAGTTATTGCGAACGGACAGACAGACAGATAGAATGAACAATGTCATAAACACTTTTCAACTATCTTGATAAGTGTTAAAAATGACATTGAAGAAAATAGGATTCAAAGTAAAATTAGCCTGGGAATCTATAAACAAGGAAACAATTAGAAACTGCTTCAGAAAATATATTGTGATGAAGAATCCACGGGAATAGAAGTGGCGGGAGTGGACAAAACACTTGCAGTTCTGTCCAGCAGTTTGTCTAAATTAAAAGTCGCACTAAGGGAATAAGAAAGTATAGACACAGTTGCAAATTAGAGGATTGATATTGACGCACCATAGGAACCAATGTCAAGTTAAAACTGATGAACAAATACCTGCTGCAGCAGCCAATGAGAATATTAAAGTGGAAGATGTTTATACGTTTATAGTAATGAATGCCGTATGTTGTCTTTCCACTAAAAAATAATTAAAATCTGTAGAATACTGACTTTTGTGTTCTGTAAATGTTTTTGTTAAATATAGAACATAACATACATTTAGAACATAATAAAAAGCTAACAAATAACTTTTAATACTGAAAGTTGAGCATTAAAATACAACTTCTCGTTTATAACACGACTGGTTTAATGTCGTCGAAAACCCGGATTATAACCGGGGTTCACTTGCACTTGCTAACTAAAACGATTAAGCACGAAAGGTGTCTTTGTCAGACTTTGCAGTAGACTTCAAGACTTTACAGATAGGCCCCATCAATATTCTCATAAAGTGAAATGTTATAATCATTGTTGTAATCATGGCCTTGATTTTGTAATTATTTCATTACCTGTGTATGAGCTGAACGCATATTTAATTTCAATAAAAATAGTCACTTCTTTAATATTAAAATAGTTCTTCATGGTGCTTCGTTTTTTTTTGCAAAAGAATGTATATACTATATATATATATATATATATATATATATATATATATATATATATATATATATATATATATATATATATATATATATATATATTTTAAGAATTTTAATTTACTTGTATTATAAATACCAGAGATTGATCATTTATTGAAAATGGTCTGTAGAGCAAATGTGAAAATAAAATAGTCTGAAGTGAAAATTTTAAATCGAAATTGACTCTACGATAAGCTTGAGAAAATTATAAATAGAAAATTATAAATAAAACAGGCCCTCTTTCCTTGTTCCATATATAAGGTAAGCAATTGAAAAAAATAATTACATGTGGTGAAAGATTGGTGAATATAATCCCTTAACTACACCCTAAGATTAAAATTTATTTTAAGTGTTATAAATCATATATGTAATATACAGGTACTTAAGGTACCCCCCCCCCCTGTTCCCTGCATAAACATATATAATATAAATGCATGAATAGTGTATAAGATGAAAAGTTTCAAACATAAAAAATTGCACATGGAGCTAGGCCTTTCTGGTTCCCAAAATTTTTTATATGGAAATGGATATAATTGAAAAAAGTGAAAAGCAATTCCGAAACTATGTACGTTATCAAGGGCCATACCTGGTTCATTAATGCTGAACTTCTACGTTACTGTGTGCATAATTGTAAATTGTATTACAGAAATTGTACACGGCCTGACGTAGAAGAATGTAAAAAATAGGTCAGATATAAATGTAAAAATAATTATAATCAAACAAAATAATCAAATATACTAGCTTGATGACGTGTAATATTAATATATTAATATTATGAGAATGCAATGTAATGTTTAAAAGATGAAAAAGAATAAGAATAAAATAACATAAATTGAGTTACTACTTGTTCTGGATACATTGGAGTGTAATTGAGACTGACTCAGCTTTGAGCCAACTCAAAACAGTTTACAGTTAAGGTTACAGACTAAGTGTGCAACTGTTGGAAAGGAAATAGAGATTATAAAATTTTATTATTTATTTATTATTAATCAAATAATTGATAACTATTCAGATATTGAATTTATACTTGTAAATTTTTTTGAATTCTTTGTGGTCTCGTTGATGGTAATTTGTTTAAAATATTTTAATTATTCAAAAGTGGTTGATATTGACCTGTCAATATGTTGCTGCAATTGGAGCAAGATTTTGAATTTAAATTTAAATTGCGCTTTAATAAAGGAAAAAATAAGGTTTGGCGGGTAATTATTTTGGATGGTGGTGTTTATTAATTTAATAATATGTTCTTTGTAGTAACATGCTGTACTTAACTTTCTAATTCTTAATAACTGATTATTAATAACATTTTTAAATACTGATTTTGAAAGATTGGATGAATAACGTTGAACATTGTTTTGTCATATATTTTAATTTTTAATATATTTTCATTTTGAATGTTTAAACTAACGTCTATGTAATTGATCCAGTGTGATGAATAAACATTTTCAATTAGTTGCAGATTAGGAGGATAGAATTGAAAGTTTAACATTGTGGCATCATTAGTAATTTTAATAATAATTAAATCATCAATGAATTTGTACATGATATGGCTGTTGTAAGGGTACTGAATTTTGTAAAAATGTAAATAAAGGTTGACCAGAATTGTGGATGAGATTCCTCCCTATGGGATTCCCTTATTTAATTTGCATCATATGCAATTGCTCTGAGAGAGATACTGGTAGAATAGAATGAATTTTAACAATGTTTTTTGAATGAGTAAATTGTTCATTTAGTATGACTTTAAATAAATTATGAATGCCAATGTTATTAAAGAGGTCTTTCAAAAGTTTTTACATCATGTAAGGTTTTTCTTTATATATATATATATATATATATATATATATATATTTGTTTGGGTTAATTAGAATTAAATACTCAGACCTGAAGATGAATTTTATTCTAATTAATCATCGAATTTGGGAAGGTTCTGTTCTTTTCTCTTATCGGCATTATGGCCGTGAATTTGCTTCTATGGTGATGTTAATATTACTTGAATTGTATTTTTATTTTATTTATTTATTTATTTATTTTTTTTTACATAATTCTTATTATTACATTTCATATATATATATATATATATAATTTGTGATGAAAATTATAAATTAGTACATTTTATAGAATTATTAAATACAGCGACTAATAATGCATATCCTCCCAATTTCGTAATCAAAATAATCAACTCAGTGTATCAATTACCACTCGATGACATCACATCCAAGACAACTTTCCCAATTATGGAGGCTAACAATGGGAAAAAAATATAATTATTTATTAATTATATAATTAAATAAAAGTGAAAAATAATAAACTAAAAAAATTTGAAAAATAATAAAATTGGAAAATAAGATACATTAACATTTAATGTTTTGAATTTTATTTTCGCTAAAAATATGTAACTTTAGCCAATTTGATACTACGATTTGAGCCCCCTTATAATGGCGTTAGTGGCATTCTCGTTTATTCATTCCTTATATAAATCACTTGTTTAGTAAGAAATTTTATCTATGCTTCATGTTCATATTCTGTTCTCCTTATATGGGCAATTGTCCTGTCTCGTATTCTAACTCACTGGACGGGTCTGGGAACATCACTGTAGCAGTTTGTTCTACCTCCCTGATATATATCGCCATCTTCTTCCGGGTTTTTTTCGACAATTTTCATTCTGTTGCGGCTTATCGCACTCACACGTGGATGATGGTTCCTGCCTCATGGTAATACTTGATTTCCTAATTTTTCTTTTTTTTTCAATTCCTTTTTTAGTGCCTGTAGTCTGAGTTTTGGCATTTACAGTAACTTACTATTGCTAAATCTGAAACAGACGTTTTGAAGACCCAGACCGACCGGCTCGTCAACAGGGACATGAGCAACTGAAACAGACGTTTGTTTGGGTTAATTAGAATTAGATGCTCAGACCTGAAGAGGAATTTAATTCTGGTTAATCTTCGAAATTGGGTCGGTGCTGTTCATTTCTATTATCGGCATTGGGACCGTGGTTTGACTGCTTTGGTGATTTTAATATTTCATGATTACTTGGAATTGGTTATTATTATTATATATTTTTAATATATATATATATATACAAAAAAAAATATATATATAAAAATATATATAAATATATATATATATATATATATATATATACGTAAAAAATTCTATGTAGATACTTTAACCCAATGCTATAAGGATAGTGCCATGTATACCTTAATTCCTAGCAACGAATCAATCATCACTAATAGAATAAAAGCACTATATAAAAGAATTGATATGGATATTAAATCAGTAAAATTTCCATACTTGATCCTCATTCCCAAGTTGCACAAAAAACCAGTCAAGTTCCGAACTGTAACAGTGGGATGCGGATCATACCTGGAACAAGCAAATAAAAAACTTCTGAAATTACTCCAATGTGTTATGACTGATATTAAGAGGCAAAACTCCATAATGTTAAAAAACGGACAGGAATTGATAGACCGACTGAAATTTTGCCATAAAGATTTGAACTTCAGAAGCTACGATTTCCGGGATCTGTTTAATAACATCGATTTAACAAACCTACAAATGATCTTGAAAGAATTACATGATGAATACAATTTAAAACCATATATAACTCTTAGAAGATATTTGGATTTGATTGAGTTGGTTTTGAATGAAAACATACTATATGACGGTACGCATCACTACGAACAAGTCAAGGGCATACCCATGGGTGGTGCATGCTCGTCAATATTGGCGTATATTTATCTATCCAAATATGAAAGAGGAACCCATATATTATCGGAAATACCTGATTTCCGTTATGTTGACGATGTGGTATTAGGGGGTTATGCAAACACCCCTGACATAGATTTTGCATTCTACCCAAAAGAATTAGACTTAATTGAAAACCCGATCAATGAGGATGGATCGACAGACTTCCTGGATTTGTCAATAAGAAAACACCAACAGTATGGAATTTATACAACCATACACGACAAGAGAAATTCATACAATATCAAAATTAATAATATTATTGATTGGAATTCAAACCTCACAAAAAATATTTTCAGAAATATTATTATCGGATACTTCAGAAGAAACAGAAACTACAGTACTTTTAAAAAAGGCTGCATTTATGAATGTAATAAAATAATAAATGATGCATTGAAAAGAAATTACCCTAGATATTTTTTACAACATTATTATTCCTTTTTCAAAGAAAGAAATTGTGCTTTGTTTGAATCTAAATGAGCATTCTTAATCATATATATATTCATATCTGCGATCCTATCATCATGAAGTCTTTTCGCGCATGTGCTACTTTCCCTTATAAAATGTTGTGTTTTCATGTTGGATTGTAGGGTGTATCTCTTCTTTGCTTGGTTCCATCTTTGCTTTTGTGTCCGTTCGGGTGCTTCTGTCTTTGCACATGTGGGAGATTGACCATTGAGTTACATTGGTGCCGTGAGCGTTGCCCGGGTCGTAAAAGCAGCTTTAAGCGGGAAAGGGGTGTCGCAATCCACCCCTGCCATTCTATGCAAATCATATGGTCACTCCTGTTCTCGCTTATTTTTTCTTCTTGTTTATATCCTTATATATATATATATATATATATATATATATATATATATATATATATATATATATATATATATATATATATATATTACTTGTGAAAAATCACATGACATAGTCAACTCATCCTATATTAATTATTCTCTATACACATTTTTTTATTAACATTCTCCTGAAAAGGTAATAAGCTTGAATTACTTTAATTATATATCACATTTCCTGTGTCACGTTCAGCATGATACGCTTTCAGCAGATCGTTCAAATCATAGAATAATCAGTATAACATCCACAGCCTATTACCACTCACTTATATTTTATTAGGCAATAATTTCGGGTAATTTTCGGTTATTCTTCAACCAAAGAACTCCAGATTCATTTCAACATCTTTGCCGATTTCCATTTCTGATGCCACATAGAAAATAGATAAATGGATAAAAACGCAGACGACATAAAACGTTCTCAAAAATTAAACAAACGTAAAGCCACGTTACTATGCTACTTCTAATTCCAGCCTAAGGGAGACTGTTGCCATCCCCTACATAAACAAAGTCAGACTAATACCAGTATTTAAGTTATCAGTCAACTGGATACGAAGATGCCTGATTACCGGCCTTGAGACAGCGCAACGGGAGGAAATATGACAGCATGGCTTGTCATAAGTATTGAAATGTCAAGTGAATTTGTCACACGTTCGGAGCCTGTCATGAGATGGAACGTGTCCGCGTCACGTTCGAAAAAGACGTTCGCATTCGGCTCATGTCGTGTGTAATGATATAAAAGGTAATGCTTAAATGTCACTGTGGCGGTTTTCTTAAGTCAGATGCAGATGTTAGTTGGATGAAAATTTTATTAAGCTATTCTTTAAATGACAGAAATTAAAATGGTGTCTGGGAAAAAAAATTGTAACTGTGATAAATTTGCGAAAAAGAAGATTATTTAAAAAGTTCTTAGATGTCAAAAAATAAAATAATAATTATACCCTTTCATGTAGGCGAAATTATTTTACTCGCAGCTAGGCTTATGAAACTTATATAAGAAAGGTGGCAGTTATAACTCCTTCTGTCATCAATACCTATTTAAATATTTGAGTGTCTAGGGGAGACACGGAATTTAGTAATATCTATACATAATTTCTAGAAAAAGATAAATTTGACTTATTTCTGTTCCAACTTTGTCAAAAATTCGAAATATTTTGCTAATTTTTTTTTTTTTTTTGCGTAAATTTTATCCAGCTGAAAATTTCAGGGGATCTAGAAGAAGGCATCTGTAAACTCCTGTGAATTGATTTATAAAACAGAATTATGACACTAAATTGATTTTTATAATATAACTAAGAGTAATTGGTAGGGCAAAAATGTATTAGATATCGTCGCCAATTTGACCATTATGGGAAACTGCAGATGCCGTATTTAGCGAGAATAGCCCGAGGGCTTTCTAAGATGACAAACCACAGTAATAGCATGGAAAAGCCTAGTACAGGGGGCCACCATAAATGTCACAGAAATATTGAGAAAGCCCTCTCTATCATCAAGATACATTATTGTATCATCGTTAAAAGCCTTGATCGTACAATAACCGTTGAGGGATGCTGCTACCACACTATGGGACAACTTTCATTAGTATGTACCAACCAACTTCGCCGTTCTACATTAACAGCTGTCGTCAGATGTATTACAATATCGCACTTCAATTATCGTAAGTCGGTAAGTATATAATCTAATATTTGAGGCTTACACTGTCAGAGCCGCCTGTGACGTGACAAAATTTTTTAAGAGGAATTAAAATTTAATCGACTCAGGAAAAGTGTGAGCGGATGTTACGATGTTCTTAAGTGACATCTTAAGGATAGAACAAGGTATACTTCTGTAATGTTTTCGAGGACCAACTTCGGCTCCACTCATGCGTCGCCAGTTGGACAGTCCTCTAATGATCAATTATAGAATAATAAAGATAACAGTAAGAAAATACCCAAGAGGAAGCAAAATTATCCTTGTTTAAGAAGTTGGGATAAAAATTCTAAACAAGCAATTTGTTTCGAAATTTGGATATCAAATATCTCGTGTAACTCGTGTTGCTTGTGAAAGAAATGCACTTATTTATGGCTTGAAAACAACTTTTAAACTTCGAATATGTGTTTTCTATTTTAAAAATTTTAAAAACACCAGATACTTTTTATGAACTATCAATATAAATGAAAATATTACAGCTCTTCAATTTTTCTTGAGCTGGGAATTGAAATACCATCACGTACGTCACCACGGCACAATTACAAACGACCAGGTGAAGGAACACGTCCCAAATTTCTCTTTCACTTACTTCTTCCAGCCACACAAGCTCTTCTGTTTGAATCTGTTTGTTTGGGTCGCATCGCTTAGACATCAGTGGTTGCTCGCGCTGTTACACTTACAATACAGGAAACTAAACACGAGAAGACATTGAATTTCAATGCATAAAATATTTTATGGACTTATGTTTCACAATTGCAGCTGTTGAGGTCACGTTTGCAACACGTTTTACGTAAAGGAAACAAAAATAACGGAACGTTGCAGACGCAACGATAAGGTTAAAAGTTGTATGTATGGCAACAAAATGCAACGATAGTAACTACTATTTTGCTACATTTTTAAAGGTCCATGTTGCTATTAGTATAAAATAATTTTTTTCTAGCATCAAAATTCAACATATAGAATATAGTTGTGTAGATCACATGCATAGCCAAGATAATGAACTGTGAGTCTTTAATATTTTAATGAAATTTTAGTGAATGCGGGTTATCTTAAATTTTATCTTCGAGATCTTTATGGAATAAGCGGGTGACAGAAATATTGTTTTAATAGTTTGAAACTTTCTTGTTCCAAATACGAATTTTGTATCAAGTCTGCTGTGCTGAAATTCTATTCTTGAAATATTTTTATTGAGTAAATTTTCTGTTCTACATACTCATTCTGTCTTTGAATCCTTCATTGCATGGCAGAGCACATTCTTTTTATTTTCAAATCAATAAACTTTCATTTTCGTACAATTCTCCAAAATATAAGGAAGGAACAAGGCCATAACATCCCTGTATTCCATTACATCCGCGCACAATTGAAATTTTATTTACAACAAGGATCTCGTACGACATACACCCCCCCCCCCCCCTCCGTTTTTCTTCATGCAGCGAATGGACCTGGAAAATTGGAAGCACTCAATCACAGCCGCAGAAACCGTCCTATAAACTATGACAATCAAATTTCAATCTCGCGCGGTAAAAACAAGATTAACTCTTGCGCCATAAAACCCTCAATGAAACTGGAATTGACGCGGGATTCTTCCTGTGTGGAAAAAAAAAACCTAGCAGAGGAAAATGGGATTTTCGGGTTTAAATAGGGAGAGGGGGTGTTTAGGGTACCTGCGGGAAACAAGCCCCCTAAATAATAATTGCGGCACGGAGGAGTCGATTTATGGCAGAAAGGAGGGGGTGGGCATGAAGATCACCATTCAATTCCGATTGGACGCAAGGGGAGTAGCGGATTGTTCTTAAATCATGCGGCAAGGGGAGGGTGATTATAGATGTGGATGACTAGACTAGTGGGGTTTATGTCAATGTATCAAAATTCTATTGTATTAAAATTTTGAGTTTTTAATATAAAAAATGGTCATTTTGCTAGTACTCATTACTAAAGCTATGAATTTAAAAGACCAACGTATTTTTCTTTTGGAGAATTTTGCAAATTTAGCAATGAATATATGAAGTTATTTAACAAATAAGACAAAAAAAAAGTAATTCAATTTATAATTCTTACGATGGTATATCAAGCAGATGGTATATTTTACAACTTGAAACACTAATTTTTTAAACACTAATTTTTTAAAAGAGCTTTTCTTTAGTAACTTCTAAATTTTTTTAAATTGTTTAAAATATCAGTTTAATTTTGCGATTAAGAAGCAATTCGACAATTATTGGACAGGATTTGCTTATTAAAGTACATTTAAAATATTACATAATCTTTTTAATGCACTAATTCTAAAAATGTGCAATATTTCGAGGAAAATCTATACGAGTACTCTAATGGCATCCGTAAAGTAATGAAAAATAAATAAAAATACATATAGATTCTGTATGTATTGAATATATTGAACATAATTGAAAGTCATATTTTGTGTGATTATTTTAAGAAGTTCGAAAAGAGAAAAATGAATATTCCTATATTTTGCTTTCAATCAAAATCAAAAGTTGTAAGATTTCTTTCAAACATTTTTACTTTCTCTCCATACATATAGTAATGTATAAGGAAAGTATAAGAATCGTGTCGAAAATTGGAACTCGAGTTTTAGGCTGATCTACACGTTTCAAGCTCTCTAGAAAACGAAAACAACAATTTTGACTTGACGTTTGTGTGTGTGTGTGTAGCTGTCTATCTGTGAAATATAGTCACAGTATTAGTTCATAGTTGCAGAATTAGTTCATAGTTACAGCATTTAGGATGTTTCTTCGAAACAATGTTTGCAATAAGCGTTCTTGATGCACCGTTTTTGGCATTTTCCACAGGTGGGCTTACCATGGAGGTGGGCTTACCGAGAGAACCGAATCTCCCGGAAATAGCGGTGCTTTGATCCAATATTTTCCACTCAGAACTATCTTTGGCACGAAGATTTGCTGAAGTAGAGATATTGCGTTGAAGGCAAGTTGAATTGGGCCAGAGTCTGTTTGCTCCTCTGAGGAGCTGACGCTGTGCTTTGCAATTTCATTTTCATCAGAAACTGCAAAATATGCATCACTACCACTGCCGTAATCACTGGAATTCTCTCTAAGTTGCTGCAAAAGTGCTAGACACTCATCAGTAGTCAGTCGCTTCCTGCAAAACATCGCGCCAAAAATTTTATGCAATAATTTTCATCCAGTACTGGTACAGTCGTTGTTTGTTCTTAAAACACGTCGAATGATGCTAAAAAGCTGATACAATTTTTCTTACGGCTTACAGTAGCGCAACACCGCAGTCGGATTGCATCATCGTGTGAAATCTCTCTATAGGCCATTTTGACCGCTGCCGTCGTTCTAGGAAGATCGTTGATTCGTTCTCATATTATAAAACCTAGAATAATTTTCTTCTGTGTTTTCAATAACTGTAAGAAAATAAGAAAAGTCATAAAATTTCAATGGGCTGGGATTAGCCGTTTTGGAGGAATCGTTTCTCAAAGTAGTTATGCGGTTAAAATGACCGCTTCCGTCGTTCTAGTGTTAAGACCAACTCTATCACTCTAGGGCGTACCCTTTTTCGAGATATTTAAGTTTTTAGGTATTTTGAGGAGATGGGGATGATTTCGTATTTGCCTAGTGAAAACTGAAAACGAAGACATATATTAAAACTGCAAAATGGATATAATATAAAGCAATTATCCATGAAATTTCAGTAATTAAACTCAATAGATTATGAATTTGAAGCTGCAGAGAAAGTCACGTGATGTTCACATCCGAATTTCATTGCTTTACTTCAAGTATGTTATTCCAGCTGATTCCCTATTATGCAAAGTTTTTACTTTTCCTTTAATACATGGTAATGTATAGGGAAGTATTGGAATCATGTCGAAAATCGCAACTCGAGTTTTCGACTGATATGCACGTTTCGAGCTCTCTAATATACGAAAAACTATTATTAACGTGACTTCTGTGTGTGTGTGTGTGTGTGTAGTATCCACTCTAACTTAAAATCTTTTCGACAAAATTTCACAATATTTGTTTAATAAGTTACTTATGGGCTATCTTGTGCTGATTAGACATTGGTATCATTCGAGAAATAATAACCGGCCATTTTGTTTACGAAAGGGCTTTTCCCTATATAGAACAAATTTGATAACCCTAAATTCGAAATAATCTTTATACCTTTTTTTCAGTACTTGTGTATCAAGGGATTTATATGCAAAAATTGTTTCATAATTCTTATAAATTTATGATATATCATTTGATTATAATTGGCTGAAAATAATTGGCAAGAAAGGTGCATTGATTGCAACGAGGTTTCTAGCTGTTGAAATGGGTTGTAAATTAGGTATGCTAGTGACTTGCAATTTACTGTAAAATAATCCATCTTCGAGTGGATTATTTAAAGTAAATTATAATCAAATGATGTCATAAATTTTATAATTACAAGTAAAATCGATTTTTATGTATAAAATACTGTAAAATAACGACTGTATGTACAGTTGCAGCTCATCAAAATCTCAACTAATTTTATTAAAATTTAGAGAGATTTGTTAGGAAAAAATTACAACTCGAGTTTGCCTCGTAGCTTGATAGGATAAAATGTTTCAGTGTGCCCAAAGTTGTGGCTCATAATACAAATTTTGCGTCACTTTATTGTTCTGTTTTATACAAGAAGCGAAGATAATCGAGACAATACTGAGATTTTCCACGCGAAATAAGTGGGCGTTCAACCTCTGTGCTATATTGCATACATTTTTAAAAAATTTCCATTAAGGTTTATTTTTATCAATTTAGTGATATTTTTATAAATTTGACGACATTTTCGTCAATTTGGCAATATTAAAAAAAGTAGCCAAGTTTGCAACATCCTGTTGTTGTTGTTGTTGAGACCCAGACCGTCCGACCTACCAGAAAGGTGCAACATACTGTGAAATTTTTCGTCAAGCATTACGGACGAGCGGAGAAATGAATTATTTATATAGTCGTTCGTTATGTTATTTTCAAGATATTGAATTTTTATCAATTACTCATCAGTTTCAATGATTTAGCGTCAATTTTATCAATTTGACGACATTTTCGTCAATTTAGCAGCATTTAAAAAGACTCGCCAAGTTGGCGACATGCCGCCAAAATTCCTCGCCAGAATTTCGCCAAGCGTTACAGAAGTAGAACTAGGTTATTTTTATAGTAGATTCTTATATTTTTTCAAGATCTTGAATTTTCATCAATTAGTCGTCATTTTTATCAATTTGGCCATATTTTTATCAATTTGGTTACACTTTTATCCATTTGGCGACATTTTCGTCAATTTGAAAACGTTTAAAAAATCTCGCCAAGTTGGCGATATTCTCCAAATTTCTGCACCAAAGTTTCGCCAAGCATTGTCCAGAGATAGATAAACAGACATATAAATCAAGGTGTTTATATTATAAATACCACATAAATTGGGTCCAAATCGCTCCTCAGTTTTTGATATTACGATTTCACTGATTTTGACAAAATCTTGTTTTGTAGCTAAACTATATACATTTTTCGTATTTATTTCTCTGCGTTCACATCCAGAGAATATGAACATTATCCCGCTGAAATTGGATCCAAATCCCTTTAGCGGATTTTGAGATTACGAAGGGTCAACGATTTTGACAAAATCTCATTTTATAATATAAACTATATACATTTTTCATATTTTCTTTCTAAGCACTCACATCTACACAATATTTAAAAATTGCCATCCAAATTGGGTCTAAATAGATTCTGTGCTTTTGGAGATCACAAAGGATCGACGATTTGGCGTACACTCACATGCACATTCATACACCTATAGACCGGCAACAGTCATTTCTGGTATTTTGGAAATCTATTTTGTGACAGCATTGGAAATCTGTTTTGTGACAGCTTTGGAAATCTGTTTTGTGACAGCTTTGGAAATCTGTTTTGTGACGGCTTTGGAAATCTGCTTTGGAAACTTTATACTTTAAAAATGCTGTTTACATAAAAGAATTATGCTGAATTATTTAAAAACAGTTTTTTTAATCACAAAAACTATCTAAATGGCAAGCATAGACAAATATCACGTTGGAAACAATTCATTCCTGTCATAAAATTACCACAATATAAATTTCTCTAAACTATGTCACAAAACTATAATACAAATTCATCTAAAATACGTGGTAAATCCTCTCCTGGCAGCTATACAAGCAGATATTCGGTGCCACAGAGAGTGAATTAAGTTGTTTATGTCCTTCAGTGAAAAATTCTGCCGCTAATGTTGCAACTGGTCAGCTAATTCAGTGATATTCTGGGAAGGCTCCAATTGCCGTCTCCATATACCAGACGTGTTCTATTGGTGATAGGTCTGGGGATCTGCTGGGCCATGGAAGGGTATTAAATCCTCGAAGACATTGTTAAGAAAGTTATGCAGTATGTGTTCGAGAGTTGTCATGTTGGTAAATGGAACTTGGATGGTTTGATAGCTTAGACAGAACCATTGACTGCAAAATATCGTCTACGTATAAGCGAGCTGTTAGATTGACTTGCAGCATAACCAGAGGAGATCGGCTGTCTTACGTGATGGCTCCCCTGGCTGTCACACCCATAGACATAAGTAGTTCTTTTACATCTATGGTCACACCACGTGTGATGGCCGTGTGCTGCTCAACAACAAATGCGGGATCAGAATGCTGGCCAGTCCTCTTCCGGCACCGTTACAATACTTTCCCTATACACACATTACACTATGTGTTTAGGGGAAGTAAATATTTTTCGTTTTCTGGATTGCTATCGTGAATAAAAAATGCATTATAATTGAATATCAAGGTCACGCTCCGAATATTTTACCTGTTGGCGCAAATCAATCGCGATTAATAAAGTATCTAATTTTGAAAGACCACCGAGTCATTAAGACTTGTAATTTTGAATTTCCGATGGGTGCAAATGCGCCCTGTGCACCTCCTTACAGCCAACCATGGTGAATGTTCTTATGATCCTACTTCTTAAAAACTTTTTTGATAACAGGTAGTTCCTAAAGCACTAATCAAAGTCGTCCTCCCCCGGACAACGCACCTTCAAATCCCCCACCACCCAAACAAAGGCATCCATAAAAAGTACCTTTTATCTTAATAGAGGAACTTCCCACCACAGAAACATTCTTTTCACGGCTCCTCCAAAACGAAAAAAGAATAACCAGAAAAAAAAAAGTTTCACTCTGTAAATAACACGTTTCTTCGAATACACCTCACTCAATATCTATACTACTGCTCATCCTCTTGAAAGACGAAGAAAAAATTCCTTTTTCTTCGCTCTGGCCGATGATAAAACAACGGTGGACATCCAAGTAATGATGATAGTGTGAGGCGCACAAATTGCAGGGTTCAGGACTCGATTAGCGCTTTAGGGGTGCTGAGATGGGTAGACATCTGCCATACAGTGTTTGCATTTGGGTCCTTGATATCCGTTAGTAAAAAAGCGTTGCCAGCAGTTGTATTAGAATTTGATTATTGGTTGTGCATTTTGGAATGGGTCACACAGCTTCCGCTAGCTGGAAATCCAAATGGTTATAGCCCCATTCTCGGTAGGCAGAAAGAATGATATTGAGAGCTTTGGAATAAATGATTTCGATTGGTACTTAGTATTCTTATTTTCTCTTTCGGCGCGCACGCATGTTAAAAAAAAAAGTGATGTGGGCAGCTTATGACTTTCCCTAGATGATGCAACGGATTCACTTCAGAAAACTAATAATGTAGAAAATACATGGTGCAGTTTTTTTTATATGACTCCCTATCGAAACAGAATTATTATATGAATAAAATATTTACAAAATATACAAACGCCTCACAAAAAATTAGTTTTTAGCATCCCTTGCAAAAAGTACCTGTCTTCCAAACAGCGAAGTGCACTATATTTTTATTTAAGAATATTACCCCCACCCCCACCAACAGCTACAGGAATTATTAAAGAAATTGAACTTTATTTTTCAATATGTTAAATTTTCATCAATTTTGGAGTCATTTTTGTTAATTAAGCGTCGTTTTTGCCAATTTGGCGACATTTCCTTCAATTTAGAAACATTTCTTTTAAAAATCATTCGAAAATTTGGGAGTTTTCTGATTATTCGATCGCGTTTAAAATTAATAACATTTCAGTATTAACTAATTGTGCCAAAATATTTTCGAAGCGCTTCATTCGTTAGTGCGATATCGCTTCTACAGACTCACTGACACACATGCACACTGACATATATGTATACATATACGCAGGGATAAACCCCCTTAAATACGTTTAATTCGAGTTCAGGGATGGTTGAAACGTGCTCTTTCGTCAAAAACTCCGAATCTTCTTCTCCGTCACAATACTTCTCCTATACTTTAATATGTATGTAGGTTGAGTAAAAATCTGATGTGGGAGGCCTTACAAGTCCAAATTCATTTTCTCTTTTTTTCATTCACAATACATTAAATTGAGTTTAATTGTATAAAATATACGGATTTGAAATTGTAAACTTACAGTTTTAATATATCTTCTTTTCCATATAGCCAAATGATTTTAAAACGTTTCCAGCTCCTCAAAATTCCAAAATATAAATGTCTTGAGAATGAATAAATAAGTTTAAGTTGGTATCACGTCTGATTTCAAACAAATAAGATTAAGCACACAACTTTGACAGAAGGTCTTTTATTACACGTCTTATATAAGACGTGCAAAATAGAAAAAGGCCAGAGCGCTTTCGAGCGTTAATACGCTCTTCATTAGTGGCTACATGGAAAGTAAAAAGGATCGTTTATATATAGACCAGTAAATATGACAAATTTGCATAAATACAATTAGTAAATGAACATGCAATTATGTAAGGAAAAATACACAAAAAACCTAAAATATTTTTTAGCGGATCCAAAAACGAGTATATCTCAAGAAAAGTACAATTAAAAATACTATTTTATTACAGGAATGCAATTTCAAAAAATACAGTCAAGCCCAATCCCCAGGAGGATGACGTCAAAGATAACTATGAAGAGACTTGAATTGCAAAGAGTCGAGAATGAGTCGCTAAGCATAACTTAAAATCTGACAAACTTTCTACGGCTCTTGCTCAATTGGAGGTTAATGATAAATATTGGTTCAGTCATGATAAAAAATAGTGGAGATGTGATAAGGAACTTAAACAAACAACCGACAAACTTGATATATAAAAGTTACGATTTCCAAGATCTATTTAATACTATCAATTTGGCGGATCTTTACGATATTATTACCGGCTTGCATAATCTATATCAAATGCAAAAAATTGTGCCATTACAAAAGTTTAAAAATGTATTGGATATAGTATTGTATGAAAATATCTTATTTAATGGTATAAATTTCTTCAAACAAATTAAAGGTGTGCCGATGGGAGGTGGATGCTCATCATTATTAGCAAATCTTTACCTCCATCATTACGAAAAAGGTACTCACATATTAAATGAGTTACCATACTTTAGATTTGTCGATGACATCCTTATTGCACAGCAACAAACCAATATCAACTTTGATTTCACTTTCTATCCTACGAATTTAACTTTGTTGGAAACTCCTAATAATACGACAAAAGAAATAAATTATCTGGATATAAGTATTCATTTCTCAAATGGAAGTACTACGTATACGAAGATATACGATAAAAGACGACAATTCAAGATCAATATACATTATATAATAAATTGGAATTCTAATTTGAGTCACATGATTTTTCGTAATATTGTACTGAATCATTTCATACGTAATGCACTGCGGATCGTATCAAAAGTGATACTGTTTTTATCAAGGAGGCTATAGTACAGCTCTATCCTCTTGAATTCCTACGTCATTGTTACAATACTCTGTATAATAAATTTGACAATGCTTTTAAAAGGGATTTTGGCAACATCTTCGATTCAAGTTATAATTGGCAACGTTACAGATAACTGAATTTTCATTTCATACGAATCATTTATTGAGCGGTGTTGTAAGTTGTGTGACGAAAGAGGAATCGGTGAGTTTTTTCAAAAAGGTCATCTTTTCGATTTCGAATATTTTATATTTTTTATATTATATCTCTATCGGTTCCATGTTCTTGTTGTGAGTTCGTCTTCTGTTTTGACGTTGTTCTGAAATAGGACCTCAGGTAATATATGACTCTGGGAGTGTTACCATTGGTGTAAAAGTCGACTATATATATATATATATATATATATATATATATATATATATTAACCGGTAACTAGGGGTCACCATCCCCCTAGGCCTTTTATGTATTCCCAGTTGGTCTTTTTTCCTCACCATTCTGATAATTGTCTCGTAGCTTTTGCTTAGCTATACATATACATATATACATATACATATACATATATACATATACATATATATATATACATATATATATACATATATATATATATATATATATATATACATATATATATACATATATATACATATATATATACATATATATATACATATATATATACATATATATATACATATATATATACATATATATATACATATATATATATATATATATATACATATATATATACATATATATATATATATATATATATATATATATATATTCCTGAAAAATATATTCGTTTGAGAGGGTCTAGCTCCAACTAAAACATTTTGCTCCTTAAGGCATTTTCTTTTATTTCTGCCTATTTGTGTTTGCAGGCCATTTTCTTCACAAATTTTTGTATTTGGTCACGATATACAACATTTAAGTTTTTGGAAATAGTTCAAAATTTTCTGTTTGTAACTGTGACGCTCATAGTCTTTATCTAAAGTTGAATGCTTTGATATTATCAAATATTTCTGTTATGAGTTTATCTTTTCCTTGTAATTCTTGAGAAAATTCAGTTATACAGTGATATCTCCAAGAAGGGGAAAATCACTTATCAACAACTCATTTAGTTCATGAATATTTTTACCCCATAAGCATGCTAATTTCTTCCAGTGGTAAATAATTCATAATGTTATTATTTACCGCGGATAAGTCAAGGAACTGTTTTACAAAGATTTTTTGTAAAATAGGTCCTTGACTTATCCATGGTAAATATAATTACATTACATTTACATTACACTTCTTTAAGTCATAATGAATTTACGCTAAATAAAATTGTTTAGTTTCTAATAATAAATTCATATATATCTTATGGCGATAATTGAAGAACAAAATTAAATTTCAATGAGAAAAACAAACTTCAAAATTTTAATTCGAAGATCTTCTCATGAAATTAGAGATAAATTGTAAATTCAAGCGGGCCGTGTTGAATTTGTAATTTTAATAACTTGTGCGGGTCCTACAAGATGTACGAGTCATTTTCTCTAAATGGGCTTTTTCATCTTTCTTGTTACAATATATTTTTTTTCTATTTTTCAACCTGTTCACTGCATTATATATTAACATGGGTGATTTAAACTAAAAAACAAACAGTAGCAATGATCATTTTGGGGAAATTAAATAGAAAATGCAAAATTTTATTTTCAGTACAAGTAAATGACAGCATGACAGGGGAATTACACCTAATACAGGCAACTGCTTTGTTAGTATGTATATATATACATATCATAGAAAAATAAAAAAAAATGTTTTGCTTCAATTGCAATCTTATATTTAGAACCAACCTCTTATATGTTTTATCTTCTGAAAAGAGTTTAAATGTAAATTCAAATGTAAATAGTTTGAATGTAATTCACCTCTTCTAATGTCATTCCCTTGTCTACTAAAAAGACAGGTAAATGACGACAGGGGAATGACAAATCGTGTGATTTTACTTTCTGAGTATATGAGTTTTATTTGCATTTAAACCTAACTTGATATTCAGTTTGTTACACTAACTAGGCACACATATATGTTAAAATAAAATTATATACTTTTTATTCTGAGAATAATTAAAGACAGGTTAATGACAAGGAATAAAAATACTTACCCAAAATTGTTCAGTTTTATAATATTTCTCTGCACAGAATGATAGCTAGAATAGAGTCGAATTCTTGAAATGGAAAGATATGGACTTTAGTAAAAAAGAATAATGCTTTAATTATATTGTGCTGTCATCTATGAGCAGAATGAGATGTTAAAATTTAAAGACAGATGAATGACAAAAAAGCTAGGGGATAGTTGTAAAACATGAATATAAAATATTGCTGTAATGCGTAGCGGATTTTTTATCATTGTTTTATATTAAATTAGCTAATTAAATATAAAGCACCAAATTAAAAGAAAACTACAAAATGAAGGCATGTAAATGAAGTTGTAATTTTATAATTTGGATGTTTGGACACCCAGGGGGAGGGGGGAATGGCATTTAATAAAAAAAACTTTTATTTTTAAATATTAAAAATATAAATTGTTTTTTCAGCTAATGGGTGACAAACATGAACTACAATATAGTAAAACTGATGAGTGTCCAAAATCAGTCTCAAGTCATGCAAACTTTTATTAAAACACCTGGGACATGAAAAACTCCCGTTTACAGAAAATGACCCATATAGAAGGGCTGCGTGTGAGAGACTCTTGCTCTACAAGTTGACAGTCTATATTTCGTAATTTATAAATGTTGTGGTTTATTTAAATTTAATGCAAAGACTCACATGCAAAATAATTGCACATTTATCGTTGAAAAGAAATAGTATATGATATGAAAGGTTTTAAACAACTTTTCGTTGTTTTGTCATATCGGCTCATTGCTTATTAAATTTCTCTAACTGTAGATCATTGAAGTAACTCAACTAGACTTTTCTGAGTATGGTTCAGATTTCAAGAATACAGGAGAGAATGGCTGTTGATGTTTCTTAGATAATTGTGCATTGAAATAACATTACTGTATTAGGGTTCTTTAAATTGTATTATATATTTTTCTTTACATGGTACATCCATAGGTAATTCATTGTAACCTGCTCGGAACGGGGGGGGGGGGGGGGAGACAAATTTACACGCAGGTCATCCTATAACTTTTATGAATTTAGGACGGATGTAACATATCTGTAGTATAATAATTGTTTTCCATACCTGTCATATGCCTCCTGTGACCTAGAAGATTGAGACTTTATACACATAATATTGACCACGCGATAGAACCAAACTGAGCCAATTTTTACTTTTTCGTGCTATAGAATATAGCACAGAGGAAGTATTGTTTGCATGAAAATTCTCAATTTTGAGATTTTGATGCCAATATATATTTTACGACCTCTTGAACAAGTTTTGGCTATTTTTAGAGTGATGTCCGTCTGTCTGTGGTAGATTTTTTGTGTGCACGACAGTTGTCCCAAATATTAATTGATTTTCACGAAACATTTTATCCGGATTTGTTAACAAAGTATCTAGAACTAGGTGGAATTTCTTTTTCTGAAATTCAAGCGAAAATTTATTCGAAATTTTATATTTTTCAACATGGCGTCATAGGATAAAATGTAACATAATTAGGCATGAAAGGGGTCATTTATTGCACAATGATAAGGAAACTTCACAGTTTTACTCCTTGTAGTGAAAAATAGCCACGATACAATTTTTGGGTTTGTGATATTATTAAATGCATAGCCCCCCCCCCCCATACACACACGGGGGAAAGTTACACGTCCCGAGAGGGATGAGAAAGTTGAGTTGAACCACATTCAAGTTAATTTATTAGGACGAGACTATTCTTAACGTTAAGCGCCCTGCATTGTTAAACAAAATACATCTGGTAAGTTATGAAGATGGGATTGTCAGTCACATTTTTACTTTCCTTATGTACATAATGTATAAGGAAAGTATTGTGACGGGGTCGAAAATTCGAATTCGAGTTTTCGACGGGAGAGCACGTTTCAAGCTTCCCTGATCACGAATAAAACATTTTTGAAGTGATGTCTGTGTGTGTGTGTGAAAGTATGTGTGTGTGTGTGTGTGTGTGTGTGTGTCAGTGAGTCTCTGGAGACAATAACTGACGAACGAATGGACCGATTCGAACGAAATTTGGTACAAAAATCACAATCCGTAAACACTGGAAGCCTATTGTTTTTATACGCAATCGAATGTTCAGAACCCCCCTAAATTTTCGGGTGAAATTTTGAAAAAATCGTCAAAAAATTAAAACTGCTTATAAAGTTACGCAAATAGACATTTCTTATGTAATTTTTCATTAAAAAACCATTGACATAAATTTTAGAACGCTAACATGAACCGTTTTCGAGATATTGCACATTTTTCAAAAACATTAACCAAAAGTTATATAAAATAAAAAAAAAATATTTCCTATTGAGGAACATGTTCACTTTTCATATGTAATACCATGCGATAAATTTGGTGACTTCATTCTCCTGGATCTAACTCGTTCCAATCATGAAAAAAGATACTTTGCGTAATACTTTTGTATTTGAACGCCAATAGTCATTTATCTGCTATAAGAATAACTTATTTCTCCGTCCATAACGCTTAGCGAGATTTTGGCGACGAATTTGGCGGAATGTCGCCAACTTGGCGACATTTTTAATTGTTGCTAAATCAACAAAAATCTCGCCAAATTAATAAAAATGACGCTAAATCAATGAAAATGACGACTAATTGAAGAAAATTCAATGTCTTGGAAAGAATATAAGTATCTACTATAAGAATAACATTTTTTTAACTGTAAAAGTAGTAAATTCACTGCATTATATAAGGAAAGTCATGTGTTGCCCACATCAGATTTTTTATATCGTAATACAAAAATCGGAGACGTTTTAAAAATACACAAAAATTATATATTACTCAGAAATCACGAAAATTCGTCTATTAATCGTTTGGATTCCGTTTGAAGTTCGTTTGGAAGAAAAATTTTCAGTCTCTTCCGATGGTGTCAAGGTAGAAACTTTGAGATAATATTTTTGGTCTCCGAGAAACTGATGTATGTAAAAATAGCTCAAAATCGTGCTAAAATATAAAATAACTCAAAGAATAATTCGATAAAAAATAGCACTGAGGTGCACCTTTCTAGGTCCTGAAGTGTCTGTGTATCTGGCTTTAGATTTTATATCTTTAGATTTTATACACTACGTGACAGTGAAAATGAGACACCAAGAAGGAGTGGGCAGAAAGTGATGAGAATCGGCAAACAGAGAGAGACAACAATGAATAATAAGTGATTGCAACATGATACACCTATACACTGAACGATAGCACCGTCTGATCAGTAGGTTGTAGAACCACCGCGGGCGGCGATACATTCAGCAGAACGTCTAGGTACAGAGTCAATGAGCGTGCGGATTGTGTTTGTTCTAGGGGGTGTCTGTCCATTTTCTGTCAACCATTTGCCAGAGTTCGTTTTCTAAACACAGCGGTGGTAGCGCACGCAAGTGACGTCCAATCACGTTCCAGACGTGTTCTATTGGTGAGAGATCAGGGGAGACTGGTGGCCAGGAAAGCATATGGGTACCTTGTAGGCCATGTTGGCTGATGGGTGCCATGTGTGGTCAAGCGTTATCTTGCTGGTAAATGACATTGGGCACCCTGAAGGAAGGCTAGTGTCACCAGCCGCAGCACGTCATCCACGTATGGTTGGGCCGTCACAGTGCCCTCAATACGGACCAGAGGTGATTTGCTATCGCAGGCGATGACGCCCCAAACCATGATTCCGTGTTGTCGCGCAGTGTGGCGTTTCACAGATGCGACCGGATTGGATCTGTCACCACTTCGGCGCCAGACTCGTACACGGGACTGTTATTACTAAAACAGAAGAGTGACTCATCTGAGAACACGACCCTGTGCCATTCCGCCATCCACGTGACGCTATCTCGACGCAATTGTAAACGGAGGCGTCTGTGCTGTTGGGTCAATGACAGTCTTCTTAACGGGCGCCATTTCGCCGGCTACCAATCTTCGGATAATGGTCCTGGTCGATATGGGAGCATCAAGGGTGTGGTGCGCATGTTCCAAAAGGGCGACGGAAGTGGCCTGCGAGGCCGCCGACGCTTGCCGGAGGATGCGTCTGTCCACGCGTGTTGACGTCGTTTTGGCTGTACTGGCACCCCTCAAACGTGCCACATTCCCTTGTTCCAACCATCTTCGCCACAGTCGGTGCACCGTGGACACATGTAGGTGCTTGTCTGCTGAGATTTGACGTATGTCCCAATCTGCCCTTTTGAGTCCGATCACCATACCTTTTACGAACCTTTACCATACCTTTTGTGAAATCGTCTGTCTACTGGAACTGCCTCGGTTGGCAGCGGCCTGGCATTTTCTGCTACTACACGTTTCCTTTGAGACAAAAAAAAAAGCAAAATGATTTCCCTGGCAGACAGAGCGGCGCGACTATTGCCGATTCTGCAGATTCCTTCCCTTATATCTCACTCAACGTACCCGGGACAGCTGCGTATTTCGCATCATTTACATAATTCGGTGAGCTGCGTTTACCCTGCAATTTGAATATTTTTCTGCCCACTCCTTCTTGGCGTCTCATTTTCACTGTCACGTAGTGTATTTTTGAGTTCTATATTTATTATTTATTTTTTTTTATTTTATATATATTTTTTTAATTTTATATTTTATATTTCTTGGCTCCTTAGATTTTATATTTTAGAGAGTACATTATTGCCATCTAATTAGAAAAAAAAAAATTCTGCTATTTTAATTTTTCGGTGCATTTTATGATTTTAAAATATAATGTACGTGAGTTTTCAATTACTCGTTAGCATAGGGTGAAAAATTTTAATAAAAGAATAAAAAATGTTCATGTAAGAGATAACTTCTTATGTAGAAAAATATCTGAAGTCAGGGACTAAAGATCAAGCTTTATTAACCTCAAACTAAATTCGCCACTGCATTTGGAGTACATTTCTACCATCCGCCAAAGATTAATTACCACAAACGAACTCCCAAATCAAAATCCAATCTTCTCTCCGCCCCCCCCCTCCCCGACACGCACATAGCGATCTATATTGAATTAAGCCATTCCGAATCTGGCTGTTACTAACGAGGTGATGCGAATTTCCCATAGAATTCTAGGCCAGATAATGGCGGGGGACGGCAGGATGTGGGCGGTCGGAGTGGCTGGAAAGAAAGAGACTTAACGACACATTGTCTCAGACACCACGCCCGAAGACCGTGAACTTGCACTGTCTTAAACTGATGAGAATCTCTGATTTCTATTTGTAAACGGATATATATCTGATTGAGCGGGGAAGGGATTAACTTGGAACGAGTGCTTGACAAATGGGCGACCGTCATAAAACTGTTTGCAAGACTCGCGATGCAGTTCTTTGACAGATGCAATCACGAAGTGCAGTGTCTTTGAAAGAGAACAGTGTCATTGATCTGTTATTTGCGAAAGAAAATATTTTCCGAGCAGCACATACCCGTCTGTCAAATGGAGATCCAGCATTAGAATGGTCGGGCTTTAATCACACAGGCTCGCCCATTCAAATGATGTCCCCTATAAATATGCATTACGGACTCTCTTCAGTATTTAATTTTCTTGTAAATCTTTCATGTTTTCCTATCCCCTCCCCCCCCCAAAAAAATCATATGTTTGGGTTCCTTTTTGACATTCAGGCCCAACACTCGAGTGGTGTTCACCCCCCATGGGCGGTCCTAAATAACATATTTGATCTGGCAATTGAAATCAACGACTTAGATAGGGAAAGAGGTGTAGCGGCCATAATCCTTATTGACTGAACAATCACTTTGATTTTCCCTACGATCCATATTGAAAAGCTTAATCTAGCCCTGATAGCATAATCTAGCCTTTTGATAACCCCCTTTTGAACCACTTTCTAAACGGTCCTCATTACGCCTATGATTGAAAACCCTGCCATAAACGCTAGAGCTCAATAAAATTCTAATTTTGGTATTTTTCAAACAACAGTCATTTCATCTACAGAGTAAGTTATTTTGGCGCTATTGCAAATGATTATTTTCTCAGCGGGGAATCAAACCACTGATTTACATTTGATCAGATGATACTTTATCCATTTAGCTTTCGAATTGCTATCTTCCCTTCTATATTAAAAGTGCACCTATAACCTTCTGATTCTTGCCGATAAAGTTTAGTAGGTTGTATTACTCAGTTTGAAGCGAAGGATAATTCATTTTTATAAATTAAAACAAAAGGCTTTTCATGGAATTCAAATAAATAATTCTGAGATTCAGAAATGTCCCACATAATGTGTTGGAATTCGTAAAGTTATTGTAGAAATAGCGCGACAGTTAAGGGAGAGGCACATGTGGATGGTTTTCGATAAAATTGGTTTCTTGACCTCATGATATACGTGAGAACAACGTGTACTATATACCCTGAAAGTTTATCTTTACCTATTACTAAATTGCTTGCTTTTTTTTCTAACAACCATTTTGAGGTAATAAAGATTAGTATACGGGAGAGAAAATTGTTAGAATATTTATCAATTGGAATGCCCATCAAGCTAGACGGCTTTGCCTATGTTCAGGGTACACGCCTTAATGGACGTCGACACCTAATCCCACCTTCTGCTAGTCATCTCCGAATCGCATCCCTTCATACAGGAAGCATGGAGGATGGCAAGTGCCTTCAAATGGCTGATAGCGACGTCATTGCCTCCTACCCTGACTGAACGATCTTCTCGAGTAGTTGTTCGTCTGGGGCGTCCTGAGTCTATGCAATGGTTACGTGTGTCTTCTATAATCCACTGGTGCTAATACAGAGCAACTACCATATCTTTCAGACTAAGATGGCGCCTGATACGTCTGTTGGACTAACCAGCTTCCCTTAGGCCTGATGCGACTCCTTTCTAAATCCGACAATTGTTTGTAGCGCCGTCGAGTACGTCTGAAAGGCATCTTTGTACACAATTTGAAATATCAAATCCGAAAATTCAGTTCTACCGGTCATTTTAAAGGCTACATGAGGCGTCGTTCTCATGCGCGCTGCACGAACATCATATAACATCATTGGTGCTAACAGTTTGGTCATTTGCGTAACACTTAAAACGACATTTGCATGCCAAGTTTCCGGCTGTAGATCAATTTTTTATGGTTGCATATATTTTTTTCAATGTTTATCAGCAAAGCAGGTAGAATCAGACTGCGCTCAGTAACGAACAGAGTTTGTGAAACAATAATTTACATTGCATCCAAATTAAAAACAATCTGATGTGGCCAACACATGACTTTTCCTATATAATGCAATTAATTTACTACTTTTACAATAAAAAAAATAGGTTTTTCTTATAGTAGATATTTATATTCTTTCCAAGATATTGAATTTTCGTCGATTAGTCGTAATTTTCATTGATTTAGTGTCATTTTTATCCATTTGGCGAGATTTTTGTTAATTTGACAACATTTAAAAATGTCGCCAAGTGGGCGACATTCCACCAAATTCGTCGCCAAAATCTCGCCTAGCGTTATGGACGAAGAAATAAGTTATTCTTACAGCAGATAAATGACTATTGGCGTTCAAATACAAATGTATTACTCAAAGTATCTTTTCTCATGAATGGAATGAGCTAGATCCACGAGAATGATGTAACCCAATTTATCGCATGGTATTACATATGAAAAGTGAACATGTCTCTCAATAGGAAATATTTTTCTTTATTTTATATGACCTTTTGATAATTTTTTTGAAAAATGTGCAGTATCTCGAGAACGGTTCATGTTAGCGTTCTAAAATTTATGTCAATCGTTTTTTAATGAAAAATTACATAAGAAATGTCTATTTGCGTAACTTTATTAGCGATTTCGATTTTTTGACGATTTTTTCAAAATTTCACTCGAAAATTTAGGGGGTTCTGAACATTCGATTGCATGTAAAAACAATAGGCTTTCAGTGTTTACGGTTTGTGATTTTTGTACCAAATTTCGTTCGAATCGGTCCATTCGTTCGTCAGTTATCGTCTCCACAGACTCACTAACACACACACACACACGCACACACACACACAGACATCCCTTCAAAAATGTTTGATTCGTGATCAGGGATGCTTGAAACGTGCTCTCCTGTCGAAAACTCGAATTCGAATTTCCGACCCCCTCACAGTACTTTCCTTATACATTATGTATATAAGGAAAGTAAAAAAATGAATGTTTTAGAGTCAGACCGAGAAAGGCTAGAGAAAGTTTTAGAGTCAGACAAATAGTATTAGCCATGGTAAATTGCATCTGTTAAATTGCATTCATTGCTATGCATGAAATATTTTTTGATATTCTGATTTGGATTTTGAAGTTGCATATAAACACATGATTTTAATTTGTTTATGAAGTCACTTGAAGCTCTAAATTTCAATTTCGTGGTAGAGATTCATCAACGTGGGTATAAATGAGAGTGAAAATAATGTTTTCTATATCAAAATAATGTTTTCTATATCAAAAGAATTCATCACGACGTGCAGAGAGAGTTCAATTCCGCTCACACCAGATTTCTTTTAATGTTACACTGTGTAATAGCCATTAATTGCATAAAAACTACTTATTAACTTCATGATTTTTTTTTTATTTTCAAAATGTTTTTACGCCAATTTCCTCAATTGTGTTTACTGTAACGTCATTAAAATCTGCTTATAAGTGAGTAGACTAAATTATGTTATTATACGGAAAAAAGTTGATCATGGGTTGAACTGAACCGATGTTGTTAAGCATGCTTTTCTCTTTTTATTTTCTGAAAATACAAGGACATCTAAGCAAAATGTTGTTTGTCTTGTTACTTATAGACTGATTGTTGTATTTTTTTGAAAGATTTGTTTTAAGATTATTGAAAAATTTCAGTGTTACATTTCTGTTTGTTAGACATTTTTTAAGTAAGTTCTTAGACACACTCAATTGAATGTGCTTGAAATGATCTAATTAGTACTTAGTATTCATTTTATTAGTACTTAGTATCCAATTTATTTTCTAATTAGTACTTAGTATTCATTTTATTAGTATTTAGTATCCAATTTATTTTCTAATTAGTACTTAGTATTCATTTTATTAGTACTTAGTATTCAATTTATTAGTACTTAGTATCCAATTTATTTTCTAATTAGTATCTCATACAGACACATAGTTTCAATTTAAGGAATGCTTTAATTAAGGTAGATTATCACCTTAAGTAAATTTGATTACGTGACAAATTTTAGTAAAAAAGTAAAAAATTTAACTTTTATACGGTTCCTCTACAAAAGATATTTCAATCAGAAATTTGTTTCTTATTCATTTAATGACCTTATTAAATAATATTAAAAAAAAAAAAAGAAAATCTCGTTTCTTTAATATGCAAAATTGGTTATGAAAAACTTGACAAAGTTACAAGACTTAACGCCAACTTAACGCCACTTAACGCCAACAAAAGAAGTGGCGAAAATTTACATTTCAGAAGTCGTACAAAAATTGAATTTAGTTAGACAAAATTTCTATTTGAAAACATACTTGCACCAAAATATGGCAGAAGTTTTATTCAGTACCCAATTACTTGTCGAAAACTTTGATGAGTGATATCTTGGGTAATTTTAATCGTATGACAATGGAAAATTTTTATTTGACTCATTGGGTAATGAAACATATTTTTATAATTGATAATGATTTTCTAGGCGTCTTGTACAAAAAATCTGATGTGGGCAGCACATGACTTTCCTTTCAGACTTATATTCACATTCTCTTTATTTTAAATAAATTTAATTCACTTTTAATTCAATTTTCGTTTGATAACTGGACTTATTACTTTCCTTATATACATAATGTATAAGGAAAGTATTGTGACGGGGTCGAAAATTCGAATTCGAGTTTTCGACGGGAGAGCACGTTTCAAGCATCCCTGATCATGAATCAAACATTTTTCAAGTGATGTCTGTGTGTGTGTGTGTGTGTGTTTGTGTGAAAGTATGTGGGTGAAAGTATGTGTGTGTGTGTGTGTGTCAGTGAGTCTGTGGAGACGATAATTGACGAACGAAAGGACCGATTCGAACGAAATTTGGTACAAAAATCACAATCCGTAAACACTGGAAGCCTATTGTTTTTATACGCAATCGAATGTTCAGAACCCTCCTAAATTTTCGAGTGAAATTTTGAAAAAATCGTCAAAAAAATCAAAACCGCTAATAAAGTTTAAACCGCTAAAACCGCTAATAAAGTTACGCAAATAGACATTTCTTATGTAATTTTTCATTAGAAAACGATTGAAATAAATTTTAGAGCGCTAACACGAACCGTTCTCGCGATATTGCACATGTTTCAAAAAAATTATCAAAAAGTTATATATATAAAAAAAAATTCCTATTGAGAAACATGTTCACTTTTAGTATGTAATACCATGCGATAAATTGGGTGACATCATTCTCGTGGATCTAGCTCGTTCCATTCATGAAAAAAAGATACTATGAGTAATACTTTTGTATTTGAACGCCAATAGTCATTTATCTGCTGTAAAGAATAACTTATTTCTCCGTCCATAACGCTTGGCGAGATTTTGGCGACAAATTTGGCGGAATGTCGCCAATCTGGCGACATTTTTAATTGTCAAATTAACAAAAATCTTGCCAAATTGAAAAAAATGACGCTAAATCAATAAAAATGACGACTAATTGAAGAAAATTCAATATCTTGGAAAAAATATAAGTATCTACTATAAGAGTAACATTTTTTTAACTGTAAAAGTAGTAAATTCATTGCATTATATAAGGAAAGTCATGTGTTGCCCACGTCAGATTTTTTTCAAAGGTGGCGTTGGGAAAATTCGAAAAAACTGAAATATCTCGAGAAGGGCTAGTCCTAGTGTAATGGGGTTGGTCTTATTCTTTTCTTCTTTAAAAATTAAGTATATAACAAAATTTTAATGGATATATTTGAGCATACCTTGTTTTTACTTTAGATTTTGACGATTTTTGTAGGTCATTTCGCAAAAAAAAGGCAGGTTATTTTTTTTCGAAACATACCGAAATCTAATCAGCACCAGAATAACCCACAAGCGATTTATCTACCGAATTTTGTGAAATTCGGTGCATTAGGTTTTCAGCTAGAGTGGATACAGATTTTTGCGGGTCATTTCGCAAAAAGAGACGGGTTCTTTGATCCCGAATCGTACCCAAAACTAATCAGCACCAGATTCGCTCACAAGTGACTTACCTACCAAATTTTATAAAATTCGGTCAATTAGTTTTTTAGTTAGAGTGGAAACAAAATCTGTACAGACAGACAGACGCACAGACACACACACAGACGTCACGCTAAAAATATTTTTTTCGTATTCTAGAGGTCTTGAAACGTGTGGATACGTCGAAAACTCGTTGCGATTTTCGTCATGATTCCAATACTTTCCCTATACATTACCATGTATTGCAGGGAAAGTAAAAAGTTTCACTTTGCACTTTTCATGACTAACAGGTGCTACACTATCAAAGTTTGTATATGTTTGCAAAGTTTGCATTGTATATCCTTAATTAAAGTATTTTCATGGGTCTTTGACCAATTGTTCAAGATATTTTTAGCTGTGTAATCTTTTTGAAATACCCTGTATGGTAAGCGGGGGAAAATAATAGTTTGAACTAAACTATGGATACAAAAAAGGTCAAAATAGTGTGCAGGCATATTCCCAGTTGCGACGAGTACGCTTACTGTGTTTAAGTCAGGACATCTGAAAATTAATTTTTCTGAATTTTACATCTGAAAGCCCCAGTGACCTTCTTAGTATTAAATTCGTTTTTTATGCAAGTTCTGATTGTATGACGATTGCAGTGAAGCACATGAGTGAAAAAGAAAATGCATTGCTTCGAGTTGCGACGCTTTTGAATTTTGACAGTGGTCTGAAATCTGATATGATGTAAGTGTGAAGCATTTTGGATGCCAGTGTATTAACATAAATCAAACAAATAATTGGAGTTCAATGGCTTGGAGTTCAGTGATTGGAGTTCAATGGCTTGGAGTTCAGTGATTGGAGTTCAATGCTAACATGAAATAAGAGAATAATTTTTCAGAAATGTTTCAAAAGAACAACTTGCGAACGGAAGTTCATTAAAGACACATTTTTTCCATTTTCTCGTACTATTAATTTTGAACAAGTATACCTAAATAATAGGAATAAAATGAATGTGTGAAAACGGTTCGCACGTTTCAAGCATCCCTAAATCGAACGTTTTAGAGGTGATGTCTGTGTGTGTGGCGTGTGCCTGTGTTAAAGTATGTGTTAGAGAGAGAGAGTGTGTTAAACTGTGTGTATGTGTGTGTGTTAAAGTGTGCGTGTGAGAGAGAGAGTGCGTTAAACTGTGTGTGTGTGTTAAAGTGTGTGTGAGAGAGTGTGTGAAAGTGTGTGTATGTGTGTGTGAGAGAGAGAGTGTGTTAAAGTGTGTGTGTGTGAGAGAGAGAGAGAGAGAGAGAGTGTGTAAGTGTGTGATATGTGCGTGTGTGAGAAACAGAGTGGGTGTTAATGTGTGAATGTGTGTGACAGAGAATGTGTAAATATGTGTTAATGTGTGTTTGTGTGTGTGTTTAGTAGGCTAATGTGTGCATGTGAGTATGTGTATGTAGGTTATTGTGCGTGTGTATATATGTTAGTGTGTCTGAGAGTGTGTGGACATAATATCTCACAAAGAAGCGTTTCGAAAATAATTTGGTACGATTATCATAGTTAGTGAATACTGGAGCCCTATTGATTTCATACTCAGTCGAATGTTAGGAACACATCCTATTTTTCAAAATCATTTAAAAAAAGATCGTTAAAAACACCTTTAATAATGATAAATAATCATTTCATACTTAAATTTTTATTAGAAAACGATTGATAAAAAATTTTGAGGGCTATAACGCTAGCTTATACCATTTTTGAGATCATGTACGATTTTCAAATGGATTAAAAAAAATCTGATGTGGGCAACACATGACTTTCCTTATATAATGTAATGAATTTACTACTTTTACAGTAAAATAAATAGGTTTTTCTTATAGTAGATACAAATATTCTTTCCAAGATATTGAATTTTCGACAATTAGTCGTCATTTTCATTGATTTAGCGTCATTTTTATCCATTTTGCGAGATTTTCGTTAATTTGGCAACATTTCAAAAAGTCGCCAAGTTGGCGACATTCTGCCAAATTCGTCGCCAAAATCTCGCCAAGCGTTATGGATGAAGAAATAAGTTATTCTTACAGCAGATATACGACTATTGGCGTTCAAATACAAAAGTATTACTTAAAGTATCTTTTTTCATGAATGGAACGAGCTAGATCCACGAGAATGATGTCACCCAATTTATCGCATGGTATTACATATGAAAAGTGAACATGTTCCTCAATAGGAAATATTTTTTTTTATGACTTTTTGATAATTTTTTTGAAAAATTGTACAATATCTCGAGAACGGTTTATGTTAGCGTTCTAAAATTTATGTCAATCGTTTTCTAATGAAAAATTACATAAGAAATGTCTATTTGAGTAACTTTATTAGTGGTTTTGATTTTTTGACGATTTTTTCAATATTTCATTCGAAAATTTAGGAGGGTTCTGATCATTCGATTGCGTATAAAAACAATAGACTTCCAGTGTTTATAGATTGTGATTTTTGTTCCAAATTCTGTTCGAATCGGTCTATTCGTTCGTCAGTTATCGTCTCCACAGACTCACTGACACACACACACATACTTTCACACACACACACAGACATCACCCCAAAAATGTTTGATTCGTGATCAGGGATGCTTGAAACGTGCTCTCCCGTCGAAAACTCGAATTCGAATTTTCGACCCCGTCACAATACTTTCCTTATACAGGATGTATATAAGGAAAGTAAAAATCATTAAACATCTGGATTTTCAATATTGTTAAATAATCATTTCATACGTAATTTTTCATTAGAAAAGGAATGACAAATTCTATAACGTTAGCAAGAACCTTTCTCGAAGTATTTTCCTTTTTTTGAATAAATTTATAAAAAAAAAATTGAAAAGAAAATTAAAAGGTAGTAAGTGTTATCATATATGTACAGTTTCTATATGCAATTTTATGCAACAAATCTTTTAAACTCATTCACGTGAATGTACTCCGTTTCATTCACTATAGAAAAGAAACTCTTTGTATTAGTTTTGGATTTTGGCGCACAAGAATTCCCAAATAGTCAATTATTTCGCTAGTTAATAACTAAACGACAATTGCATTATGATGAGGATTTTTCTTGTGGGTATAAATTAGTTATTCTGATTGGGCTAATAATTTCTAAAAGCATCCTTCGATTTAAGTGGTCTTAATTCAATATCCAAAACATTATTCTGTGGAACTTGTACACAATTATTTGCTTGTGAAAGAAGTGAAGTCATTGCTTAATGGAGTTAGAGAAAGAAGGGAAATTATTGCTTAATGTAGTTAGAGAAAAAAGTGAAGTATTTGCTTAATGTAGTTAGTGAAAGAGGTGAAGTCATTGCTTAATGTAGTTAGTGAAAGAAGGGAAGTCATTGCTTAATGTAGTTAGTGAAAGAAATGAAATAATTGCTTAATGCAGTTAGTGAAAGAAATGAAATAATTGCTTAATGTAGTTAGTGAGAAAAGAGAAGTAATTGCTTAATGTAGTTAGTGAAAGAGGTGAAGTCATTGCTTAATGTAGTTAGTGAAAGAAGGGAAGTCATTGCTTAATGTAGTTAGTGAAAGAAATGAAATAATTGCTTAATGCAGTTAGTGAAAGAAATGAAATAATTGCTTAATGTAGTTAGTGAGAAAATAGAAGTAATTGCTTAATGTAGTTAGTGAAAGAGGTGAAGTCATTGCTTAATGTAGTTAGTGAAAGAAGGGAAGTCATTGCTTAATGTAGTTAGTGAAAGAAATGAAATAATTGCTTAATGTAGTTAGTGAAAGAAATGAAATAATTGCTTAATGTAGTTAGTGAGAAAAGAGAAGTAATTGCTTAATGTAGTTAGTGAAAGAAGTGAAGTCATTGCTTAATGCAGTTAGAGAAAGAAGGGAAATTATTGCTTAATGTAGTTAGAGAAAAAAGTGAAGTAATTGCTTAATGTAGTTAGTGAAAGAGGTGAAGTCATTGCTTAATGTAGTTAGTGAAAGAAGGGAAGTCATTGCTTAATGTAGTTAGTGAAAGAAATGAAATAATTGCTTAATGTAGTTAGTGAAAGAAATGAAATAATTGCTTAATGCAGTTAGTGAGAAAAGAGAAGTAATTGCTTAATGTAGTTAGTGAAAGAAGTGAAGTCATTGCTTAATGTAGTTAGGGAAAGTCATGTGCGGCTTACATCAGATTTTCCCCCTCTTCAAAATAAAAAAAATCTGATGTGGACAGCACATGACTTTCCGAACAGACTAAAATTCATTTTCTCTTTATTTCTTCAATAATTTATTAAATTGAGTTTAATTGAACAAAATAACACTGAATTTGCACTTTTAATTCATTTTTACTTTTCCCGCAATACATGGAAATATATAGGGAAAGCATTAGAATCATGCCGAAAATCGCAACTCGAGTTTTCGAAGGAGCTACACGTTTCGAGACCTCTAGAGCACGAAAAAACTATTTTTAGTGTGACGTCTGTGTGTGTGTTTGTCTGTGTGTCAGTCTGTCTGTGCAGATTATGTATCTACTCTAACTAAAAAACTAATTGACCGAATTTCACAAAATTTGGTAGGTAAACCACTTGTGGGCGAATCTGATGTTGATTAGTTTTGGGTACGATTTGGGATAAAAGAACTCGCCTTTTTTTGCGAAATGGCCCGCAAAAACCTGTATCCACTCTAGTTTAAAAAATAATGAACCGAATTTCACAAAATTCGGTAGATAAGTCTTTTATGGGTTACCCTGGTGCTGATTAGATTTTGGTACGATTCCGAAAAAAATAACCTGCCTTTTTTTGGTGTTCAAATTATAGACTATTGGTGTTCAAATACAAAAGTATTACTCAAAGTATTATCTTTTCTCATGAATGGAACGAGCTAGATCTACGAGAATGAGATCGCCAAATTTAGCGCATGATATTACATATGAAAAGTGAACATGTTTCTCAACAGTTAATATTTTTTTTTAATTCATGGGATTTTTTGGTAAATTTATTTGAAAAATGTGCAATATCTCGAGAACGGTTCATACTAGAGTTCTAAAGTCTATGTCAATCGTTTTCCAAGGAAAAATTACGTAAGAAATGTCTATTTGAGTAACTTTATTAAAGGTTTTGCTTTTTTGATGATTTTTTCAAAATTTCACTCGGAAATTTGGGGGTTCTGAACATTCGATTACGTTTAAAATCAGTAAGCTTCCAGTATTCACAAATTGTAATTTTTGTACCAAATTTCATTCGAATCGCTCCATTCGTTCGTGATATATCTCTACAGAATCACTGACACACACACACACACACACACACAAACAGACATCAACTGAAGAATGTTTGATTCGTGATCAGGGATGCTTGAAACGTGCTCTCCCGACGAATACTCAAATTCGAATTTTCGACCCCGTCACAATACTTTCCTTATACATTATGTATATAAGGAAAGTAATAAAAAAAATAAAGCAGGTTCTGTTTTCCCGAATCGTACTAAAATCTAATCAGCATCTGAGTAACTGGCAAGTGACTTATGTACGAAATTTTGTGAAACTTGGCCAATTAGATTTTTAGCTATAAAAGATACATGCGATTTTTGCTGGAAATTTTGAAAAAAAAAAGGCGGGTTCTTTTATCCCGAATTATATCAAAATCTACTCAGCACCAGCGTTAACAACAA
Organism: Amaurobius ferox; assembly: GCA_951213105.1. NCBI lineage: Eukaryota > Metazoa > Arthropoda > Arachnida > Araneae > Amaurobiidae > Amaurobius > Amaurobius ferox. Next base: position 63,092,428 of record OX578139.1, read on the forward strand.
GAAATTTATGACTAGTAAATTTCGTGATATTTTGTCGACTAGGTTTTCAGAGTGGATATATACATTGCACAGACAGTCAGACACACACACACACACACACACAGACACACATACAGACACACACGATACGCTAAAAATAGTTTTTTGTGGTCTAGAGGTCCCGAAATGTATAGATTCGTCGAAAACTCGACTTACGATTTTTGGTGTGATTCCAGTACTTTTCCAATACATTATCATGTATTGCAGGGAAAGTAATAGAAATCTGATGTAGGTAGTACATGACTTCCCCTGCAGCCTTATATCCACGTTCTCTTTATTTTAATTACATTTAATTCACTTTTAATTCAATTTTCGTTCTCATTTGGTAACTGGACTTATTTTCAAAGGTGACATAGAGAAAATACGAAAAAACTAAAATATCTCAAGAACGGCTAGTCCTAATGTAATGGGGTTGGTCTTATTCTTTTCTTCGTTAAAAATTACGTATAAAACAAGCATTTAATGGATTTATTTGAGCATGCGTAGTTCTTTATTTTAGATTTTGACAATTTTTGCAGGTCATTTCGCAAAAAAAAGGCAGGTTATTTTTTTCCAAATTGTACCAAAATCTAATCAGCACCAGGGTGACCCACAAGCGACTTATCTACTGAATTTTTTGAAATTCGGTCTTTTAGTTTTTCAGCTAGAGTGGATATAGGCAAGTTTTGAGGGGCATTTTCAAAAAAAGGCGGGTTCTTTTATTCCGAATCGTACTAAAAACTAATCAGCACCAGGGTCACACCCAAGTGACTTACCTACCAAATTTTATGAAATTCGGTCCATCAGTTTTTGAGTTAGAGTGGATACGTAAATTGCACTGATAGACAGACACACAGACACACGCCACGCTAAAGATAGTTTTTTCATATTCTAGAGGTACCGAAACGTGTAGACCCGTCGAAAACTCGAGTTGCGATTTCGGCATGATTCCAATACTTTCCCTATATATTACCATGTATTGCAGGGAAAGTAAAAATGCAAAAATTTTGCAATGATCCTTAAATTTCACCACGCAGATTCATATTAGGGCTGATTGCAAAATTGTTTGAACAGAAACAGTCTTTCTACTTTCCTTGCAATACACGGTAATGTAAAAGGAAGTATGTGATTAGTGTCGAAAATTGCAACTCGAGTTTCCGTCGGATCTACACGTTTTGGGACTTCCAGAATACGAAAAAACTATTTTTAACGTGATGTCTGAGTGTGTGTGTGTGTCGGTCTGTCTGTGCAATGTATGTATCCACTCTTACTCAAAAACTAATGGACCAAATCTCATAAAATGTTTTAGGTAAGCAACTTGTAGGTTGCCCTCGTGCTGATTAGTTGTTGATACGATTCGGAAGAAAAGAACATGCCTTATTTCGAAATGGCCAAAAAACTCGGCAAAATCTAAAATATTAGACTACATATTCTCAAATATATCCATAAAATGATTGTTTTATACGCAATTTTCGACGATGAATTGAATAAGACTAACCATATTCTCTAGGTCTAACCTTTCTCGAGATATATTAGTTTTTTTTAACATATACGCTGTCTTTGAAAATATGCCTAGTTACCAAATAAAAACGAAAATTAAGTGCAAGTTTAGTGTTATTTTGTGTAATTGAATTCAATCCAATGAATTATTAAAGAAATAAAAAAAAATAATTTGGGTGTGTAAGGTAAGTCATGTGCTGGCCACATCAGAATTTCACATCTGTCTTTACTAATTCGCGTGGAAAAGTAATTTTTTACTTTCCCTGCAATACATGGTAATGTATAGGGAAAGTATTGGAATCATGCCGAAAATCACAACTCGAGTTTTCGACGGATCTACACGTTTCGAGACCTCTAGAATACGAAAAAACTATTTTTAGCGTGACGTCTGTGTGTGTGTCTGTGTGTCTGTCTGTCTGTCTGTCTGTGCAGATTTTGTATCCATTCTAACTAAAAAAGTAATTGACCGAATTTCGTAAAATTTGGTAGGTAAGTCACTTGTGGGCGAATCTGGTGCTGATTAGTTTTGGGTACGATTCGAGATAAAAAAAACCCGCCTTTTTCTACGAAATGGCCCGCAAAAGCTTGTATCCACTCTAGCTGGATAACTAATGGACCGAATTTCACAAAATTTGGTAGATAAGTCACTCGTGGGACACCCTGGTGCTGATTAGATTTTGGTACGATTCGGAAAAAAATAACCTGCCTTTTTTTGCAAAATGGCCCGCAAAAATCTAAAATAAAAAACTACGTATGCTCAAATTTATTCATTAAATGCTTGTTTAATACATAATGTTTAACGAAGAAAAGAATAAGACCAACCCCATTACACTAGGACCAGCCATTCTCGAGATATTTTATTTTTTTCGTATTTTCCCTACGCCACCTTTGAAAATAAGTCCAGTTATCAAATTGAATTAAACGTGAATTGAATTTAATTAAAATAAAGAGAACGTGAATACAAGTCTGCAGGGAAAGTCATGTGCTGCCTACATCAGATTTTTACTTTCCCTGCAATACATGGTAATGTATAGGGAAAGTATTGGAATCATGCCGAAAATCACAACTCGAGTTTTCGACGGATCTACACGTTTCGAAACCTCTAGAATACGAAAAAACTATTTTTAGAGTGACGTGTGTGTGTGTGTCTGTGTGTGTGTGTATCTGTCTGTGTGTCTGTATCTATGTCTGTGCAGATTTTGTATCCACTCTAACTAAAAAACTAATGGACCGAATTTCATAAAATTTGGTTGGTAAGTCACTTGTGGGCGAATCTGGTGCTGATTAGTTTTGTGTACGATTAGGGATAAAAGAACCTGCCTTTTTTTGCGAAATGGCCCGCAAAAGTTTGTATCCACTCTAGCTGAAAAACTAATGTACCGAATTTCACAAAATTCGGTAGATGAGTCACTTGCAAGACATTCTGGTGCTGATTATATTTTGATACGATTCGGAGAAAAACAACTTGACTTTTTTTGCAAAATGGCCCGCAAAAATCGCCAAAATCTAAAATAAAAAACTACGTATTCTCAAATATATCCATTAAATGCTTGTTTAATACGTAATTTTTAACGAAGAAAAGAATAAGACCAATCCCATTACAGTAAGACTAGCCGTTCTCGAGATATTTTAGTTTTTTCGTATTTTCTCTACGCCACCTTTGAAAATGTCTTTGTCCAGTTATCAAATGAGAACGAAAATTGAATTAAAAGTGAATTAAATTTAATTAAAATAAAGAGAATGTGAATATAAGCCTGCAGGGAAAGTCACGTGCTGCCCACATCAGATTTTTATTAGTTACTAGCAGCATACCCGTTCTTCGTACGGAGTATATAATATAAAGAAACTTGAAATTCATAATCATGCCCAAATTCTTATAGTATACTAAATGACATGTTTAATCAAAATATTCTGTTAAAATATTTAATATAATGCTCCTAAAAAGAAGTTTAAGAATCTATGCTCTCGCTATATAAAACTATCTTCATGGACATATCTGAAGAATAAAACATCTTGGACCCCTTATGTAAGCAAATATAAAAAAAATATGGAATTGAAACAATATATGCAAAATAAAAGCGTTAAAATTGTATGGGACCCGTACTAATTATATACGCGAATATTAGAAAATATAACCTGTATTAGTAGATTACATGTATAAATTGAAAATACCAATAAACCCGTAATCTTTAAATCTGAAGACAGTCATTTATTCCAATATATGTCAAAATTAAAGTGCTAAAATTATATGGGAAGATATACACGTACTACTTATAATGTCCGATTATTAGTAGAAGATTACCCGTTTTGCAATATGAGTCTCAAATGTTTTTTGGTAAAATACAACAGATGACGTAATAAATTGAATATATAATTAATCCCCGTAATCTTCATACCAGAAGACTGTACTTGATTCCAATATATGTGCCAATATATGTCAAAATTAATGCCAATATACCTGTACTACTTATATTCTCGTAGGTTAGAAGATATACCCGTGCATTCCTAGAAGATTACTCGTACAACGTATAATATGCGTGTGTCAGCAATTTTTGCCGCAATAAAACAATGGCGTAATAACTTAAAAATATCAATAATCCCTGAATCAATAATTCCGGAAAATATCAATAATAATAATGTTTAAACCTGAAGAGTAAAATTGATATTATCCAGTCCAAAATGAAATGGCAATGAAATTTATTTTATATACATATCTTCATTACTCAAATCGGAAAGGATATAATAAAAATCGTCTGCCGCATAAACACATTGGATTTAGATCCGTTGCTAAGCGACATGATATCATTTGCTTCAAATAAATTGGTAGAAAAAATATCGTCTAAATAGTTATATTTCTATGGAACATTTGGCGACAGTTTCGTCAAATTAGCGACATTTTAAAAAATCGCCAAATTTATCGCCAAGTGGGACTGTAGAACTGACAGTTCCACTTTGCGACAAATTGACGAAATATCATCACAATACTATCCCCTAACAAAAAACAATTAATATCATTTATGTAGCGCAATTTTATCAATTTCAAGATATTTTTATAGATTTGAAAACATTTTTATCAATTTGGTGACATTTTAAAAATTCGCTAAATGTATTACTAAGTAGGATGGTTGGTCTGACAGAGAAATGCTAACCAAACATCATTTCAGTACTCTCTTCTAACAAAACAAAAAAAAATTTCATTGATATGTAGAAGACCCAAGCCACACGACCAACCCGAAGGTTTATGGCAGCTGTTTGTGTGTCGTTTATATCAATTTGGCGACATTTCCGTCAATTTGGCAAAGTTTAAGAAAAGTTATCAAATTAGCGATATCCCTCCAAATTCGTAGCTTTGAATTTGCAGATCTGAATGAAACATTCTTATCCCGTTTCAATATACTAAATGAAAACACTACAATTGTATTAGAAGATATACCCGCTCTACTCTTTTTCTGTTTCAACAATCGGCTATATGAATTTATTGGCTAAACACAATATATGAGTTTAGTAGCTAAATACGATATAAGCTTGAAAACTCTTTGCCAAAATAAATGAAATTGATGTACGCAGTCAGCAATTAATATAATTAAAAGAAAAATCAAACCGTCCATTCATAAGATATACTTTTATATCCATTTATCAATTTATTTATTATTTAAATCGAAAAAAAATAATAAAAACATTAACAAACACATTTAATTTAATTGCGATGCCGAGCAACATGATATATCCTCCTAAAATGTTAAAATTTATTAACCACTAACAGCACACCCGTTATTCGTACGGAGTGTATAATTTAAAGAAACTTAAAGTTCGCAATCATGTGCAAATTCTGTTAAAATATTAAATTTATTGCTGCTAAAGAGAAGTTTAAGTATATATGTTCTCACTATGCAAAATTATCTTCACGATCAGATCTGAAGAATAAAACATCCTGTCCCCTTTTGTAAGCAAATTTACAGAAGAAAAAATAGGAATTGAATGAATATATGCAACCCCGTACTAATTATATTGTCGCAGATCAGAAAATATGCCAATGTGTTAGTAGAAGATTACCCGTATAACAATATGCGTCTCAAAAATATTTGCCAAAATAAAAGAGATGACGTAATAAATTGAAAACATCAATAATATCCGTACTCTTTATACCAGAAGGTCGTAATTGATTCCAATATATGCCAATATATATCAAAACATATGTCAATATACCTGTACTACTTATATTCTCGTAGATTAAAAGATATACACGTGTATTTGTAGAAGATTCGTACAACATACAATATATGAGTTTAAACAATTTTTGTCATAATAAAATAATTGCATAATAACTTGAAAATATCAATAATCCTTGAATCAATAATCCCCGAAAATATAAATAATAATAATTTTTAAACCTGAAGACCGTAATTGATATTATCCAGTCAAAAATGCTATAAGAAAAATCAAATCGTTCTTTTCTAAAATATATTTTTATATCCATTTATTTATTATTCAAATCGAAAAAATAATTATTAAAATTAACAGACAGATTTAATTTAATTGCGTTTCTGAGTAACATGATATAAGATAGAATCTTATAACATGTTAAATATGTCATGTCTTATAACATAAACTGCGAAATTAAATAACGATTTTGATTTCTCTATACTTCTCATTGTTCCGTAAAAGCTTGTTTTAAATAAACCATGAACCATGGAGATAGATTTCCCCTTTAAATCATGTTTCAAACAATTCATGTTTTCAGAAAGTGACTAATTAACGCAAAAAATCTCCCATCAAACTCAGAGAATAAATTTTAATTCACTTTCAAACGATTTTCAAGCTTTTCGTTTGGATAAACCCCGGAGTCAGATAGTAGAACTCCTAGGAAAAAGTTCCGTTTTTCATTAATATCTCGACAACCCCAGGTCTTAGAAACTTGAAACTTGGACAAAAGTTATGGGGGGATATTTCAAGGCTATTCACCAAATTTCATTAAATTCGGTTCAGCCGTTTTTCCGTGATGATGAGACAAACGAAAATTTCGTTTTTTACTAATATCTCGAGAACCACTGGTCGTAGAAACTCAAAACACGGATATAATTTTAAGTGGGGCTATTTCTGGGCTACCCACAAAATTTCATCAAATTCGGTTCAGCCGTTCTCCCGTGATGGTGTGACAAACAGACAGACAGACAGACAGACAGACAGACAGACAGACAGACAGACAGACAGACAGATTTTCATTTTTATTTATATAGACTTTCAAATTACGATATCGGTTAATTGCTTGCAGATTACACGTCCGCCATATCTTCAATGTTTTCCGATCATCATATTTAAGCTTCTCGATAATGTTTTAATGGCAATACATGCATGTCGGGAGCGTTTATTATCGGTCATTAAAGTCTCTCCAGTCAGACCTTAATGTTTGCCTCAAAAATGGCGTCTGTAATGACTTGCCTAAGTGGCCAAGACAAATGGCTCTTTAAATGGCTACCTTGTCCGGCAAGTCTTTAATTGAAAGCATGTTCATATAAGAATAGAGAATGAAGCTCTTAATTAAATTCCTGAAAATCTATATCATACAGCTGAGTGGGACCGACTGACTGAAGGATGGATTACACAGCCCAAACTGCTGAAGGTAGAAACTTGAAACTTTGTATACACGTGGGACTTGACCTGTAAGTAATGAGAAAATTCGAAAATCTTGGAATTTTGTTCGAAAAATGTAGTATTGAGAAAGTATTGCTTTCACGAAAAATTTTAATTTCGACATTTTGATGCCAATATATGTTTTGAGTCCTCCTGGACATATATTGACTACTTTTGGAGTTATGTCCGTCCGTCTGTCTGTGTTTTTTGTGTACACAATAGCGGTCACAAATATTAATGGATTTTCACGAAATTTTATATCCGGCTTTCTTATATAAAAAAATAATTAGAACTAGATAGATTTTTTTTCTAAATTCGAGCGTTTATTTAAAATTTTATATTTTTTAAATAGTCGTTTATTTGAAATTTTATATATTTTTTTAACATGTCAGCATAGAACAAAATTTGACATAATCCTGCGTAAAAGGGTTTATTTATGATTCTATGGTAATGAGACTTTATAGTTTCATCATTGTGAAAAACAACCGGGGGCTAGTTACCGGACCCCCTGGGGGATACAATGCCATGTATGATATGAGTCGAAAGATATTTTAATCCCTTTAAGGGAACAGTGAACGTTGAAATGAGCAAAAATCGACTAAAAAAAGTTTTTAAAATATAACATCATTTCACACATTTAACACTTGCTTACGGGTAGGACAGCGTCCATCTCAAACAAAGAATCTCCCAAAAAGACAGGTATTTGACATACCCTATCCCAAACAGTTCGACCCCCCTTTGCAGGCATTGGCGTCCATGGAAATCGCTGACAGAAACATTGCACCTGCTGAACTGTTTGGGATATAGGGTATGTCAAATACATGTCTTTTTGGGCGGTTCTTTGTTTGAGGTAGACGTTGTCACACCCGTAAGCAAAAGGTTGAATGCATTTTTCTCGAAACGGAATTTTCAAAGGTTTTATATTTTTAAAATGCTCCATGCGTCTTAATTTTTGTTTAAGATGCATGAAATTTGGCAAGAAGACACCTTTCATACATTTTAATGAAATTGGGTATGCATTTTATAATTGGACTTTATTAAGGCAATTGAAAGTGAATAAGAACCTAATTAAATGATGAAAATTAAGTTTTAATGCAGAGAAATATTTAAAAAAAATTAAGTTTCTAAGGGATTTAAAAACGAATACCCAAATTTGTTCATAATGTGTTTTTGAGTGATCATAATGTAAAATTAATCAAAAATGTAAACAAATGGCACGCAAGAAGCATTTTCAAATTTTCGTTAAGAAAAATTAAATTAAAAAAAAACAAATACAAAATTATAACAAAATTGAAAAAAATTTAATGGTATTTTATATAGCAATGTTAAGAGGAATATTTATACAAATTTTCATGCTTCTAAGTCAATAAATAAATAAAAAGAATTTCAACGTCCACTGTCCCCTTAAAGTGAATGATAACACACTAAAATTGTAATGAGCTGGATCCATAGTACCGAGTTTTAAAAAAAATCTTGTAAAATTTGGAAAAAAAAAAAAGCTACTAAAATTGGATTCGGGGATGAGTAAGACGAGTTGAGAAACACTCCAGTTAACTTATTTTAACATTGTTTCAGCTGTAACTTCAAAACGGCTAGACACACAAAATTCGTTTATTATTTTTAACACTTTACAACATAGTTGAAAAGTGTTTATGACTTTGTTCATTCTGTCTGTCTGTTTTTCTGTCTGTCCGTTTTCACGATAGTAGCCGTAAAAATGACTTAATCAAAATGAAATTTTAGTATGTTGTTCAGACGGTCTGTACGGCCTATGGGAATATAAATGAATAATATCACCCAATTAGTTTTGGATTGAACCCGGGTTGAAAAAATGAAATACATTAAACCCTATGGGACCTAATTCTTCAAACATTTTTTAAACGGATTTAAAATTCACGAATTGCTTCAAAAGTTTTATGAAATATTCAAATTATTCCCTAAAATATATAAAAAAATTTCAACAAAGTATATTCAGTAGTTTTTAAAATAAAAATTAAAATAATAATTACACCCTTTTAACGAAGAGATCACGTGACACACTTCAAAATAAGATATGGCATCCATCTTGTGTCAAAATCGTGATTTTTAAGGTTCTTTTTAATTTATATTTGGTGTTGTATTCGTCCTAAAACCGCTTTATTGTTGCTTAATTTCTGTGCATCTATATTCTAAAACAGTGCAATTACAATATATTTGAGCTTAAATGATCAATGCTATTTATCTTGGGTCAAAATCGTGATTTTTAAAGTTCTTTTTAATTTATATTGAGTGTTGTATCAGTTCCTAAAACCGCTTTATTGTTGCTTAATTTCTGTGCATCTATATTCTAAAACAGTGCAATTACAATATATTTGAGCTTAAATGATCAATGCTATTTATCTTGGGTCAAAATCGTGATTTTTAAAGTTCTTTTTAATTTATATTGAGTGTTGTATCAGTTCCTAAAACCGCTTTATTGTTGCTTAATTTCTGTGCATCTATATTCTAAAACAGTGCAATTACAATATATTTGAGCTTAAATGATCAATGCTATTTATCTTGGGTCAAAATCGTGATTTTTAAAGTTCTTTTTAATTTATATTGAGTGTTGTATCAGTTCCTAAAACCGCTTTATTGTTGCTTAATTTCTGTGCATCTATATTCTAAAACAGTGCAATTACAATATATTTGAGCTTAAATGATCAATGCTATTTATCTTGGGTCAAAATCGTGATTTTTAAAGTTCTTTTTAATTTATATTGAGTGTTGTATCAGTTCCTAAAACCGCTTTATTGTTGCTTAATTTCTGTGCATCTATATTCTAAAACAGTGCAATTACAATATATTTGAGCTTAAATGATCAATGCTATTTATCTTGGGTCAAAATCGTGATTTTTAAAGTTCTTTTTAATTTATATTGAGTGTTGTATCAGTTCCTAAAACCGCTTTATTGTTGCTTAATTTCTGTGCATCTATATTCTAAAACAGTGCAATTACAATATATTTGAGCTTAAATGATCAATGCTATTTATCTTGGGTCAAAATCGTGATTTTTAAAGTTCTTTTTAATTTATATTGAGTGTTGTATCAGTTCCTAAAACCGCTTTATTGTTGCTTAATTTCTGTGCATCTATATTCTAAAACAGTGCAATTACAATATATTTGAGCTTAAATGATCAATGCTATTTATCTTGGGTCAAAATCGTGATTTTTAAAGTTCTTTTTAATTTATATTGAGTGTTGTATCAGTTCCTAAAACCGCTTTATTGTTGCTTAATTTCTGTGCATCTATATTCTAAAACAGTGCAATTACAATATATTTGAGCTTAAATGATCAATGCTATTTATCTTGGGTCAAAATCGTGATTTTTAAAGTTCTTTTTAATTTATATTGAGTGTTGTATCAGTTCCTAAAACCGCTTTATTGTTGCTTAATTTCTGTGCATCTATATTCTAAAACAGTGCAATTACAATATATTTGAGCTTAAATGATCAATGCTATTTATCTTGGGTCAAAATCGTGATTTTTAAAGTTCTTTTTAATTTATATTGAGTGTTGTATCAGTTCCTAAAACCGCTTTATTGTTGCTTAATTTCTGTGCATCTATATTCTAAAACAGTGCAATTACAATATATTTGAGCTTAAATGATCAATGCTATTTATCTTGGGTCAAAATCGTGATTTTTAAAGTTCTTTTTAATTTATATTGAGTGTTGTATCAGTTCCTAAAACCGCTTTATTGTTGCTTAATTTCTGTGCATCTATATTCTAAAACAGTGCAATTACAATATATTTGAGCTTAAATGATCAATGCTATTTATCTTGGGTCAAAATCGTGATTTTTAAAGTTCTTTTTAATTTATATTGAGTGTTGTATCAGTTCCTAAAACCGCTTTATTGTTGCTTAATTTCTGTGCATCTATATTCTAAAACAGTGCAATTACAATATATTTGAGCTTAAATGATCAATGCTATTTATCTTGGGTCAAAATCGTGATTTTTAAAGTTCTTTTTAATTTATATTGAGTGTTGTATCAGTTCCTAAAACCGCTTTATTGTTGCTTAATTTCTGTGCATCTATATTCTAAAACAGTGCAATTACAATATATTTGAGCTTAAATGATCAATGCTATTTATCTTGGGTCAAAATCGTGATTTTTAAAGTTCTTTTTAATTTATATTGAGTGTTGTATCAGTTCCTAAAACCGCTTTATTGTTGCTTAATTTCTGTGCATCTATATTCTAAAACAGTGCAATTACAATATATTTGAGCTTAAATGATCAATGCTATTTATCTTGGGTCAAAATCGTGATTTTTAAAGTTCTTTTTAATTTATATTGAGTGTTGTATCAGTTCCTAAAACCGCTTTATTGTTGCTTAATTTCTGTGCATCTATATTCTAAAACAGTGCAATTACAATATATTTGAGCTTAAATGATCAATGCTATTTATCTTGGGTCAAAATCGTGATTTTTAAAGTTCTTTTTAATTTATATTGAGTGTTGTATCAGTTCCTAAAACCGCTTTATTGTTGCTTAATTTCTGTGCATCTATATTCTAAAACAGTGCAATTACAATATATTTGAGCTTAAATGATCAATGCTATTTATCTTGGGTCAAAATCGTGATTTTTAAAGTTCTTTTTAATTTATATTGAGTGTTGTATCAGTTCCTAAAACCGCTTTATTGTTGCTTAATTTCTGTGCATCTATATTCTAAAACAGTGCAATTACAATATATTTGAGCTTAAATGATCAATGCTATTTATCTTGGGTCAAAATCGTGATTTTTAAAGTTCTTTTTAATTTATATTGAGTGTTGTATCAGTTCCTAAAACCGCTTTATTGTTGCTTAATTTCTGTGCATCTATATTCTAAAACAGTGCAATTACAATATATTTGAGCTTAAATGATCAATGCTATTTATCTTGGGTCAAAATCGTGATTTTTAAAGTTCTTTTTAATTTATATTGAGTGTTGTATCAGTTCCTAAAACCGCTTTATTGTTGCTTAATTTCTGTGCATCTATATTCTAAAACAGTGCAATTACAATATATTTGAGCTTAAATGATCAATGCTATTTATCTTGGGTCAAAATCGTGATTTTTAAAGTTCTTTTTAATTTATATTGAGTGTTGTATCAGTTCCTAAAACCGCTTTATTGTTGCTTAATTTCTGTGCATCTATATTCTAAAACAGTGCAATTACAATATATTTGAGCTTAAATGATCAATGCTATTTATCTTGGGTCAAAATCGTGATTTTTAAAGTTCTTTTTAATTTATATTGAGTGTTGTATCAGTTCCTAAAACCGCTTTATTGTTGCTTAATTTCTGTGCATCTATATTCTAAAACAGTGCAATTACAATATATTTGAGCTTAAATGATCAATGCTATTTATCTTGGGTCAAAATCGTGATTTTTAAAGTTCTTTTTAATTTATATTGAGTGTTGTATCAGTTCCTAAAACCGCTTTATTGTTGCTTAATTTCTGTGCATCTATATTCTAAAACAGTGCAATTACAATATATTTGAGCTTAAATGATCAATGCTATTTATCTTGGGTCAAAATCGTGATTTTTAAAGTTCTTTTTAATTTATATTGAGTGTTGTATCAGTTCCTAAAACCGCTTTATTGTTGCTTAATTTCTGTGCATCTATATTCTAAAACAGTGCAATTACAATATATTTGAGCTTAAATGATCAATGCTATTTATCTTGGGTCAAAATCGTGATTTTTAAAGTTCTTTTTAATTTATATTGAGTGTTGTATCAGTTCCTAAAACCGCTTTATTGTTGCTTAATTTCTGTGCATCTATATTCTAAAACAGTGCAATTACAATATATTTGAGCTTAAATGATCAATGCTATTTATCTTGGGTCAAAATCGTGATTTTTAAAGTTCTTTTTAATTTATATTGAGTGTTGTATCAGTTCCTAAAACCGCTTTATTGTTGCTTAATTTCTGTGCATCTATATTCTAAAACAGTGCAATTACAATATATTTGAGCTTAAATGATCAATGCTATTTATCTTGGGTCAAAATCGTGATTTTTAAAGTTCTTTTTAATTTATATTGAGTGTTGTATCAGTTCCTAAAACCGCTTTATTGTTGCTTAATTTCTGTGCATCTATATTCTAAAACAGTGCAATTACAATATATTTGAGCTTAAATGATCAATGCTATTTATCTTGGGTCAAAATCGTGATTTTTAAAGTTCTTTTTAATTTATATTGAGTGTTGTATCAGTTCCTAAAACCGCTTTATTGTTGCTTAATTTCTGTGCATCTATATTCTAAAACAGTGCAATTACAATATATTTGAGCTTAAATGATCAATGCTATTTATCTTGGGTCAAAATCGTGATTTTTAAAGTTCTTTTTAATTTATATTGAGTGTTGTATCAGTTCCTAAAACCGCTTTATTGTTGCTTAATTTCTGTGCATCACAGTGCAATTACAATATATTTGAGCTTAAATGATCAATGCTATTTATCTTGGGTCAAAATCGTGATTTTTAAAGTTCTTTTTAATTTATATTGAGTGTTGTATCAGTTCCTAAAACCGCTTTATTGTTGCTTAATTTCTGTGCATCTATATTCTAAAACAGTGCAATTACAATATATTTGAGCTTAAATGATCAATGCTATTTATCTTGGGTCAAAATCGTGATTTTTAAAGTTCTTTTTAATTTATATTGAGTGTTGTATCAGTTCCTAAAACCGCTTTATTTTTGCTTAATTACTGTGCATCAATGTTCTGAAACAACTCAATTACAATATATTTGAGTTTAATGATCATCAAACTTCGATTATTTCTGCAAGGAAGCCTAAGTTTCACTTATGGAGATTGTAAACACATCAAACTGTAAGATGGGCTGTATAAGAATTCCTGAATTTCTTTAACGCAAAATTATTTAGCGCTGGAGTCTGCAATATAGTTGATATGAATGAAACAGTCATTGATTTTAAATAGAGAACAGACGATTTTACAGCAGACTTTTTCGATGAAGTTTTAAGCACAGAGTTAAATTATTCTTACCTCCATGGATTTAAGTTTTGATGTAAAATAAATTATTGTAGTATTGTGATGAATGAAAGGAATAGAATAAATGTTTATGAATGAAATTTTTACTGCTTTTTTCATAGAGATCCAGACAATTTATTTTTAAATGACGTCATTTGAATAAAGTTCATTTTTTTTAAAGTTTTCAAATATAATGAATTATTGTAGTTTTGTGATAATTTCAAAAATATTACCGCTGAATGTATCGGGTTTTAGATATGTTTAAAAAAATTGCATTGCAGTTGGAAAGTGTTTCATAACCAATGCCTTATGCATGATTGATATTTCTTGTTATACGACCACGAGCGCGCACACACACGTATAATAAAGGACTGTCTTAAATTATTAAATTGCTTAAATTAACTCTATTGGTGCACAACCAATTGTTCTTGAAATATTTTAATTCATATCTATAACAGACGATTTTTTTATATTTTACAATTTAATACTTTTATACAGTTTTTGATTTCATTTGTAACCACGGTAACAGTGTTACGCTTCAAATGCCGAATTCGTTTGCCGTCTATTCTTCTGACTAAACTATTAAAAATGTTTTTATCAGTGATTGTTTTTTAAATTAAAATGCCTGAAAATTTATTTTACTATATTATTAAATCAATGTAATAGATAGACTTCCAATAAAGTCATACGTAACAACATATAATGACATGTAACAACAAATGGTAATAGATCTCTGGAATGTAGACAGTTGTATTTTGTCTTTCTTTTATAAGTTAATACATAATAATATTGAACGACCGGACTTTCTAAGTGAGATTAATATCTATGTAGCTGCTTATGGGACAAGAAATAGGGGTATACTTGAGGAGTTTTAAGGTAAAACTTTTTGAAAAATTAACCTATAGCGCAGTTCGTCAGAGCGGTCAATGGGTTATCTTTTAATCTTTATCTTTTTAGTGATGCGTCAAAGGTTTTTAGATCATGCTAGATGTAAATTTTAACTGGGTTTTAATTCTTTTTATGTGTGTTTGTAGGTATATGTGTTGTTTTTTACCCTTGTCTGTAATTGGGCTTGTTGTGTTTGTTCAGATGTAAATAAATAAATATTATTAAATTATAATATAAATTGTACTATATTATTAAATTATAATATATATGTAGTTTAATGTTATAATTGCGTTTTTATTATTGTTTACACAGATAGAAGCTCAAACAGCACTTGTGAAAAGAAAAAAACAAAGTATGATCGATGCAGTGCTGTTTGTTCGAGAAGGGCGGATTGTATACTTGGCTGTAAGTCAAACGTATAGAGTACCTAAAAAGTACTCTACAAAGTTATGTCAAAAATTGAGAAATTGAACTACAAATATAAAAACGAAGAATGCAATGCTTCAGGTGCATCATTTACGTGTTCAAAAGATATAGTTTGATGTAATGAAAAATAAATGCGAAAAATATAATGGTATGCATTTCTTTGTACTTTTTGGGTCAAATAAATAAACACTTTTGATGCTTTCTTTTGTCTTTTTATAAATTTCTTGGGTGTTCTATATCGGATACTATTATTTCGAGTCTACGATTTTGACTTTTTTTTTTATCATTTTTCTTTTTCGTATAAATTTAAAGTTTTTTAAACGTTGAAACATTACCTATGCAAATATAAATTTTAATTAATTTTGTCGTGATTTGACGTTTGTTTCATTCAAATAACAAATAAAAGAAGAGAAAAAATAAATTTTTGGCAACTTACAAAACACGTGTTCCATATTGAATGTCTTTACCCTACAACCTACATATATGCATGCATATAAATTTTCTTTTTTTATATACATATATAATTGACTCATTTTCTAACGAGAATTCCACCTCGCGTGTTTCGAATATAAAACAAATATGCGGTCTACATCCACATATCGAAACCTACTGAAAAGGGTTTAAAATGCCTTTGAATGGATACTTAGAACAATGTAATATTTTGACTAGAAGCTTGACTAAAGGATTTATTGTTTTGGCTTCAAAATCAATGGATAGTGAAAGTTGTGCATGCGCATATTTTTACTTTCCCTGCAATACATGGTAATGTATAGGGAAAGTATTGGAATCATGTAGAAAATCGCAACTCGAGTTTTCGACGGATCTACACGTTTCGAGACCTCTAGAATACGAAAAAACTATTTTTAGCGTGACGTCTGTGTGTCTGTCTGTGTGTCTGTGCAGATTTTGTATCCACTCTAACTAAAAAACTAATTGACCGAATTTCATAAAATTTGGTAGGTAAGTCACTTGTGCACGAATCTGGTGCTGATAAGTTTTGGGTATGACTCCGGTTAAAAGAACCCGCCTTTTTTTGCGAAATGGCCCGCAAAAGCTTGTATCCACTCTAACTGAAAAACTAATGGACCGAATTTCACAAAATTTGGTAGATAAATCGCTTGCTGATTAGATTTGGGTATAATTCGAAAAAAAATAACCTGCCTTTTTTGCAAAATGGCCCGCAAAAATCATCAAAATCTAAACTTAAGAACTACGTATGCTCAAATATATCCATTAAATGCTTGTTTAATACGTAATTTTTAACGAAGAAAAGAATAAGACCAATCCCATTACAGTAAGACTAGCCGCTCTCGAGATATTTTAGCTTTTCGTATTTTTCCTACACAATATTTGAAAATAAGTCCAGTTTTCAAATGAGAACGAAAATTGAATTAAATATGAATTAAATTTAATTTAAATAAATAGAACGTGAATATAAGTCTGCAGGGAAAGTCATGTGCTGCCCACAGATTTTTTTATAATCATTTTTGGGGGGTGGGGGATGTAGAGGAGACGCTTTTCATTTGTATCGTCAGTATGTTCACGTGTTCGAAAAATTCGGCCATATTTCGACTTTTAAGTGCATAAACTAATTAGATTAATAATAATAATAATAATAATAATAATAAATAAAAGATGGAATTAGACGAAGTTTGTCATCCCGGGAGTTTAGCTATCCCTGTACTGAATTTTGTAGCTGTCCAAAGCCTTGCACACACACAGAAAAACATCTTCCTTTATATAAGATAATCGGATAGAAGAAATGTTCAAATGTTCTTAGATCCTTACTTCAGGTATTGATTCAATTTCATAGAAACTTCTGCTTATCCAAAAATGTCGCCAATGATTTGCTAAATAAGCTGTCCATTGAATTTCTCATTCCAAAATTTGCAATAATTTGGAACTTAACCTAACTTAACTTTACCTAAATTGGAAACATTTGACAAAGTTTTCATGCAATTGAAAGCCTTGATTGATCTGCAATTGATCTGCCTTCCTCACTTGTCCCAATCCGTTGGAACAGCAATCTGATGTTTTAGAGAAACGACTTTCGTAGTTTTGTCAGCCAACCACTGGTCAGGGGTAATTAAATTCCAACTTGATTTATCTCGGTATCCTTAGATTTCGTAATGTAATGGGCTATAATTTTCTGGTCCGACGGAACTACCATGTTTCGGCACCGCTGTCATGAAGGATGCCCGTCATCGTGCTTGCCCAACCGTGAACTCAAAGAGGAGGGCACTTGCGCTTAATAGTATAAATTAACCAAATGCACTTCTTTCAGCAAGTATTCTATTTTGCTATCAAATTCCATTTAACATCTCTATTTGCGGCGATCTGAGTAGGCTTTGAAGAGCTTTGGTTATCGAGAGAAAAAATTGATGTGGTCAGTACACGACTCTCTTTATATTCAAACAAATTTGATTTGTATTTCGTTATTGGTTGTAAAATTTTTGTCACACCATTTTTTAGTAAAAACTTTGTTGGAAGTATCTATTTCTCAGGATCTGCTATAGATAGAACCTAGAGGATGACTGATATGGATTCAGCGTCGAATTTGGGAGGAAGTTGGAGGGAGGGCGGTTCAGAAGGGATGTTTACTGCCGGGTTTTCTCCCATTTCCAATTCAAAAATTTCCATTTTACTTGAACCTCTATTCCTCAAGATTAGCTGTAGATAGAGCTTAGATAATAACTTATATGGATTCAGCATCATATTTAAAAGGAGGTTGGATAGTTTACCAAGATTTTTATACCCCGGTTCCTTTTCCTCCTTTGCTTCAAAAACTTTCCTTAATACGCAGATTTCTCAGGATTGGCTATATAGTTTAGATGAAGAGTGACATGTATTAAGCATCAAATTACGGAGGGAGCACGTGGTTTACTAAAGATTTCCATTTTCGCATTTTTCACTTCTGGTTCAAAACATTTCTTTAAAACGTCTATTTTCATGATTGACCATGGAACCGAGATAATGATAGATATGGATTCAGCATCAAATTTCAAAGGAAGTATGGGAAGTTACTAAGGATTTCCGTTTCCGGTACTGGATATGTCAGTTCCGGTATTTGCTGAAAATTCATATGACTGTACGAAATAAGTGTGGAAAAGAGAATAAAAAGGTTTAGTAGTTCCGATGAAAATAAAGTGTACACACCACCTTCCTTCATTTGAAGGCTCCCTTATGAATTTCTAGTTTATATTCAGCAAATTAAGTTTTATCTCACAATAATGCATGACACAAATTATTATTTCAAATTACATCGAATTTGCAGTTTCTAACATTGAATTTTTTATTCTGCGACTTGGTACATGATGGCAATTACATTTTAAAAATGTATACCAAAATATAATTATGATGAGACTAATGCAAAAATTACTGGAATGGCAAATTCCATGAGTAATTGGAATGATAAATTTTGAGTTAGAGACTGTGCATACATTGCACAAACAAATAAACACACAGACGTCACTCTAAAAATATATTCCGTTCTATGATGATTAAAACGTCAAAATTCATTGCAAATAAGAAGTTGAAGTTTTCGAGAGCAATGTAAAACTTTTCCTACATATACACTGCTGGCCAGAATATTATGAACGCCTCTCTAGAATTTCGCTGATTCATTGCGATGTGCTATAAAGTGTGAAGATGTCATGTCATGCTTTACATACACAGTTTAAATGACTCTCTACTATATTAATCCTTTGTGGTCTTGCATCAGAAAAGCAGTGATATTGAAAATTAGTAGTTCCAGCCAGATGTCGGGTGAGTCCCAACATTGAAAATTCCAGTCAAACATTGTGTGAGCCCAAGTGTCATGGCGATTATTCCTTCACCATTGTACTGAAATCGCATTTATGGACTAAATATTGTATTTAACTTATTTTTGATGTTCAAAATGGAGTTTACAACGAAGAAAAGGTTATGACCAAATGAAATTAGTTATGTTTCAGTTGATTTTAAAAGTGATAATTGGAAAATTTATAGTGAAATAGATAATTTAAAATATGAAAAAACGCGCAGAAATGATAATATAAAAATAATTGGATCATCATTTGATTGATATGTGTTTTTAAACGTTTTCCCTCAAAATTTTCTCATAAAATCCGTTTTTAAACAATCAAGAGCTGAAAAAAAAATTCCTAAATTTTCTTAATTAACTCTATATGTCTACAACCGATCGTTCTTGAAATATTATAATTTATATTTACAACAAATGATTTTTTTTTATTAATTTTCCTGCAGTACATGGTAAAGTATAGCGAAAGTATTGGAATCGCGTTGAAAATCGCAACTCGAATGTCTGACAGATTAGAATGTTTCGAGCATTCTAAAACAAGAAAAAACTGTTTTTAGCGTAGCGTCTGTGTGTTGTTTGCTTGTGCAATGTATTTATCATCTCTAGCCGGAATACAAATTGACCAAATTTCATGAAATATGATGAGTCAATTGTGGGTTGTCCTGATGCTGATTATTATTTTGGTTCGGCTAGAAAAAAAATAACCTGCCTTTTTTGCGAAATGTCCCGCAAAAATCGACAAAATCTAAAATGAAAGACCACGTATTCTCAAATGTAATAATTAAAATGTTTATTTTACACATAATGTTGAATGATAAGAAGAATAAGACCAACCTTGTAACTCTAGGATTAACCGTTCTCGAGATATATATATTTTTGCATCGTCTCTAAAAATGTATCCATTTATCAAATAAAAGCAAAAATGGAATTAAAACTGCAAATTTAGAGTAATTTCAAATAATTTTCCATGTTAATTTATGCAATTGAACTCTATTTAATTATGAAGAAAACAAAGAGAAAATGAATTTGAGTCTGTAGGAAAAGTCATGTGCTGCCAACATCATACTTTTTTCAAATTTAACTCTTTTTTAATGAGATTTTGATTCCATTGGTAACCATTGCAACAGAGTTGCGTTTCAAATGCAGAAATCGTCTGCTGGTTATTCTGAACAAATTATAGAAAATATTTCTTAACAATAATTGATTTTTAGATTAAAATTTGTGAAAATGTTGAAAATAAAGCAACATACAGTGATCGGAGATGAAATATTGTTTTGTATACCGCAATTACAATGCTGACAGAACTTTAAAATGCGCGCCATTTTTATGTATTCATTTGAAACGGATTTTTATACTCAGAACTTTTATTAAGTGTGCAGGTGCTACATTGAGTGACCATAAGCCATTTTATCCGCAGGAAGCGTAGTTGTAATTACTAGTATCACATAAAATGGAAGACAGAGGATGACCCATAGCAAAAGCTTCAGATTGTTTATAAAAGGAACTGTTTAATGGAAATAGTATTTAAATATGTACCTAAATAAGGAAAATGTATCTAAATAATATGTACTTAAAACAATAAAATATGTACCTAAATAAGCGTTAATATATTTGTAGTAAACATACTTCGTTTGTAACAACATAAATGATAAAAATATCAACCGGTTTCAAAGGCATAAAACAGCCTCCTTTGTCAGGTCAAAGAGACAGAGTAACCGCACTAGCAATAGGAAATTCTCGCCCCTTTATTAAAGAAGTATTTTATTGCTGTTTTATTTCGACATCTGTTTGAGCAAATGTTTTTTTTTATAGTTTTAAAAATATAAATGTGTGGTAAATATTTAACATTGTCCATGATAATAAAATACAGCTGTGAAACGGTAAAAGAGTGTAATAATAAACTATCAAAACTAAAAATGTGTGATTCAGTGAGTTCAAAATATTTACGCAGAAATTTCGGAGAATGTTCGATTTTACCGAATTTTTGCTTTACGTTTACTATAATATATTTTAAAGAAAATATAAATCACACATCGAATAGTAGCAATTAGTTAATTTGAAAAAGAAAAACAAAAAACAAAAGAAGAAAATATGTCCAATTGAATAATAGCAATTAGATAATAAGACGAAATGGAACAGCAATTAGTTATTTGGAATAATAAATCATGCTAGTGAATTTTCAAGCAATAAATTAGAAGTATTTAATTGAGAAAAATCAGGAGCCGTCTTCGTACTAAGTTCTACAGCAAACAATTCGTCACTCAATTCGTAGCTTTTCAAAAATCCTTTTAAAACTCATTTAGATGCATTACAAATGGCTGCTGTGTAAAGCAACGGCTAGATTAATCACAGGCCTGTACTGAGATTCTACCGAAACCATCCATATCGTAGGCCCTCTCCCGGGAGACTATACGGGCCGACAATCGGGGTCCCGGACCCCATTAAGGGTCCTTTTAGCATGTGACTGTTTAAAAAGAGCGGAAATTAAGCCGCTTGATGGATGATCTGAAGTTGCATGAATAAATGGTTTTAATTGAATCCCAAAGTGTGATGAATTAGCTCAGATTTCCACCCGTGAGAGAACGGTAGTTGAAATCGGGATCAGAGGGCAGACTATTTAGGGTTTACATCAGAGGTACGCATTGGTACGCGAATTGGTTGTTAAAATTTTCAAAGTCTGATTATGTGTTGCGAAACTGTGATGAAGGCTCGAAAACATATAAAACCAGTTATGGTGTCCTCTAAGGGCGTGGTGTGTTTTGCCCCCTCTGGTGAGCGGGGGGCAACGTCACTTGACTTCAAAACGGTCTACGATCCAGCCGCTAAATAGACGAACGATTGGCTGATCAAGTGCCTAACTATTAGAAAAAGAAAACAAGCTATTTCCACCCACCTGAGGGCGAAATGCTCACTCAAGACACCGTTGTGCGGGCGAAATGCTACTGTTACTCAATTTGATACCTATGCGTTCAATAAAAGTTTTGAATATCAAACACTGTTTCGAATAAATACATAAAAACTGTGCACATTTTATAGTTCTGTTTATACGGAAATGGCGGTGTGTAAAACAATATTGCATTTCCGAACTCTGTATGTTGCTTTATTTTCAACTTTTTCATACATTTTAATTTAAGAATTAATCATTAATAAAATAGTTTAATCATAAGAATAGCCAGAAGACGATTTCGGTATTTGAAGCATGACTCTGTTACTATGGCTATAAATGTAATAAAAAATTGAATTATAAAATATGGAAAAATCGTTTGCTACAACTAAAAAAAATCTGATGTGAGCAAGCAGTACATGACTTTCCATGCAGACTTATATCCACGTTCTCTTTATTTTAATTAAATTTAGCTTTTAATTCAATTTTCATTCTCATTGGGTAACTGGACTCATTTTCAAAGGTGACGTAAAGAAACTACAAAAAAAGTAATATATCTCGAGAACGACTAGTCCTAGTGTAATGGGGTTGGTCTTATTGTTTTCTTCGTTAAAAATCACGTATGAAAACACGCATTTAATGCATATATTTGAGCATACGTAGTTTCTTATTTTAGATTTCGACGATTTTTGCGGGCCATTTAGTAAAAAAAAAGGCAGGTTATTTTTTTTCGAATCGTACCAAAATCTAATCTGCACCAGGGCAACCCACAAGGGACTTATCCACTGAATTTTGTGAAATTCGGTCTATTAGTTTTTCAGCTAGAGTGGATACAGGCTTTTGCGGGCCATTTTGCAAAAATAGGCAGGTTCTTTTATCCCAAATCGTACCTCAAACTAATCAGCACCAGATTCGCCCACAAGTGACTTACCTAACAAATTTTATGAAATTCAGTCAATTAGTTTTTTAGTTAGAGTGGATGCAAAATCTGCACAGACAGACACGCAGACACACACACAGACGTCACGTTAAAAATAGTTTTTTCGTATTCTAGAGGTCTCGAAAAGAGTAGATCCATCGAAAACTCGAGTTGCAATTTTAGGCATAATTCCAATATTTTTCCTATACATTACCATGTATTGCAGGGAAAGTAAAAATCTGATGTGGGCAGCGCATGACTTTCCCTGCAGACTTATATTTACATTTTCTTTATTTTAATTAAATTTATTTCACTTTTAATTCAATTTTCTTTCTTATTCGGTAACCGGACTTATTTTCAAAGGTGGCGTAGAGAAAATATGAAAAACTAAAATATCTTGGGAACGGCTAGTCCTAGTGTAATGGGGTTGGTCTTATTCTTTTCTTCGTTAAAAATTACGTATTAAACAAGTATTTAATGGATATATTTGAGCATACGTAGTTTTTTAGTTTAGATTTTGATGATTTTTGCGGGCCATTTTGCAAAAAAAAAAGGCAGGTTATTTTTTTAAAAATCGTACAAAAATCTAATCAGCACCAGGGTTCCACAAGTGACTCATCTACCGAATTTTGTGAAATTCGGTCTTTTAGTTTTTCAGTTAGAGTGGATACAAACTTTTGCGGGCCATTTCGCAAAAAAAGGCGGGTTCTTTTATCCCTAATCGTACCCAAAACTAAACAGCTCCAGACTCGCCTACAAGTGACTTACCTACCAAATTTTGTGAAATTCGGTCCATTAGTTTTTTAATTAGAGTGGATACAAAATCTGCACAGACAGACACACGGACAGGCAGACATACAGACACACACACAGACATCACGCTAAAAATCGTTTTTCGTATTCTAGAGGTCTTGAAACGTGTAGATCCGTCGAAAACTCGAGTTGCGATTTTCGATATGATTCCAATACTTTTCCTATACATTACCATGTTTTGCAGGGAAAGTAAAAATCTGATGTGGACAGCACATGACTTTCCCTGCAGACTTATTTCCCACGTTCTCTTTATTTTAATTAAATTTAATTCACTTTTAATTTAATTATCGTTCTCATTTGGTAACTGGACTTATTTTCAAAGGTGCCGTAGAGAAAATACGAAAAAACTAAAATATCTCGGGAACGGCTAGTCCTAGTATAATGGGGTCGATCTTATTCTTTTCTCCGCTAAAAATTACGCATAAAACAAGCATTTATTGGATATATTTCAGCATACGTAATTCTTTATTTTAGATTTTGACGAATTTTGCGGGTCATTTGGCAAAAAAGGGCAGGTTACTTTTTCCGAATCGTACTAAAATCTAATCAGCACCAGAGTGACCCACGAGTGACATATCTACCGAATTTTGTGAAATACGGTCCATTAGTTTTTTAGCTAGAGTGGATACAAGCTTTGGCGGGCCATTTCGCAAAAACGGCGGGTTCTTTTATCCCAAAATATACCCAAAACTAATCAGCACTAGATTTGACCACAAGTGATTTACCTACCAAATTTTATGAAATTCGGTCAATTAGTTTTTTAGTTAGAGTGGATACAAAATCTGCACAGACAGACACACACACAGACGTCACGCTAAAAATGGTTTTTTCGTATTCTAGAGGTCTTGAAACGTGTAGATCCGTCGAAAACTCGAGTTGCGATTTTCGACATGATTCCAATACTTTCCCTATACATTACCATGTATTGCAGGGAAAGTAAAAATGAATGTTGTGTGTCTAACCGGCTTGAAGAACGTTAGAGCAAAATAAAAATTTATCGAACAAAATTCCAATATTCCCGATTTTATTTTTCATTGTTCAAGCCCCGCGTGTATTCAAGGTTTCAAGTTTTTAACTTTAACAGTTTGGGCTGCGTAATTCCTCAATTGTCAGTCAGATACGAAGTGATATAGATAGCAGGTGTTAAACCTATCAGATGCCGTTGCACATAAAGTTCTGCATAGAATTCCAAATTCCCGATTCAAAATTCAATTGCAATTACTTGTATAGGACATTCAAAAGGCTACAAATTTATACCTTACTGCTCATAACTAGACAGTTTTAGTTTTCGGGTTATAAACATTACAAATTTTAACAAGAAAGATCAACCATGCATAAAGCATTTGAGACACTTTCCAACTGAAATGCAATTTTATTCAAATATCTCTAGAATGCGATACATTCAGCGGTGATATTTTTCTAATTATCGCAATATTGGAATAATTTATTTTACTTGCAAACTTAAAACTTCATCGAAAAAAATGAACTTTATTCAAATAACGTCATCGAAATCGTCAATAAAAATTCAACAATTCTTATACAACTCATCTCACAATAACTTATTTGCATTCCGCATCCATTAAAATTAGGCTTCGTTGTAGAAATAAAGTTGATGATCATAAGTTTGATGATCATTTAAACTCAAAAATATTGTAATTGCGTTAGCATAAAATATAGATGCAAGGAAAATACTCAAAAATAAAGCGGTTTTAGGATGGATGCAACAGTAAATATAAATTTAAAAGAACTTTAAAAATCACGATTTTTAAACTAGGAAAAAAATGATGGATGCCATATTTTATTTTGAAATTGGTCAAGCGATCTCTTCATATGGGTGTAATTATTATTTTACTTTTTATTTAAAAAACTACCGAATATATTTTTCTGAAATCTTTTTATATATTTTATGGGATTTGAATATTTCCTAAAATTTTCGAAGCAATTTGTGAATTTTTACTACGCTTAAATAATGTTTGAAAAATTAGTTCCCATAGGTTTCAATGTATTTCACTTTTTTAACCCGGGTTCAATCCAAAACTAATTGGGTGATATTATTCATTTACATTCCCATAGGTCCCACAGACCGTCTCAACAACATATATTTGATGTATTTACGAATGGTACCCTAATTATCACAAAACAAGTATAAATTGTTTACATTTTTATCTATTAGGTTTTGAGATATAAGTGTTCAAAGTATTTACAGTTTTCGTAACGCTCCAATTTCAGCCGGATACCCCAACCATATAGACATTACGTCAAAAAAGATTTCACAAATTTCACCCATGTTTCGAAACGTTTATTTGAACGTAACACAGGCTGTTAATAGAAATATCAAAATTCGTCATGTTTATTGATGACCAGCAGCATACCTTTTCTTCCTACGAAGTATATAATAGGCAAAATTTAAAATTCACAATCATGTGCAAATTTCTATAATATTCTAAATGCCATTGTTATTCAAAGAATTATATTAAAATATTTAAATTAATGCTTCTAAAATGATATTTAAGAATCTATGTTCTTACTATAGAAAATTATCTTCTTAGGAAGATCTGATGAATAAAATATCCTAGTTCCGCTTGTAAACAAATTTACAAATATATGAAATTAAATCAATATACAGGGTGATTATGATTAAAGTTGCGATTTTAAAACGCTGTAAAGTAAGAACTACTGGTCAAAATTATCTGATATTTGACCTAAGTATGCGTGAAGCAATGGAATTTTGTTTGGCGAATAAAAAATACTTAAATGTACCGATAGATGGCAATGTACGAATACAACATGGAATTTGCTTGACGAAAAACGAAAAAATTAGCCGCTAGGTCGCGCGCGGAAGCACACCTCTAATCTAGAGGTATGCTAATTATTCTGGGCACCCCACATTACAGTTGTGAAAAAACGAGTAGCACATGCAGTTCTTTGGATATCACAACTTTTATGCAAGATGGCGCTCCTCCGCACATTGCAACACCAGTGAAGCAGCTGTTGAATATCCATTTCGGAAATGACAGGATTATCAGCCTCATTTTCCAACAGTCTGGCCGCCACGTTCACCTAACCTTAATCCTTGCGACTTCTGGCTTTGGCGGCACCTCAAGAATGTGGTGTACAGTGGTCGGAGTGCGAACTTAGCTGACTTAAAAGCACGCATTACTTACCACATCCACAGCATCACCTCTGATACATTCCAATCTGTTGTGGAACATGCTGTTTTGCGCTTCAAACTCGTAGCCGAGCACGGTGGACAGCATATTGAACATTTCTTGCGTATATCGTAGGTGTTTGTTTCATGTTTTCGTGATATTTCAATCAATTATTAAATTAAGTGATGTTGATTAAATTGTCGTTTTTTTAAGTTGAGTATTGGTTTCTTTCGGCTAACAACACCCAGTGTTTGGTAAATACAGCGCCATCTATCAGTACATTTTTGAAGTATTTTTTTCCTTCGTCAAACAAAATTCTATTGCTTCACGTATACTCATGTCAAATTTCAGGTCATTCTGACCAGTGGTTCTTACTTTACAGAGTTTTAAAATCACAACTTTAATTATAATCACCTGTATGCCAAAATAAAAGCGTTAAAGTTGTATGGGAAGATATACCCGTACTGCTTATATTCTCGAATATTAGAAGATACATGTACCTACCTGTGTATCAGTAGGAGAAATATATGTACCGAAAAATAACAGATAACGTAATAAATTGAAAATTCCCCTTAGTTTTTAAACCCAAAGGCCGTAATTGATGCTAATATAGGCCAAAATGAAGTGCTAAAATTGCATGGGAAGATACTTACATTCTCGTAGATTAGAAAATCTCTGTTCTCGCTATGGAAAAATTATCTTCACAGACAGATCTGAATAATAAGACAGCCTGGTCCTGTTGGTAAACAAATTTGCAAAAAATATGAAATTGAATCAATATATGCCCATATAAAATCGCTAAAATTGTATCTGAAGACATACCCGTACTACCTATATTCCCGAATATTAGAAGATATACCCGTGTATTAGTAGAAAATTACCGTGCTACAAATATATGAAAAAAATCCTTGCCAATACAACAGATGACGTGATAAGGTGAAAATAACAATTATTTTTAAACTTGAGGGCCGTCATTGATTCAAATATATGTCAAAATGAAAGAGCTAAAATTGTATGGGAAGGTATAACCATGCTACTTATATTTTAGACGATATATCCATGTACTAATAGAAGATTACTCGTACTACAATATATGAGTTTCAACCGTTTTTGCCAAAATTAAACAGATGACATAATAAATTGAAAATGTCAATAATCCCAAAGTCATCTTTAAACCTGAAGGCCGTAATCGATATAATCCAATCAAAAATGCAATTTCCATAAAATTTATTTCATATACATTTCTTTATTATTTAAATTGGAAGATGAAATTTATTTCATATACATTTCTTTATTATTTAAATTCGTAAAGATTTAATAAAAATCGCCTGCCCTCTTGAACATATTGGATTTAAACCGGTTGATAAGCGACATGATATCATTTTCTTCAAATAAATTTACGGGAAAAAAGTATCGTCTGCATAATGCTATGTCTATGGAAGCTTTAACTGTGCATTTTTAATTAATAGCTAGACAACCCCTGGTCATAGAAACTCGAAACATGGACTAAATTTTAAGTGGGGCTATTCTAAGCCTAGCCACAAAACTTCATCAAATTCGGTTCAGTCGTTCTCCCGTGATGATGAGACAAACTGACATATTTTCAATTTTACTTTCCCTGCAATACATGGTAATGTATAGGGAAAGTATTGGAATCATGCTGAAAATCGCAACTCGAGTTTTCGACGGATCTAAACGTTTCGAGACCTCTAGAATACGAAAAAACCATTTTTAGCGTGACGTCTGTGTGTGTGTCTGTCTGTGTGTCTGTCTGTCTGTGTGTCTGTCTGTGCGGATTTTGTATCTACTCTAATTAAAAAACTAATGGACCGAATTTTACAAAATTTTGTTGGTAAGTCACTTGTGGGCGGGGCTGGTGTTGATTAGTTTTGGGTACGATTCGGAATAAAAGAACCCGCCTTTTTTGCGAAATGGCCCGCAAAAGTTTGT
Source organism: Amaurobius ferox (assembly GCA_951213105.1). Lineage (NCBI taxonomy): Eukaryota > Metazoa > Arthropoda > Arachnida > Araneae > Amaurobiidae > Amaurobius > Amaurobius ferox. Next base: position 63,121,411 of record OX578139.1, read on the forward strand.
ATCCACCGTAGCTAAAAAACTAATGGACCGAATTTCACAAAATTCGGTAGATGAGTCACGTATAGATCACCCTGGTGCTGATTAGATTTTGGTATGATTCAGAAAAAAACAACCTGCCTTTTTTTGCAGAATGGCCCGCAAAAATGATCAAAATTTAAACTAAAAAGCTACGTATACTTAAATATATCCATTAAATGCTTGTTTAATGCGTAATTTTTAACGAAGAAAAGAATAAGACCAACCCCATTACACTAGGACTAGCCGTTCTCGAGATATATTAGTTTTTTCGTATTTTTCCACGCCACCTTTGAAAATAAGTCCAGTTATCAAATGAGAACGAAAATTGAATTAAAAGTGAATTAAATTTAATTGAAATAAATAGAACGTGGATATAAGTTTGCAGGGAAAGTCATGTGCTGCCCACATCAGATTTTTACTTTCCCTGCAATACATGGTAATGTATAGGGAAAGTATTGAAATCATATCGAAAACCGCAACTCGAGTTTTCGACGGATCTACATGTTTCGAGACCTCTAGAATACGAAAAAACCATTTTTAGCGTGACGTCTGTGTGTGTGTCTGTGTGCCTGTCTGTTTGTGTGTCTGTGTGCCTGTCTGTTTGTGTGTCTGTCTATCTGTCTGCGCAGATTTTGTATCCACTCTAACTGAAAAACTAATACACCGAATTTCACAAAATTTTGTAGGCAAGTCACTTGTGGGCGAATCTGGTGCTGATTAGTTTTGCGTACGATTCGGGATAAAAGAACACGCCTTTTTTTGCGAAAAGGCCCGCAAAAGCTTGTATCTACTCTATCTGAAAAACTAATGGACCGAATTTCACAAAATTCGGTAGATGAATCACGTATAGCTCACCCTGGTGCTGATTAGATTTTGGTATGCTTCAGAAAAAAATAACCTGCCTTTTTTTTGCATAATGCCCGCAAAAATTCTCAAAATCTAAACTAAAAAGCTACGTATGCTCAAATATATCCATTAAATGCTTATTTAATACGTAATTTTTAACAAAGAAAAGAATAAGACTAACCCCATTACACTAGGACTAGTCGTTCTCGAGATATATTAGTTTTTTCGTATTTTCTCTATGCCAACTTTGAAAATAAGTCCAGTTACCAAACGATAACGAAAATTGAATTAAAAGTGAATTAACTTTAATTAAAATAAAGTGAAAGTGGATATAAGTCTGCAGGGAAAGTCATGTGCTGCCCACATCAGATTTTTATTTATATAGACTAGCAGCATACCCGTTCTTTGTACGGAGAATTTAATATAAAGAAATTTATAATTCGCAATCTTGTGCAAATTCTGTTAAAATATTAAATTTATTGCTCATAAAGACAAGTTTAAGAATATCTGTTCTCACTAGGCAAAATTATATGCACTTGCAGATCTGAAGAATAAAACATCCTGGCCCCTTTTGTAAGTAAATTTACAAAAAAAAAAAGGAATTGAATCAATATATGCAACCCCGTACTACTTATATTGTCGCAGATTAGAAAATATGCCAGTGTGTTAGTAGAAGCTTACCCGTATTGCAATATGAGTCTCAAAAATATTTATCAAAAATCCCCGTAATCTTAATAACAGAAGATCGTAATTGATTCCAATATATGCCAATATATATCAAAATATATGCCAATATACCTGTACTACTTATATTCTCGTAGATTAGAAGATATACCCGTGCATTTGTAGAAGATTACTCGTACAACGTACTATGTATGAGTTTCAACAATTTTCGTCATAATAAAACAATTCCATAATAATTTGAAAATATCAATAATCCCTGAATCAACAGTCCCCGAAAATACCAATAATAATGATGTTTAAAGCTGAAGACCGTAATTGATATTATCCAGTCAAAAATACAATGTCAATGAAATTTATTTTATATACATATTTTTATTATTCAAATCGGAAAAGATTTAATAAAAATCGTATGCCGCATAACATATTGGGTCCGTTGCTAAGCGATATGATATCATTTGCTTCAAATAAATTGATAGAAATCATATCATCTGAATAATGCAATCTCCATGGAAGGTTTGGCGACATTTTCGTCAATTTAGCGATAACTTAAAAAATTGCCAAATTTATCGCCAAGTGGGACTGTAGAACTGATAGTCCCATTTTGCGACAAATTGACGAAACATCATCACAATACTATCCCCTAACAAAACACAATTAATTTCATTTATTAAGCGCAATTTTATCAATTTCATGATATTTTTATGGATTTAAAAATATTTTTACCAATTTGGTGATATTAAAAAAATTCCTTAAATGTGTTACTAAGTAGGATGGATGGACTGACCGACAAATGCTACAGAAACATCATTTCAGTACTCTATTCTAAAAAAACAAATTTAATTTCATTGATTTGGGCCATTTTTATCAATTTGGAGACATTTCCACTAATTTGATAAAGTTTAAGAAAAGTTACCAAGTTATTTAGAGATATTCCGTTAAATTCGTAGCTCTGAATTTGCAGATCTGAAGAATAAAATATCCCGATCCCGTTTATATATACTAAATAAAAACACTAAAATTGTATTAGAAGATACATACAACCGTTCTACTCTTTTTCTGCTTCAACAGTCGGCTAAATGAATTTATTGGGTAAACACAATATATGAGTTTATTTGCTAAACACAATATATGAGCTTGAAACCTCTTTGCTTAAATAAATGAAAGTGATGTACGCAGTCCGCAATATATATAATTAAAATAACAATCAAACCGTTCATTTATAAAATATATTTTTACATCCATTTATTTATTATACAAATAGAAAAAATAATAATAAATATTACCAACACATTTAATTTCATTCCATTGCCGAACAACATGATATAAGATAGAATCTTCCTCATAAAATGTGAAATTAAATAGCCATTTTGATTTCTTTATACTTTTCATCGTTGAGTAAAAATTTGTGAAAGATGAACCATGGAGATAGATTTTTCCATTTAAATTCATGTTTCAAACAATTCATGCTTTCCTAAAGTGACTAATTAATGCAAAAATCCTGCACCAAACTCGGAAATAAAGTTTTCTTTCATTTTGGCGTTTTAAACAAACGATTTTCATCCTTTCTGTTTGGATAAACCACGGAGTTGGAGAGTAGATCTCCTAAGAAAAAGTTCCGTTTTTCGTTAATATCTCGACAACCCCTGGTCTTAGAAACTCGAAACTTAGACAAAATTTATGGGGGCCTATTTCAAGGCTATCCACAAAATTTCATTAAATTCGGTTCAGCCGTTTTCCCGTGATGATGAGACAAACAAAAATTTAGTTTTTTACTAATATCTCGAAAACCACTGGTCGTAAAAACTCAAAACCTGGACTAAATTTTAAGTGGAGCTATTTCTAGGCTACCCACAAAATTTCATCAAATTCGGTTCAGCCGTTCTTCCGTGATGATGGGACAAGCAGACAGACAGACAGATTTTTATTTTTATTTATATAGATGACTAGCAGCATACCCGTTCTTCGTACAGAGTATATAATATATAAAAACTTATAATTCGCAATCATGTGCAAATTCTGTTAAAATATTAAATTTACTGCTCATAAAAAGAAGTTTAAGAATATCTGTTGTCACTATGCAAAATTATCATCACGGACAGATCTGAAGAATAAAACATCCTGGCCCCTTTTGTAAGCAAATTTAAAAAAAAAAAGGAATTGAATCAATATATGCAACCCCGTACTACTTATATTGTCGCAGATTAGAAAATATGCCAGTGTGTTAGTAGAAGCTTACCCGTATTGCAATATGAGTCTCAAAAATATTTGCCAAAATAAAAGAGATGACGTAAAAAATTGAAAGTATCAAAAATCCCCGTAATCTTAATACCAGAAGGACGTAATTGATTCCAATATATGCCAATATATATCAAAATATATGCCAATATACCTGCATTACTTATATTCTCGTAGGTTAGAAGATATACCCATGCATTTGTAGAAGATTACTCGTACAACGTACTATATATGAGTTTCAACGATTTTCGTCATAATAAAACAATTCCATAATAATTTAAAAATATCAGTAATCCCTGAATCAACAGACCCCGAAAATATCAATAATAATGATGTTTAAAACTGAAGACCGTAATTGATATTATCCAGTCAAAAATTCAATGTCAATGACATTTATTTTATATACATATTTTTATTATTCAAGTCAGAAAAGATTTAATAAAAATCGTATGCCGCATAACATATTGGATCCGTTGCTAAGCGACATGATATCATTTGCTTTAAATAAATTGATGGAAATCATATCATCTGAATAATGCAATCTCCATGGAGGGTTTGACGACATTTTCGTCGATTTAGCGATAACTTAAACAATAGCCAAATTTATCGCCAAGTGGGACTGTAGAACTTATAGTCCTATTTTGCGACAAATTGACGAAACATCCTCACAATACTATCCCCTAACAAAACATAATTAATTTCATTTATTAAGCGCGATTTTATCAATTTCATGATATTTTTATGGATTTAGAAATATTTTTACCAATTTGGTGATATTAAAAAAATTCCTTAAATGTGAAACTAAGTAGGATGGATGGACTGACCGACAAATGCTACAGAAATATCATTTCAGTACTTTATTCTAAAAAAACAAATTTAATTTCATTGATTTGGGTCATTTTTATCAATTTGGAGACATTTCCACTAATTTTGTAAAGTTTAAGAAATGTTACCAAGTTATTTAGAGATAGATATTCCTCTAAATTCGTAGCTTTGAATTTGCAGATCTGAAGAATAAAATATCCTGATCCCGTTTGTATATACTAAATGAAAACACTAAAATTGTATTAGAAGATACATACATCCGTTCTACTCTTTTTCTGCTTCAACAATCGGCAAAATGCATTTATTGAGTAAACACAATATATGAGTTTATTAGCTAAACACAATATATGAGTTTATTAGCTAAACACAATATATGAGCTTCAAACCTCTGCTTAAATAAATGAAAGTGATGTACGCAGTCCGGAATATATATAATTAAAATAACAATCAAACCGTTCATTTATAAAATATATTTTTACATCCATTTATTTATTATACAAATAGAAAAAATAATAATAAATATTACCAACACATTTAATTTCATTCCATTGCCGAACAACATGATATAAGATAGAATCTTCCTCATAAAATGTGAAATTAAATAGCCATTTTGATTTCTTTATACTTTACATCGTTGAGTAAAAGCTTGTGAGAGATGAACCATGGAGGTAGATTTTTCCATTTAAATTCATGTTTCAAACAATTCATGCTTTCCTAAAGTGACTAATTAATGCAAAAATCCTGCACCAAACTCGGAAATAAAGTTTTATTTCATTTTGGCGTTTTAAACAAACGATTTTCATCCTTTCCGTTTGGATAAACCACGGAGTTGGCGAGTAGATCTCCTAAGAAAAAGATCCGTTTTTCATTAATATCTCGACAACCCATGGTCTTAGAAACTCGAAACTTGGACAAAATTTATGGGGGGCTATTTCAAGGCAATTCACAAAATTTCATTAAATTCGGTTCAGCCGTTTTCCCGTGATGATGAGACAAACGAAAATTTCGTTTTCTACTAATATCTCGAGAACCACTGGTCGTAAAAACTCAAAACACAAACTAAATTTTAAGTGGTGCTATTTCTAGGCAACCCACAAAATTTCATCAAATTCGGTTCAGCCGTTCTCCCGTGATGATGGGACAAACAGACAGACAGACAGACAGACAGACAGATTTTCATTTTTATTTATATAGACTAGCAGCATACCCGTTCTTCGTACGGAATATATAATATAAAGAAACTTATAATTCGCAAACATGTGCAAATTCTGTTATGATATTAAATTTATTGCTCCTAAAGAGAAGTTTAAGAATATCTGTTCTCGCTATGCAAAATTATCCTCATGGGCAGATCTGAAGAATAAAACCTCCTGGCCCCTTTTGTAAACAAATTTGCAAAAAAAAAGGAATTGTATCAATATATGCAACCCCGTACTACTTATATTGTCGCAGATTAGAAAATATGCCAGTGTGCTAGTAGAAGATTCCCCGTATTACAATATGAGTCTCAAAAATATTTGCCAAAATAAAAGAGATGACGTAATAAATTGGAAATATCAATAATCCCCGTAATCTTTATACCAGAGGCGTAATTGATTCCAATATATGCCAATATATAACAAAATATATGCCAATATACCTGTACTACTTATATTCTCATAGATTAGAAGATATAATGCATTTGTAGACGATTACTCGTACAAAGTACTATATATGAGTTTCAACAATTTTCGGCATAATAAAACAATGGCATAATAACTTGAAATATTAGTAATCCCTGAATCAACAGTCCCCGAAAATATCAATAATAATAATGTTTAAACCTGGGGACCGTAATTGATATTATCCAGTCAAAAATGCAATGCCAATGAAATTTATTTTATATACATATCTTTATTATTCAAATCGGAAAAGATTTAATATAGAATCGTGTGCGGCATAACACATTGGATCCGTTGCTAAGCGACATGATGTCATTTGCTTCAAATAAATTGATGGAAATCATATCGTCTGAATAATGCGATCTCCATGGAAGGTTTGGCGACATTTTAGTCAATTTAGCGATAACTTAAAAAATCGCCAAATTTATCGCCAAGTGGAACTATAGAACAGATAGACCCATTTTGCGACAAATTGACGAAACATCATCACAATACTATCCCCTAACAAAATACAATTATTTTCATTTATTAAGCGCGATTTTATCAATTCCAGGATATTTTTATAGACTCACAAATACTTTTATCAATTTCGTGATATTAAAAAAATTCGTTAAATGTGTTACTAAGTAGGATGGATGGATTGATCGACAAATGCTACCGAAACATCATTTCAGTACTCTATTCTAAGAAGCAAATCATTGATTTTCTCCAATTTTATAAATTTGGAAACATTTCTGCTAATTTGGTAAAGTTTAAGAGAAGTTACCAAGTTATTTAGGGATATTCCGCTAAATTCGTAGCTCTGAATTTGCAGATCTGAAGAATAAAATATCCTGATCCCGTTTGTATATACTAAATGAAAACACTAAAATTGTATTATAAGATACACCCGTTCTAATCTTTTTCTGCTTCAACAATCGGCTAAATGAATTTATTGGGTAAACACAATATATGAGTTTATTAGCTAAACACAATATATGAGCTGGAAACCACTTTGCTAAAATAAATGAAAGTCATGTACGCGGTCGGCAATTTATATAATTAAAAGAACAATCAAACCGTTCATTTAAAAATATATTTTTACATCCATTTATTTATTATTCAAATAGAAAAAATAATAATAAATATTAACAACACATTTAATTTCATTCCGTTGCAGAGCAACATGATATAAGATAGAATCTTCCTCATAAAATGCAAAATTTAATAGCCATTTTTATTTCTTTATACTTTTCATTTTTCAGTAAAAGCTTGTATAATATAAACCAAGGAGATAGATTTCCCATTTAAATCATGTTTCAAACAATTAATGTTTTCAGAAAGTGACTAATTAGTGCAAAAAATCTCCCCCCAAACTCTGAGATGCAGTTTTAATTCACTTTCAAACGATTTTCAAGCTTTTCGTTTGGATAAACCACGGAGTTAGAGAGGAGAACTCCTAAGAAAAAGTTTCGTTTTTCATTAATATCTCAACAACTCCTGGTCTTAGATACTCGAAACTTGGGCTAAATTTATGGGGGGCTATTTAAAGGCTATCCACAAAATTTCATCAAATTCGATTCAGCTGTTCTCCCGTGATGATGAGACAAACGAAAATATCGTTTTTTACTAATATCTCGAGAACCACTCATTGTAGAAACTCCATATATGGACTAAATTTATTGGGACTATTTCCAGGCTACCCACAAAATTTCATCAAATTCGGTTCAGCAGTTCTCCCGTGATGATGGGACAAACAGACAGACAGACAGACAGACAGACAGACAGGCAGATTTTCATTTTTATTTATATAGACTAGCAGCATACCCGTTCTTCGCACGGAGTATATAACATAAAGAAACTTGAAACTCACGAGCATATGTAAGTTCCTATACTATATGAAATTATACTGTTAATCAATATATTCTATTAAAATATTTAATTTAACGCTCCTAAAAAGCAGTTTAAGAACATCTGTTCTCGGAGTATATAATATAAAGAAACTTAAAACTCACGAGCATATGTAAGTTTATATACTATATGAAATTACACTGTTAATCAATATATTCTATTAAAATATTTAATTTAACGCGCCTAAAAAGCAGTTTAAGAACATCTGTTCTCGCTATACAAAATTATCTTCACGGGCAGATCTGAAGAATAAAACATCCTGGTTCCGTTTCTAAACAAATTTACCAACTATATGAAGTTGAACCAATATAGGCAAAGTAAAAGCTCTAAAATTGTATGCGACTCGTATTACTTATATTCGCGAATATTAGAAGATATACCCGTGTATTAGTAGAAGATTACACGTGCTACAACATATGCGTTTCTGAAATCTTTGTCAAAATAAAACAGATGACGTAATGAACTAAAAATATCAATAATCCCGCAATTTTTAAACCTAAAGGCCGAAATTGATTCTAATATATGCCAATATGTCAAAATATGCATCAATATACCTGTAATACTTATATTCTCGCAGATTAGAAGATATACCCGTGCATTTGTTGAAGATTACCCGTACTAATTACAATATATGAGTTTCAACAATTTTTGCAAAAATAAAACAATGGCGTAATAAATTGAAAATATCAATAATCCCCGAAAATATCAATAATAATAATATTTAAACCTGCAGATCATAATTGATATAATCCAGTTAAAAATGCAATATTTGTGAAATTTATTTTATATACATATCTTTATTATTTAAATCCGAAAAGATTTAATAAAAATCGTCTGCTGCATAAACATATTGGATTTAAATCCGTTGCAAAGCGACATGAGATAATTTTCTTCAAATAAATTGGCAAAAAAAAAAAAAAAATATCGTCTGCATAATGCTATCTCTATAGAAGGTTTAATTTTTCGTTTTTAATTAATATCTAGACAACCATTGATCTTAGAAACTCGAAACACGGACTAAATTTTAAGTGGGGCTATTCCAAGACAACCCACAAAATTTCATTAAATTCAGTTCAGCCGTTCTCCCGTGATGATGAGATAAACATACATACATACAGACAGACAGAGACAGAAAGACAGATTTTCAATTTTATTTATATAGATCTTACTGAATACACTTGCTTCAGACCACTGTCTTGTTCAGGCCACTTCTTGCTTCAGGCCACTTCCTCATGATCATTTTACCCATTTCTCGAAACGCTTATTTGAATGTAACACAGTCTGTTAATAGAAATATCAGAATTCATCATGATTATTGATGATTATTTTACTGAATAAACTTGCTTCAGGACACTTCCTCATGGCCATTTTACCCATTTCCAGAAATGTTTATTTGAACGTAACACAGTCTGTTAATAGAAATATCGGAATTCATCATGACTATTTTACTGAATAAACTTGCTTCAGGCTACTTCCTCATGATCATTTTGCGTGTAGCAGCCTTTGATATACGAGAATTTCGCTGGATTATTTCCACCATGTATCTGGCATCCGATTCAAAAGTGGTAGTTTTACCCATGTCCTGAAATATATATTTGAACGTAACACAGGCTGTTAATAGAGATATCGGAATACATCCTGATTATTGATGATGATTTTACTGAATAAACTTGCTTCAGGCCACTTCTTCATGATCATTTTACCTATTTCCTGAAACGCTTATTTGAACGTAATACAGTCTGTTAATAGAGATATCGGAATACATCCTGATTATTGATGATGATTTTACTGAATAAGCTTGCTTCAGGCCACTTCCTCATGATAGTTTTACCTATTTCCCGAAACGCTTATTTGAATGTAACACAGTCTTTTAATAGAAATATCGGAATTCATCATGATTATTGATGATTATTTTACTGAATAAACTTGCTTCAGGACACTTCCTCATGGCCATTTTACCCATTTCCCGAAATGCTTATTTGAACGTAAGACAGTCTGTTAATAGAAATATCGGAATTCATCATGATTATTTTACTGAATAAACTTGCTTCAGGCTACTTCCTCATGATCATTTTGCGTGTAGCAGCCTTTGATATACGAGAATTTCGCCGGATTATTATTTGCACCATGTATCTTACACCCGATTCAAAAGTTCAGCTTTTAAAATAAAAATATGTTTGTCAATATGTTGTAATGTTCCAGTAAGGGGAAAAAATAGGATATGTTAAAATACACAACTTTCCTTTAAAATTGATTTTATGAGATTTTATTTTTTGTCCTTGAGAAATCATTAACCAAAATTTGGAGTCATAATATAATTTGAAAAACAAGGGTTTTTTCGTAATTGTAAATTGATACAAGAAATTTGTGAAGGAACCTTTATAGGGTGGTAAATATGGTGTATATGGAGCCTTTATAGGGTGGTAAATATGGTGTATATGGAGCCTTTATAGGGTGTATATATTTCATTTTGACGAAACTGTTAAGCATTTTTTTCTCTTTTGCATACTTATTTCGTACAGTTATAGGAATTTTCGAAGAAACCGGAAGTCACATCCCCAGAACCGGAAATAGAAATCCTTAGTTAAGCGCTACCCCCCTTTGGAATTAGATACTGAATCCATATCAGTCATCATCTTAGCTCTATCTATATTTTAAAACATTCTGCAACCGTTGCTCACATTTTTCAGCAACTTTGTTGATTATATATATATATATATATATAAATAATCAACAAAATTTATATATATAACTTTGTTGATTGCCAAAATTGGAAATTTTGTCAAAATGGAGAACACAGTAAATACGAATGATGGAAAATTATTGACAAAATGTTTACAACAAATGCTCAAATGAACGATCACCAACTGCGAAACAGGCGTCACAATGGCGACAGAGTGAATCGCGTACACTTTGGAAGATTCCTGGCATTTCACGAATATCTGCAGCTGCGACGCTAATTCGGGTGACAAGGTCCTCGACGTGTTGTACCAGCGAATCATCGAACGATTATGTGGTTCCAGCACGACGGAGCGCCAGCACATTACACAAGGATTGTGCGAAACTACCTGGACATTGCCTTTCCGAACAGTTGGATTGGCCTCGGCGGGCCCATCGCGTGGCCCCCCAGATCTCCCGATCTGTCCTGAACTAGGTTTTTCCTCTGGGGACAGCTAAAAAGCGCAGTTTACGAGATGCCCACCAAGTCACCAGAGGACCTTGTCGCCCGAATTAGCGTCGCAACTGCAGATATTCGTAAAATGCCAGGAATCTTCCAAAGTGCATGAGATTCACTCCGTCGCCACTGTGACGCCTATCTCCCAGTTGGTGGTCGTTCATTTGAGCATTTGTTCTTAACATTTTGTTAATAAATTTCCATTGTTCGTCTTCACTGTGTTCTCCATTTTGACGTGACGTTTCATCCACTCCAGAGAAAGCGCTCTCTTGCTGCTCGCCGGTTGCTTTCCTACCCACATTGTATTGTGAAAGTTGTTTGTTTTGGTGAGTTCTATAACCACTTACAGTTCTGACCATCAGTTCATATGCACCGTGTATATCATTATACTATCTGGAACCTTACTCCCTATTACGAACAGCTGTTTCCCCTGAAACTTTCAGTAGCATGCTTGTAAACGCTTTACAGTGATATGGGCATTTTCTGTAAACGGAAGTTTTACATGTCCCATGCGTTTTAAAAAAAGTTTGCATGACTTGGGACTGATTTTGGACACTCATCGGTTTTACAACATTGTAGTTCATATTTGTCACCCATTAGCTGAAAAAACAACTTATATTTTTAATATTTAAAAATTTAGTTTTTTGTCATTAAATGCCATCCCCCTGTGTGTCCCAACAGCCAAAATAATAAAATCACAACTTTATTTACAAGTCTCCATTTTTTAATTTTCTTTTAATTTGGCATTTTACATTAAATTAGATAATTTAAAATGCAAACAGTAATAAAAAATCCACTATGAATTAGAGCAATATTTTAACTTAATTTTTACAACTGTCCACTAACATTTTTGTCATTCACCTGTCTTTAAATTTTAACACCTCATTTTATACATAGATGACAACATAAAGTTCATATTTACCATTTCAAGAGTTCGACTATATTCTAGCTATCATTCTGTGATCCAGCTATCATATTAAGAAACTGAACAATTTTGGGTAAGTATTTTTATTCTTTGTTATTCACCTGTCTAATTATTCTCAGAATAAAAAGTAAATATTTTTTTTAGCATATATGTGTGCTTAGATAGTGTAGAAAACTGGATATATAGTTAAGCTAAAATTCATATACCCAGAAGGTAAAATCACATGATTTGTCATTCCCCTGTCGTCATTTACCTGTCTTCCTGGTAGACAAGGGAATGACATTAGAACAGGCGAATTACATTTAAACTAGATTTTCCTTTTAGAAGATAAAACCCATAAGAAGATAATTCTAAATATGAGATTGCAATTGAAACAAAATAATATTTTTATTTTTCTATGATATATGTATATATATACGTAACAAAACAGTTTCCTATATTAAGTTGAGACCCATACCGTCCGACCTACCAGAAAAGTGTTCCTATATTAAGTGTCATTCCTCTGTCATGCTGTCATTTACTTGTCTTAAAAATAAAAATTTGCATTTTCTATTTAGTTTTTCCAAAATGATCGCTGCTACTGTTTGTTTTTTCGTTTAAACCACCCATGTTAAATAATAATGCAGAAACAGGATGAAAAATAGAAAAAAATATATTGTAACAAGAAAGATGAAAAAGCCCGTTTAGAGAAATTGACCCATATAGCCAATTCTGAGAAAGAGATGTTCAAGCCAATTTTTTGGATCCAAAGTGGAAAAAGAATAAGAAGAATAAATTCTTAGTAAATCCCTCATTCTTTTCTGGAATTTGATGGTGAATATATATCAGTCATCATCTGAGCTATATCTGTGGCAGATCTAGAGCAGCAAACCATAATCCCAAGTATCATAATTTCCCATACTATGACAGTAGTGTTACTCTGTCCTAATTAAATTAAACTATCTCATGACAAATTCTTCTGAGGCAAAAATAATTAGGATTCACAGTTTAGCCCTTGCAAATTACATGCAATTAATATTTAACTATCGTAAAATATATCTATCACTCAGGAAAAAATTATTTTCCTCAAGCAGCCTGCCCAGATCCTAATTAAATTTGAGGGAAACACATATCAGCAAAAAGAAAATAACTTTTTTAATATCATTTTTGAAAGTTTTATTATACTTATATCAACAATCTTACGATTACTTATCCAGCTATTAATTTCAAAATCTACTAAAATATCGCTTATTTCGCATATTCGCGAACTTTTCCCCAATTTAGATGTCATTTTAAAGTCCAAAAATTGATATGTACAGTATTTATTCCTTAGATTGCGTTTACATTGTAACAATAAAGTAAATAGTGTCAAAAAGTGATGTCCGGGCTCATCCAATATCTGATTGAACTAATAAAAATTTTTAACGTCCGGACTCGCCCGACATCTGATTGGAACTAATAGTTTTCAATATCTGGGCCTACCTGAAAAATGATGTGAACAAAAAATATTCAATGTCCGGGCTGACATTTGATTGGAACTAATTACATTCAATATCCGGGCGGACATTTGATTGGAACAATTTATATTCAATGTCCGGACCGACATCTGATTAGAAGTAATTATATTCAATGTCCGGACTGACATCTGATTGGAACTAATTATATTCAATGTTCAGGCTGATATTTGATTGGAACTAATTATATTCAATGTCCGGGCTGACATCTGATTGAAAATAATTATATTCAATGTCCGGATTGACATCTGATTGGAACTAATTATATTCAATATCGGGACTGACATCTGATTGGAACAAATTATATTCAATGTCCAGGCTGACATTTGATTGGAACTAATTATATTCAATGTCCGGGCTGACATCTGATTGGAACTAATTATATTCAATGTCCGGACTGACATCTAATTGGAACTAAGTATATTCAATATCCGGGCTGACATCTGATTGGAACTAATTATATTCAATGTCCGGAAAGACATCTGATTGGAACTAATTATATTCAATGTCTGGGCTGACATCTGATTGAAACTAAATATATTCAATGTCCGGGTTGACATCTGATTGGAATTAATTATATTCAATGTCGGGGCTGACATCTGATTGGAATTATTTATATTCAATGTCCGGACTGATATTTGATTGGAACTAATTATATTCAATGTCCGGGATGGCATCTGATTGGAACTAATTATATTCAATGTCTGGGCTGACATCTGATTGAAACTAATTATATTCAATGTCCGGGTTGACATCTGATTGGAATTAATTATATTCAATGTCGGGGCTGACATCTGATTGGAATTATTTATATTCAATGTCCGGACTGATATTTGATTGGAACTAATTATATTCAATGTCCGGGATGGCATCTGATTGGAACTAATTATATTCAATGTCTGGACTGACATCTGATTGGAACTAATTATAATCAATATCCAGACTGACATCCGATTGGAATTAAGTGTATTCAATGTCCGGACTGACATCTGATTGGAACTAATTATATTCAATGTCCGGGATGACATCTGATTGGAACTAATTATATTCAATGTTCAGGCTGATATTTGATTGGAACTAATTATATTCAATGTCCGGGCTGACATCTGATTGAAAATAATTATATTCAATATCGGGACTGACATCTGATTGGAACAAATTATATTCAATGTCCAGGCTGACATTTGATTGGAACTAATTATATTCAATGTCCGGGCTGACATCTGATTGGAACTAATTATATTCAATGTCCGGACTGACATCTAATTGGAACTAAGTATATTCAATATCCGGGCTGACATCTGATTGGAACTAATTATATTCAATGTCCGGAAAGACATCTGATTGGAACTAATTATATTCAATGTCTGGGCTGACATCTGATTGAAACTAATTATATTCAATGTCCGGGTTGACATCTGATTGGAATTAATTATATTCAATGTCGGGGCTGACATCTGATTGGAATTATTTATATTCAATGTCCGGACTGATATTTGATTGGAACTAATTATATTCAATGTCCGGGATGGCATCTGATTGGAACTAATTATATTCAATGTCTGGACTGACATCTGATTGGAACTAATTATAATCAATATCCAGACTGACATCCGATTGGAATTAAGTGTATTCAATGTCCGGACTGACATCTGATTGGAACTAATTATATTCAATGTCCGGGATGACATCTGATTGGAACTAATTATAATCAATGTCCAGACTGACATCCGATTGGAATTATGTATATTCAATGTCCGGACTGACATCTGATTGGAACTAATTATATTCAATGTCCGGACTGACATCTGATTGGAACTAATTATATTCAATATCCGGATTGACATCTGATTGGAACTAATTATATTCAATGTCCGGACTAACATCTGATTGGAACTAATTATATTCAATGTCCGGACTGACATCTGATTGGAACTAATTATATTCAATGTCCGGATTGACATGTGATTGGAATTATTTATATGCAATGTCCGGACTGACATTTGATTGGAACCAATTATATTCAATGTTAGGGCTGCCATTTGATTGGAACTAATTATATTCAATGTCCGGGATGACATCTGATTGGAACTAATTATAATCAATGTCCAGACTGACATCCGATTGGAATTAAGTATATTTAATATCGGGACTGACATCTGATTGGAACAAAGTATATTCAATGTCCTGGCTGACATTTGATTGGAACTAATTATATTCAATGTTCGGACTGACATCTAATTGGAACTAAGTATATTCAATGTCAGGGCTGACATCTGATTGGAATTATTTATATTCAATGTCCGGAATGATATTTGATTGGAACTAATTATATTCAATGTCCGGGATGACATCTGATTGGAACTAATTATATTCAATGTCTGGACTGACATTTGATTGGAACTAATTATATTCAATGTCCGGGATGACATCTGTTTGGAACTAATTATATTCAATGTCCGGACTGACATCTGATTGGAACCAATTATGTTCAATGTCCAGGCTGATATTTGATTGGAACTAATTATATTCAATGTCCGGATTGACATGTGATTGGAATTATTTATATGCAATGTCCGGACTGACATTTGATTGGAACTAATTATATTCAATGTTAGGGCTGACATTTGATTGGAACTAATTATATTCAATGTCCGGGATGACATCTGATTGGAACTAATTATAATCAATGTCCAGACTGACATCCGATTGGAATTAAGTATATTCAATGTCCGGACTGACATCTGATTGGAACTAATTATATTCAATTTCCGGACTGACATCTGATTGGAACTAATTATATTCAATATCCGGATTGACATCTGATTGGAACTAATTATATTCAATGTCCGGGATGACATCTGTTTGGAACTAATTATATTCAATGTCCGGATTGACATGTGATTGGAATTATTTATATGCAATGTCCGGACTGACATTTGATTGGAACTAATTATATTCAATGTTAGGGCTGACATTTGATTGGAACTAATTATATTCAATGTCCGGGATGACATCTGATTGGAACTAATTATAATCAATGTCCAGACTGACATCCGATTGGAATTAAGTATATTCAATGTCCGGACTGACATCTGATTGGAACTAATTATATTCAATTTCCGGACTGACATCTGATTGGAACTAATTATATTCAATATCCGGATTGACATCTGATTGGAACTAATTATATTCAATGTCCGGACTAACATCTGATTGGAACTAATTATATTCAATGTCCGGACTGACATCTGATTGGAACCAATTATGTTCAATGTTCAGGCTGATATTTGATTGGAACTAATTATATTTAATGTCCGGATTGACATGTGATTGGAATTATTTATATGCAATGTCCGGACTGACATTTGATTGGAACTAATTATATTCAATGTTCGGGCTGACATTTGATTGGAACTAATTATATTCAATGTCCGGGATGACATCTGATTGGAATGAATTATATTCAATGTCCGGACTGACATCTGATTGGAACTAATTATATTCAATATCCGTACTGACATTTGATTGGAACTAATTATATTCAATGTCCGGATTGACATGTGATTGTAATTATTTATATGCAATGTCCGGACTGGCATTTGATTGGAACTAATTATATTCAATGTCCGGGCTGACATTTGATTGGAACTAATTATATTCAATGTCCGGGATGACATCTGATTGGAACTAATTATAATTAATGTCCAGACTGACATCCGATTGGAATTAAGTATATTCAATGTCCGGACTGACATCTGATTGGAACTAATTATATTCAATATCCGGATTGACATCTTATTGGAACCAATTATATTCAATGTCCGGACTCACATCTGATTGGAACTAATTATATTCAATGTCCGTATTGACATCTGATTGGAACCAATTATGTTCAATGTCCAGGCTGATATTTGATTGGAACTAATTATATTCAATGTCCGGATTGACATGTGATTGGAATTATTTATATGCAATGTCCAGGCTGATATTTGATTGGAACTAATTATATTCAATGTCCGGATTGACATGTGATTGGAATTATTTATATTCAATGTCCGGAGTGGCATCTGATTGGAACTAATGATATTCAATTTTTTGGCTGAAACTGCTAACTGTGCTAACATCTGATTGGAGCTAATTGTTTTTAATATCTGTACTTACCTGCAACTGATGTGAACTAATAGTCGATGTGTTGGACGCAACTATGAAGCATTTTTATTCTCTTTCATATAATTGTTTCGTACAGTTATACAAATTTTCAAAAAAATCGTAAGTGTCATTTATAGATCTGGAAATAGAAATCCTTAGTTAACTCCCACCTCTACTCCTTTTGTAATTCGATGCTGAACTCACATCAGTCATCAAAGCTCTATGTATAATCAATCCTGAGAAATAAATGGTTAAAGGCAAAATTTTAACTACAGATCTTAATCTGATCAAAAATGTTTGGAGATATTTTAAAGCAAAAATTTGGTACTTAAAGGACCAGAAATGTCGTCTAATTACGTCAAGTAATTACGGAAAGCTAGAATGGAATTCTGTAAACCAACTAGTCAAAGCTCATACCAGGAAGGATGAAAACCGACATTTGGGCCAAAGGAGGAGTAATAAAATACAGAGTTCGTATCCGATATATTTTTTATCGATCAAAGACTGATCGAATACTTTTTCTTTATCGCTTGAATTACATTAACCTAATTTTTGGTTAAAAGTAACTATAAAATATATTTTTGTAATAAACTTTATTTCTTTGTTAACCGTATTTATTACTTTCCTTATATACAATAATGTATAAGGAAAGTATTGTGACAGGGTCGAAAATTCGAATTCGTGTTTTCGACGGGAGAGCACGTTTCAAGCATCCCTGATCACGAATCGAACATTTTTGAGGTGGCGTGTGTGTGTGTGTTTGTGTGAAAATATGTGAGTGTGTGGGTGTCAGTGAGTCTTTGGAGACGATAACTGACGAACGAATGGACAGATTCGAATGAAATTTGGTGCAAAAATCACAATCCATGAATACTGGATGCCTATTGTTTTTATACGCAATCAAATGTTCAGAACCCTCCTGAATTTTCGAGTGAAATATTGAAAAAATCATTAAAAAATCAAAATCTTTAATAAAGTTATGCAAATAGACATTTCTTATGTAATTTTTCATAAGGAAACGATTGACACAAATTTTAGTTCGCTAGCATGAACCGTTCTCGAGATATTGCACATTTTTAAAAAAATTATAAAACAAATCATGTAAAATAATAAAAAAGTATTACCTATTGAGAAACATGTTCACTTTTCATATGTAATATCATGCGATAAATTTGGTGACATCATTCTCGTGGATCTAGCTCGTTTCATTCATGAAAAAGGTACTTTGAGTAATACTTTTGTATTTGAACGTCAATAGTCATTTATCTGCTGTAAGAACAACTTATTTCTCGATCCATAACGCTTGGCGAGATTTTGGCAACGGATTTGGTGGAATGTCGCCAACTTGTTTAAATGTTGCTAAATTAACACAAAACTCGCCAAATGGATAAAAATGAGGCTAAATCAATGAAAATGACGACTAATTGACGAAAATTCAATATCTTAGAAAGAATATATCTACTATAAGAATACCTATTGTTTTTACTGTTAAAGTAGTAAATCCATTGCATTATATAAGGATAGTCATGTGTTGCCCACATCAGATTTTTTTTACTGTTAAAGTAGTAAATTCATTGTATTATATAAAGAAGTCATGTGCTGCCCATATCAGATTTTTTACTAGTGAGACCACAGTGTATTTCGTTCGTAAGTAATTTAAGAAAACGGTTTATTTATGGGAGATCTGCTATAAAAGACAACATTCAATCACTGTTTGCATAGCCATACCATAAAAGAAGGTATTATAATATCTATTGCAAAAAAATTGAAAAGAGTCTAACATTGAGTTTCATTCTTAGCACCTGATGTCATACTCAACGTATAGTTGCAGAAATCCGCTCTTTAGATATAATAGGTAACTAACTGTTCATATTGAACAAAATAGATGTATTGAAAAAAAAAAAAATTTTAATGTATATACAATGCGAGTATCACTCATTCACCGATCTTTTTTGCTACGAGTGTGGGTTAAACTTTTAAAATTTGATGACTACTCTTAATGAGTTTCAATGCTTCGTAATACATCGTTTATGTTCAACGAACTTTCGCTCGCGATTAATTTAAATTGCTGTTAGATACTTAGATTTAACAAAGTATAATTGATAACATTTTACCGTCGTGCAAATTACTGCTACCGTTAGAAAACTAAAATTCAGAAGTTAAGAAACTTCTCCGCCATCTGCATGAAAAAAAAAAGTAAATTACCCCCGGGTTTTCTCCATCCTTTCCACGTGACAAATGAATGCTGAAAAGCTTGATCTCTTCCAAAAAGAAAAGCTTTAATTACCCGATAATAAGACGTAATTGGAGGAGCTTCGATCGCAATCTATTTATATAAATTTGACGTTCCACGCCGGGTGCAATTATGGTTGCAGTTAATCGCAGCAAAATCGATACCTGATCGGTCGAACAGATGCGCCAAGCCTCCGGGCGGCGGTGTTTATCGATAAACACTGTTTCCGATGATGTGGAATAAAAATGATAGGGTAGGGATGAGGAAATGGTAATTTTTAAAAGAGAGAAATTTCGGTGGCATCGATTCTTTCTTTTGATTTCGTTCGCAGATGTTGAGATGCGTTCGCACGCAAGATGGCCGCTTAATGAATAAGAAACTGGATTTGGCTTTTTAATAGCGTCTAATAATCTATGGATTGGATCAAATTATGTCAAATGCTTGTTTATTAGTAAGCACGGTTGTACGTTTTCGGTAGTGAGGTAATAAAATTAAATTATGTGAAGTTATAAGTTAATCGTTCAACGGTGAGTAGTTTGGAATAGCAGATGCTGACAGGTTAGGAAGGCAATGAGCGTTGGTTTGATGAATGTTGAGCGAAATAAGGATATCTTGTGGTTTATACTGTTAGATTTGTCTTACTGATTTTTCTATGCGTATTACACGGCTAGAATATTTATAGATATTCTGTCACAATGATGGTACATCTTTGGGCACTTGTAGGTACTTTGTCAAAGTGGAGCTGTTCTAAAGGAAATTCCATTTTATTGACAGAGAATATTTTAAAACCAACATCTTTTTTAGATTTTGATGACATTTGCTCATCAATAACTATTCATCAACAGCATAAATACATGCAGAACTTTGTACAGAAGTTGAATCATACAGATAGTCAAATAGGTAATGTGTCTGTCAGAAGCAAGTTTAGGAATTTCTTGTAAAGGGTTAAAGTATAAATATTGACAGTTTGGAGTTAGCGTGAACATAATTCGATTCCAGTACGATGTTTCGTAGTACTTTGAACGACCTTTAAAAGAAAGGTGGCATCACCCAAATACCACACTTCTTGTACAATGTATGCCAATGGCGTCTGTTTAAAACTTATTACTTATTATCAGAAGTTGTAGATCCTAGCTAATAAAGCTGTAATCTGGTCTGGAGCAAGTTTCTGTAACTTTGAGGTGATTAATCTGCTTTTAAACTGCAGCAAATTTGCTTGGAATAGAACAATAGAACATTAGTCTCCTATTATGAATCCGACAATTTCATTTGGCTTCAAATAATCCGCCTATTTCGTTTTATCACATTCCTATCAAATGAAACTGTGAAAATATTAATTTCAAGTGTCTTATAGAAATTGAGGTTCGGTAGATAAAATTTTCATCCAAAAATTTGCATGCGTACCTATCTGTAGCAAGCGTTTTATACAGTCCCCTATTACCATTGAAAACTTTAATTATAATATCTAGGGGTAATGTTGATTGTATGACAATGGAACTTTTTTGTGTGACGAATTGGGCTATGGAGAATATTTTTATAATTTAATTTTTTTCTAGGGGCCCGTACAAAAGGTTAAAATTTGTATTTTATTAAAAGATGTCACACGATCAAAATTTGCATATGATAGTCTACCTTAATTAAAACATTTCTTAAATTGGTACCATGAGCCTTTGACCCATCATTTAAGAGATATTCAGTTGTGCAAACTTTTCGGAACACCTTGTACATTGAGTATATTTTTTTTTAATGCACGAATTTTCTCAAATTTTGTTAGTCGTAAGTAAAATGAAAAAGTAATCACTGAAATAACCTTTTTAATAACACTACAAAATTGCAATTTATGTTCGAAATATATTTACTATCATAATGGATAGTTTGAACTAAGGATGTATTGTTATTTAGAATCGATTTTAAGTGGCAAGCTAGGTCGCAGTAGCGTCCAGAGGTATTCTGAGACCTCAAGTAAATTTTCAGGAAATACAATATCTCATAGTTCTTCAGGCAGGAAGAAGGAATATTGATTATGCAAAAGATTTTAGGTCGAAGTCCATAAAGCTCTCCCAATATCACAATACACCGAAACTCGGAAGAGACCAAAACTGATACAAAATGCTACAGATCCTACATCAAAACCACCAAATCACATAAAGCGTGCACAGTGGGGATTACTGTATCATGATATCAGTAGGCTATGATAAAGAGGTCGCAGCCAAAGTGTTGTAAAGATAGATGACTGATGATAAAGTGCAGAATTATTCAAAATACAAGAAAACGTTGGATTAGCCATAACGTATAAATGGATTAAGAAAAATATGAAAGAGGTAAAAAAAATAACGTACACAATTTTGAGGTCTTCTGCAAACATGAAGCCCCAAGCGATCACTTGTGATGTTTATTCTCTGGACGTCCCTGCCAGGTCGACGAACAAGGCGCAAACATTAATAACGACTATTCAGTCTAACTTAGACCAATTTATGCTTTCTAAGTTGATACAAATGAGTTCTTAGCTTCCACTTTTGTACATATGTGTTTCGAATATTTCCTTTTAGATAGATGAAAGTAGCATACGAGTATAACTGACTACTTGCTAGAAAGTTCAAACTTACGTAGATGTGTTTGACAACAAATAAGTCAATTAATTTAGTACAGTAATGCAGCAGCTTTGAATGTTCTGTTAAGAGCTTTATCATGTAATATGCACTGAACAGACTGACTGATTGAGTTAGGGGGTGATTATCAAAATTATCGAGCACTTTAACTATAGTTAGAATCACGGTTTTGATGTCCTTTGATCTATCTGCCTTAGATTCGAGACCAAGGAATAAATCTTAAAATTTCAAAAATTAGAATTAGAGGTAATGGCGAAAAAGAGTAATCAAAAACTCAAAATCACTTTGCTTAATTATTGCGCTTACTTCCACTTTAGCTAGAATCTTCGTTTCGATCTCATTTGATCCTCTTCAACTTCCAGGTTAATGAAAAAAGTTTAAAATATGAATTGGAGTAGCGATGCAAAATAATAATTACAAAAAAAAAAAAAAAAAAAAAAAAATCAAAACCACTTATCAAAATGATAGAGCACTTCCACTGGAACCAGAATCTCGGTTTTGGTCTCATTCAACTCATCTCAGTTTTCAGATCAACGAAAAAAAGAATCCGAAAATTAGAATTAGGGGGTGATGATACAAAGGAATTTTCACAAAACTTACATTACTTTGCCCTTCGAATACATAATTTGATATCTTTTCGCAAACAACAATCAAAACTGGTTATCAACAACCTTGATTGAATGTGTGTAGGTGTCCATTAGCCATTTAATGTCCACTAGCCATTGAGAACGTTTGAAGAGCTGGTGAAATGGCTAGTATTGCTAATAAAATTCTTGAAACTTTATTCTATTTTGTATACTTCAGCTTAGTATCTTGATTAACAGCAAATGACGCGACGATGCCTTTTTTAATGCAAAATACATGACACAATGTTAAATAGAATGCTGATTTTTGTAGATGCAAATCCATAATTTTTAAATCAGGATAACTGTATTATTATTGTAGTAATCCAACTGCTGCTTGTAAAATAAAAGAGTGCAAAAAATTCCTTGAATAAATATATAAATAAGCGGGCGTATGTAAGTGACTACAAGCCTGCTTTATCCAAGGAAGTTTTGCAAGCTTTAATCGTTTTGCTATTTCTATAATACATAGATTACGGTAGAAATATGTGAAGATAAGGATTTAATATGTCAATTATAGCTAACTTTTGGGCAGTCATCTTCATTGTCTTTTTTCTTCTCAAAATAAAATTACTCTTTCTTTATTCTGAATAGTTTGTTAGATGCAACAAAAACGCTAGTGGCATGCATGTTCCAGGAAAATAGAAACTACTACAAATGGAAAATATTGGTAAGTGATGTGAAACAGAATAATTACATTAAAATACACGACAACACTCAGAATTAAACACGCAGAAGCAAGCAAATTAAAACAATATTTTGTATATTGCAGTAAATAAATGAGAATTAAATACACGTATGTCAATGATCGAAAAATCGGTGGATCAGCGTGGTTTCGACAATGTCCATGTCTATACACATCCAACGCTTTCACAGCTTCTTTGTACACGAAGAGAGCATCAACACGAAATCTGACCAGATTGGGATTGAGTAATACAATAAAATTGAGTCAAAAATTTATCCCGGATTCAATAGTGGGTAACAGGATCCATTTGGCGATGGGATTTCAAAGTCATCTCTTTCGGGGCTGGTTGGCGAGGACCCACAACTACTGGCGCAGCTATCTGTCAGACTGGTCCGGCGACTAGTTGGCGATCTGTTGTCACCATCTGTTTGTTGTGTGATGATGAAACCGGCTGGCTGTCGGAGCATCGGAGGAAATGGCTGTTGAAGATGTCGCGGTCTGCTTCTGGTGCTACAGTCGGACGCTAGGATGTTAGCAATGCTGAAAGGGTTTTTGGATTTGTTGAGTGAGTCTGGTGATCGGTCTTTGGAAGGTGGGCTAACGGAGTTTCGATGGTGATCGTCCATGTCATCAATGTCGTCATCCGTAAATTCAAGGTGGTCATTGCTCGGGGAGTGATATGGCATAGAACCTGAAATAATAAAATAAAATAAGTACTCCATTGAGATGACTTTTTAATTTGCCTAAAATAATAAATAAATAATTGAAATGATCTCTGCTGATAAAGGGGTTTACTGATTTCAAATACTACTTGAAGCAGAATTGATAGCTATTTAATTTATGATATAAAAATATGGCGTGCACGGCTGTTTACTTTTACTGAATTAAGATATTATTAGTTAGAAGTTTACTATAGAAGTGTGGCTGTCTTGTAAAAAGAAATTGAGTGACATGTAAACCAAATAAAATTAATTTAATAATTTTGCCAGTGTACCTTCTTGGGGGTGGTGGTTACTTCCCCCTTTAGGAGGGATAATGATGTCACGACCACAAAAGTTGTATCGCGGCTATTTTTCACTACAATGATTCAAACTGTTAAGTTTCGTGATAATTGAGCCATAAATTACCCATTTTATGCATGATTATGTCAAATTTTGTCTTATGCTGCCAAGTTAAGAAAATATAAAATTTCGAAGTTTTGGCTTCAGTTTCAAAAAATTCTATTTAGTTTAAAATTTTCATTAATAAAGCTGGATAGAAACTTTCGTAAAAATCCATTAATATTTGTAGCAGCTATCATGTATACTACACAAGAAATCGACCATAGACAGACGGACATCACTCTAAAAATAGTTAAAAACGTGTCCAGGAGGTCGTAAAATATATATTGGCATCAAAATCTGGAAATCAAAAATTTTCGTGAAAACAATACTTTAGCTATATTCTATAGTATCAGAAAGTAAAATATATAAGACGCGATTTCAACCTATTTCTTTATTTGAGGTTGTGTTGTATTTTGGAGAGGCGGAGGAGGGGCAATGAAGTTAGGAATCTTAACTCACATTGGTTTTTATTGGCTAAATAATATCTAGTATTATAAATTCCCTATTTGATAGCCGAGTCCAGACTACTCTACTATCCTGGAACCGGAATAGTCGATTCCACCAGTGTCGTAACTAGATTTTTGGTGCTTTTGAGAAAATAACTTTTCAGTGCACCCTTTTCCATAGTACATAGACAAAAGTATGTTCAGTGCATCAGGCGCCCCCTTGCGGTATTCTGGAGTGACTGCTTCGCTCCGCTCTATGACGCTGTGCCACCAGTGTTCACCGATTTTTAAGCTTATTTCGTCACTATTCGTAGGAGTTTGAAGAGGAAGTAAAAATGTAATTTTAAACAAGAAATATGGTGTGGAATGTTATTAGCCGGCTTTCCATGCCGACTTGAAAACATGGGCTTCGCTGGGATTACAATGAACAAGAGCTTCCCACCTGACTTCGGTTTTTAGGAATATCAGGTGCGTACTTCGAAATTGTAAGGTAACAATTCCGAAGGAGTGCCTTGGAATTTTGGCGCGAAAGTTAGATTGAATTACGTGTCGGTAATATCGCCAGGGACGCTTTTGAAAATCGGAGGGCTTTATCTTTGCATTCAATGTATGTGAAAAGGAGAACTTAAAACCCTTTGATAAGAAATGCAGGCGTGTATTTCTGAATCAAGGAAAAAGTCGTAAAATGCCGCCCGGTCAGGTGTCGGAGAAAGCCCGCTGACCAATTCAGGTAAGGGGGCCAGCCCCCGTTGATAAAGGGGACACTGCGGAGCGAGATATTGAAAGGAGTTTATTGTGGACGGGCCGCGATGTTTTGGAAAGCAAGGCGTATTTGTTACATTCAGTGAAAACGCAGGGAATCCCGCCTTTGATGCTGTAACGGGATCAAAGGGGATAGCGACACGTTTTTCGCGCGCTTTTGGAGGCTATATAGGTAGGAGCGCTCAAAAAGGGAGGACATCATTATTGCAGATTTTGGAGACGACATACATTGGTCATGAGAGTTAGTTAGAAATGAGTAGTGCTAGTGAGGTGTGAACGAAGCAAAAGCCCGAAGTAGAGACAACTGAGTGGTCAATACCCCGAGAACTTCTAAAATCGATAAGATGATTTTAATTGCATTTAATTATCTCCCTATTCGAAATTTAAGTGGTGCTGAAGGCCACATAGCAGTGAGTTATCTCACTCTCTCTCTCTTTGCATAAGCGGGTTACAGAGGAGTTTAGCCGCCCATGATTAGAATAACGACGTAGTGATTGAAATGCTTGTCCTTGTGACTTAATAAATTTGTTTTTGTTAATTAATGAATCCTTTTTATTTTGAAATGAGTATTATTATTTATTCATGTGTGACTCTGTTACAAGCTCTGCCGACAACTAAGTCGACCGAGCAACGAGCCGGAAGATCAACGGCCACCCAAATACAGTTCAGTAGGGAAAGTTTATCCCTGAGTAGTAACAGGAATGTATGTGTGTCGGTAACAGGAATGTATGTGTGTCAAATTAATTATTCAATTAATTCAAATTAATTATTTAATCAAATTAACTGACTTTATCTTACAGTTGGTAAGTTTTCAGTAAGTATCGACTACAGGTTGTTAATGCGATCGGATTTCTGAATAAGCAGCAGTACATCTAAATTGGAGGAAAATGTTGAATTAAAATGTAAGAGTAATTAAGGAAAACTCTATATACACACTTATGTTACAGTTAAAATTGAAAAAACAATGATTTCAGACCATAGGTAATAATACTTTCATTGTAACCATTTAATACAGGGAAAACGTTATTTTAGAAATATTATGACTGAGATAAAACTTTGAAGAATAAAAATATTGTCCAACAAAGTATATTTTGTGAATTTATAAAATTGTTCATTTGAGTTTTCACAGCCATCTGCAATCGAGGAATAGAATCTGGATGAAAGTCTTAAAAGCTCAGTTACAGAATGTTGAGTGTAGAATTGAAAGAAACAAATTATATTTCAGATGAGTTAATTTTTAGGTGCTAATTATTAGGCGCTAAAATATGACATTCAATCTGCTAAAAAGAATGTATAATAACAGTGGTAAAACTATTTAAATGGTTAATCTGGATGATGTATAACAGGACAATGAAGGTATATAATAAAGACAGTATATAAGCATATCTAACAAGGTGCGGTTTTGTTAGATATGTTGTGATATGGCGACAATTTCTGAGATGTGCCTTTTACAAAATACTTTTTTTTCATTTTTTTGGGAAGGGGGGGGGGGAAGGAGAATTGCACCGTATTTACATTGCATGATAGAAAACACATGAACATCTAACACACGCAGCCGGCAGAGGCGTATGAGTAAAAACTATCGAACTTTTTATAGCTGAAACTTCTAAAAATATAAAAACGAAAATAAATCTGAAAAAATAATATCCGCCAAAATTTTGAGGTATGATGATGCATTTAATTTTCATAGAATTTACCTTACCTGTTATGAATGGGATCCTAAATCCTAAAGACTCTATGAGCTCATAAAGTTCCGGCCCCAAAAGTGCTTGGGACTCTTTCCTTGGATTCAGCCTCACCAAGTCACTTAACGATTGCCTCACCGATTCAGCGATACCACTGGATCCGCCTTTACCTAAAAATGCAATAAAATGCTTTCAGCTTCATTGAATATTAACAGAGAATTTAATTGACACACATGCATGTGTTCGTGCTTTACTTTCTAAATTTCGCTGAGGCGCCTCTCAAGAATATTTGCACTACATTCCGTGGTAAAGATAGCCCATTAGCTAAAGTAAGAGGACCGTTATCGGAGGTCTTGGGTTCGATCTTAGACGCCGTCCAAAATTATTATTCCCGTGTCTAAACGGAATATGGGGGATTATAAATCCATAGGTATATATGTCCATGTGAGAGAAGATGGGATAGGGGAAGTACGCTACAGTCCTTTCGGGCTACCTGGATTCTGGTCTAAATTGGGTGGCATCAGGATAAGTCAGACTTCTACCATGGTATGCTTGGAGTCTTTGGACCAACTGAAAGTGCAGATGTTGAGGTTTGAGGCAGATACTATTTTTTTCAGAAGAAACTAGTCAACACATTTAGAGAGTTACTGATTGTTTGTCTGATTAAAATAAAAGTCGTTCCCCTAGCAAGATTATTTGCTTCTTCTTAACATTTTATGCAGTAATAAGTTGGTATATTTTGATTGTCAAAAGCCGAGAAATTAAGATCCCATGGAACTGATGGGCTTTTGTTAAAAGCTTGTTGATGCAGTTAAAATTTCTGCCCATTTAGTTGCCTTATAAATAGCAAAATTTCCGCCTTGTAAATAAGTTAACTGAATGCAAAAGAACATTTGCAACTTTTTCTAATAAAGGACCACTACTATTTGAGAAATTTCGGGAGTTTCCACAAAAGTGATATTATTTAAGGGCTTACCAAGTTTGTGTTGTTGCTGCAGTCTTTTGGCTTGTCGCTCGAGCTGCTTTCTCAGTTTCTTTTCTTTCCTGTCTCGGTCTCTTTTCGCTATCTCTGCCGGAGGAATGGGATCCCCTGAACATGTCTGGGGGTGG
Source organism: Amaurobius ferox (assembly GCA_951213105.1). Classification (NCBI taxonomy): domain Eukaryota; kingdom Metazoa; phylum Arthropoda; class Arachnida; order Araneae; family Amaurobiidae; genus Amaurobius; species Amaurobius ferox. Next base: position 63,150,571 of record OX578139.1, read on the forward strand.
GCGTTATGTGCAGGGCGCCCGGGCCCCTTTTTGGTGTTTTCTTTCTTGCGCCACTTTGCACGACGATTCTGGAACCAGACCTGTAAAAAAAGAAATCACGGTTAAGTGTAATGAAAAAATGAGATAGGCAACAGTTGTTTGCAACTCTGCAATAATATTATTTTAAGCTGTGTTTGCGAACAAGAAAATTGAGATTTTGCTACTGCATTAATGTTATTTTTAATCAGAAAGTAATTGCTCGCAAATGAGCAAGGTGTTACTATCATGTGGCAAATGAAATTTGCTGAATATCGAGTAAATAAACACTGATAGTTCAATACTTTTATTTTTGCACTTTCCTTACAATTTAAAGTTTTAAATAAGTATTTATAGCTATCAATAGATATATTTAGATTCAGTTTGAAAATCGAATATATATTTATTTTAAATATAGGGTTGAAAAAGCAAAATTTAAACATCACGTGTTTTATGTTACATTCAGTCAGTAATGGCTGGTATTTAAGTAGAACTTCTCCAATAGTCAATAAGTGGATATTCTTTTGGAAGGCAGAAACACTGTAGCCTTCCCAAATGCAACACGGAGGCTATGGTTTATCTAGACAAAAGAACTCATACAAAATAAAGATTGGAAAGTTAAAAAAATAATATTGGGAACTTTTTGACTTTCTAGTAGTTTGAAATACAAAGTAGTAAAAACATTTTTGCCTTGTCATCGGATTACCATCTTGATCGTTATCAGGGACACTTGTGGTTGCTTAATGGGCTAAAACCATTTATGTCTATTAATTATTTAAGCCTATATTAATATCATGCTAAACTAATATTAAACCGTTGCCAACAATTTGAAACATATAATAATGATTCGTTTACAATACAACACAAACACATGCAATGCTGATGTGGCTTGGTGGCCTGCTGTTTGCAAGCTCTTTAAGCAATTACGTGCGGATAACATATCTATTGTACAAAGATAACTTATAACTTCTATCATATGCTAGTTTAGTTACTTGAGTTCAATAATGAAAGTGGAATGGTTCGATAATTGTGTTAATATACGCTTGTTCTTGATTAGAGATACAAATTGTATCTAAGAATTTATAGTTTGTAAATGACTGGTAAGTTAGCTTGATCAAATTCAGTGGCTGATTACGGCTCAGACTACTTTCAAATGACAATAAAGTTGATAGACTTTTTTATTCAGTGTGTACAATATATTTTAATTTAGAGCTATTCACTTATTTTTGAGTGACGTTAACGGCCAGTAGTATTGAGTTGAAAGTAAAGTAAGTTTCACAGCAAAGAAAACTTTTCACAATTAGACCTACAATAATTGTTCTAAATTAAATTTAAAATTATAGAGTTCCTAAAAATGGATATATTACAGGGCACTTTTAATATACATTTTTTGTATATTTTGAAGTGATCAAAGACATCCTTCATTTGCCCGGGGTTTTGATGGGAAAATTAGTTTCAGTATAAATAAGTCCGGGGCGTGATTGTCCAGTAGTTAAAGTACGGGATTGCACTTGGAGGACTTAAGTCCGATTCCCGGCGCCAACCAAACTATCCCCATGTTTACGCAGAGCACTGGCATGTTAAATCTGCGGGTCCGAAAGTTCTTATGAGAGGTTGGTGGCAGAGGAAGGAGTCCCCTGTGGATGTCGTCTCCCCCACTAGATTCTGTTCTAAATTAGGTAACACTGCCCCAGGGCCTTTAAAAAGGAACCTCGTACTCTCGGATAGGTCGGGCAGTCTGGGTCAAAAGACAGAAAGTATAAGTAGGTCCGTAGATGTTTGGATTGTAGAATCTACTATTTCTGAAATGTATACGGAATAGTTTTCCAGGAGAAAGTAATTGCTAACTGCAGCCCCCCTTTTACCCTCCAAAAAAATAAAATAGACCTATTTCCATCTTTAAACCTGCCCTTCTTTGTAGACTACAATACTTTTTGCACAGTCATTAATGGAAGGAGAGCAAAATTAGCAGCTTAAACTACTAACTTATCCTCGTTTAAAACAATTTTCTTGCTGCTAATCGAGTTTTCAAGTAAGCTAATTTAAAAGTAAACCTGATTATTGCAATTGTCGAAATTATAACACGCATATACAAGACTGCACGAAATAGAAATTCACACTGCACGCCATATGGTGAAGGGTGGACTTAAACGTGAAATTTAATTAAGTGTCTCACACAATTGGGCTAAGTATTGAATGTTGTGACGCCAAAATGTTGCTCTTTTGGGCTTCGCTTCCGTTCTTTTATATGCAGTGTAAAGAGGAAAATTAAAAGTTCTCAAATATTTTCATGCATTCATATTTTTTCTGATATTTTATTTTTGCTAAAGGTTTTTAACACTTCACAACATAGTTGAAAAATGTTTATGACTTTATTTATTCTGTCTGTCTGTCTGTCTGTCCGTCCGTTCGCACGAAAATTGCCGCAAAAATGACTTTATCAAAATGAAATTTCAGTATGTTGTTCAGACGGTCTATGGGACCTATGGGAATATAAATGACTAATATAACCCAATTAGTTTTGGATTGAATCCGGGTTGAAAAAAAATGAAATACATTGAAACCTATGGGATCTAATTTTTCAAACATTTTTTAAGCGAATTTAAAATTCACACATTGCTTCGAAAGGTTTTAGGAAATATTCAAATTATCCCATTAAAAAAAAAAAAAAAAAAAAAAAAAAAAAAAAAAAAAAAAAAAAAAAAAAAAAAAAAAAATTAGCAAAATATATTCGGCAGTTTTTAAAATAAAAATTAAACTAATAATTACACACATATCATATGGAAAGATCACGTGACCCACTTCAAAATAAATATGGCATCCATCTTGTCGAACACCCAGGCCCCCTCGACTGACCCTAGGGTTTATAGCCGCTATTTGAGTGGCCGGGGCATCCATCTTGTGTCAAAATCATGATTTTTATATTTAGTGTTGCATCCGTCCTAAAACCGCTTTATTTTTGTTTAATTTCTGTGCATCTATATTCTGAAACAGCGCAATTACAATATATTTGAGTTTAAATGATCAATGCCATCCATCTTGTGTCAAAATCTTGATTTTTAAAGTTCTTTTTAATTTATATTTAGTGTTGCATCCGTCCTAAAACAGTTTTATTTATGATTTTTTTTCTGTGCATCTATATTATACTGCGACAACGCAATTACGATATTTTTAAGTTTAAATGATCATCAAATTTTGATTATTTCTACAACAAAGCCTGATTTTCACGTATGGATAATGTAAACACATCAAGATGTAAGATGAGTTGTATAAGAATTGCTGAAATTCTTTAACGCAAAATTATTTAGTTCTGGAATCTGCAATATAGCTGATATGAATGAAACATTGATAGATTTTACATAGAGAAGCAGACGATTCTATTGTCTTTTTCGATGAAGATTTAAGCATGGAATTATGCACTACTTTTACCTCCATGGTTGTAAGTTTTTAAGTAAAATAAATTATTGTAGTATTGTGATAATTTAAAAAATATCGCTGATGAATGAAAGGAACGGAAAATGGTTTATGCATGAAATTTTTACTGCTTTTATATAGAGAGCTAGGCGATTTATATTTCGATGACGTTATTTGAATAAAGCTCATTTATTTTTGATGAAGTTTTCAAATATAATAAATTGTAGTATTACGATAATTTTAAAAATATCACCGCTGAATGTATCGCATTTTAGAGATGTTTAAATAAAATTGCATTGCAGTTGGAAAGTGTTTCATAATCAGTGCTTTATGCATGATTGATCTTTCTTGTTATGTTTCTGATATTGTGAAGGCATTTAGTGCAGAGAGTATAAATATAAAAAGTTACAAATATTCTTCTTATGTTTTAGGTTGCTCATATTGAAGTTACTGGTTGAAGTTATTGGTTGAAGTTTCTGGTTCCACGAATTTGAGCAAATATAAATTTTTCGAAATCAGATAGAGGGCAGTATGGACAGAAAATAACCATCACATATAAGTGATCCAATAACTGCAATGAATAATATACATGTAATATAATATATAGGCATTTTTAATTTCTTTGCGAATAAAACTGTCGGCAAATTAATACGTACAGCAAATGTTGAAATGGGTGTTCAACACCTGGCAACAAATATCAAAAGATTGACAAATCAGGTTCGCTAATTTCTAAGGCCATTATAACACTGCATTTTTTAGTTTATGTAAATGGTAATTATGAAAGCATGCTTATATATATAAGATTATTTCTGAGCAAAGTAATTTGACTTTGTTTTTTCGGATTTTAATTCTAATGTGACAGAAAATTTTGTAAATTGAGTTTTGCAACGTTACAGCCAAACCGTCAGTAGTTAATAAGTTTGATGTTGCAGAGTAGCAGCAAACTTTTAATACCCGTACAAAATTTGATGTTGCAGTTATGCAACATCTAAGTAACATTGTGATTAGCTACATTTCAGTTACGCAACTTTATGCTGCAAGATCATGTACATGTTGCAGGGAAATATAAATGTTTCTTTTAGGAGTTTATTTTCAACGTCACAATGTGGCACACTTGCAACATAACCTTGCAGCAGTATCAAATTAACGTCACAGTGACGTCAAAGCACGTTTATAGCCGAATACTGAACTGAAGGTATGTTTCAAATGGCATCATGGTTGCATAAGTCATTGAAATAAAAGGAAAGAATTTAAAGTATAATATTTTTATATCTTTAGCAAATGAAAGCTTTTTGACATTTTATGCCCACTTGCTTACCTTTTGCCATTTCTCAATTATTAGATTGTTATAATATATAAAGAACACATGATTTCAAGAAATGCCATGAAAAATAGTAAATTTTTGTCATGACATTTCAGTGCGTTTGGAACATGCACTGTGATATAAAAAGTAGTCATGGCTATGTCATAGTGTTACAATCATGTGATGTTACAGGATATTTACAACTGTGATGCGGCATTGTGACATCTTGCGAAATAACTATAACGTTACTGTCATAATTTTGACAATATGTACTCTATGAGTACTGATTTAGAAGATCAGTAAGCAACTTTTGTAGCTTGTCTTCTCATATTCTGTTACTCGACGGACATATACTAAAATTGCAAACAAAACAATAAATGAAAATAATAACAAAATGTAGAAGTAAAGTAATGAAACAAAAAAAATGAACAAAGAAATAATAAGGAAAAGAACAAAAGGCAAAAAACAAAACAATAAGCATTTTTCCGCAAATTGTGTCACGCGTTTCATATTCAATGTCATTTTGCACATTGATGTAGTATTTAGTATTCAGATTATTATTTACTTAAATTGAATAAATAATATCGAATTAATACATTAAGATACAGTCATTCAAGTATGAACATGACATGTGACCCTCACGCTGAGTTACATTCTAAAGTAAGCATAATACCGGACTCATGTATTCTGCTTGTTTATCCAACATCATTAATGTGCTCCTGCAACCCATGGCTCTTAGAACACAACATAATCATGGTGAATGTCCAGAGTTAAGTTTAATGCAGTTTTTAACGTATTTGTTGAATACTTTGTATTAACATTCACGCTGACTTGACTGGAGATTTATGTAATAAGCGTGTCCCCTTCCCACCCTCAATGCATTTTTATCCATATTCCTCTGTTTTCACCATAGAAATATTCTATGCCAAAACAATGAGCGTTATAAATCAAGCTTCTAACTGATGATTCGAGAGTACTAGTGATCACGGATTCAGTGGCGTAACAGTCACGCGACGTCTGAGCATGCGCGGTGCTCGGTCACGACATATGCAAATGAAGATCTTTAATGAAATTTTCCGGAGTCCACTTATTGGCCAAGGGGCGGGGCTTGTTAGTGGTCACGGAAGGCTCAGACATGGCACGGAATTTTGCTGGAAAAATAGAAAAATGTCACGGATTCTTTTCTTATTCCAATGAGGGGGATGTAGTTGGATAAAAGTTAAAGACAAAGGAGAATGGGCATAGCATGTCGAAAATCGAACAAACCTGTTGGCAGAGTAAGGGAAGTAGGGAGGCGGAGCTGCGTTATGTTTGATGAAATTTCGGACAATGAAGAGCATAAAAGAAATGGACCACAACCTTTGACACTGCTTTGCGAATGTCCAGTTCATTTTGAATGCAAAGCATTTTGAAAAAACTGGACATTCGAATTGGTATTAATTAATATTATTATAACACTAGTCATTTCACCCGCGCTCCGCGAATTCTCAACGGCTAGTGGTTACTAAATGTGATACATAAAATTTTTTTGAAAGTTCTGAATACCAAAAACAGTTTCAAATTTAGGCATAAAAATGGAATGGTGCACATCTTTGAGAAATAAAGTGGTGTATGTTTTTTAAAACTCCTTTTGTATCGCCACTCATAGTATCCGTAATTTCGATTTTTCCGTGGATCTGAAAGTTGAGACGGATCGAATTTATGCACGCTGATAATAATGCATATTATTTAGAAATAGGGTTTTTTAAAATCACGATTTGCCTATTTTTTAAATGATCTCACAGCGACAATTATTATTATAAAGGTTATTTCCATTGATGCTAAATTAGTGAAAGAGAAAAGATAAGGTTATTTTAAAATTTCTTATGTTTACATATCGCAATCTGGAATTAGTGAGTGTCGGGCATATAAAACGGAACTCACTAATATTGCTAAAAATCAGTATCTAAATACACATTGATTCCTGACTTACTTTGACTTTTTTATTTACTTCTGCAGAAATATTTTCTACGTCATATTAGATGCGAACAAAAATTGTGCATTTCTGCCTTAAGTACCTTTTATTTGCTGAATAAATAAAGCTAATAAAGATGCAAATTAATAATCTAAAAAGCACTATTGGGGGTGATAACGCGCCAATTAAGTAAACCCACTTTCACTAGTTGACAATCTCCCTATAACGAGACTCCCCACCGCACTCCTGACCACAGTTTTTTCACTGCGTATTGTTGCTATCACAATATTGTTCAATCTAGGGCAGGCTTCAGGAACAATGCATATATGAATAAAAGAAAGAATATATCACGCACTCAAAATTGCAGGTGTCACCGTGTTACGGGCCGTGACAATGCGACTTTTTGATAAGTATCTATTGCCTTCCGTACAGGCATTTCGTTCGTTCATGGTGTCGATTTCTACTCATTAAACAATGCTCTGCAACTTTGACATTCAATTTTTTTTTCGTCTATCTCGCTTTGCTAACATGTTCACTGTCCGAATTTTTTTAAATTTTCAGTCAAGGGGTGCTTTAATTAATTTTGTTTGATTGACTATTACTCAGTTTACTATAAATAGATATACCTTGAACTTTTATTTGCAAAGTTATGTGCTTAAGGAATTGTCTAGGGACACTGTATGCAGTTTAATCCAATTAACTAGTTAATAAAATATTTTCAGGTAGAGGGTACGGTACCGAATTGCCAATTGCTATTTCTTCCTTAATTGGACCATTCAATATTTAAGCTTGACACAACCGATAAAAATTTAACTTTGAAAGCTGTTTTTGTCATTAATCTCACAAAGGAACTTTGAATACGAAATTAGTTTGTTTCTCACGGAACATTTTTAGGATGCATGCTGGGAAATAGCTTTCTGTGCACAGAAACAACTGATGGCAAACAATTCATTTACTTGAATGTTATGTCGATTTTGGGTCTTAAAATATTAGCGGATGACTAATTGGATGGATTTCGATCGAGTGTATTCCAGTCTGTCATCATCTATATCATGCAGTTGAGTGAGACTGGCCGATTAATGAGTCATGAGAAAAATCTAAAACTTCGGAATTTTGTTCGAAAGTTTTTTATTAATCTTGGAACTTTTTGTTCCAACATTCTTCCAGTTATAACTCGAGGAAGATCGAACACAGAATTTGTATTTATACTATCGTATGCAGAAAAAAAAATATTTTGAATTTTCTTAAATAATTCTATTGGCGGACAATTAACCGTTCGTGAAATATTTTAATTTATATTTATAGCAGACCATTTTTTTACTTTCCCTGCAATACATGGTAATATATAGGGAAAGTATTGGAATCGTGCCGAAAATCGCAACTCGAGTTTTCGACGGATCTTCAAATTTTGGGACCTCTAGAACTCGAAAAAACTGTTTTTAACGTGACGTTTGTGTGTGTGCCTGGGTGTCTGTGCAGATTTTGTATCTAATCAAACCGAAAAATTAACTCACCGAATTTTAAAAACATGATAGATAAATCAGTCGTAGGTCAATCTAGTGGAGCTGATTAGATTTTGGTACGATTCGGAAAAAAGAACCTGCCTTTTTTTCCCGAAATGGTCCGCAAAAATCGTTAAATTTAAAAATAAAAGACTACGTATGCTTAAATATATCAATTAAATGCTTATTTTATATGAAATTTTTGACGACGAAAAGATTAAGACCAACCCTATTAATCTAGCACTAGCCGTTCTCGAGATATTTTAGTCTTTTCTCATTTCTGCTACGCCACCTTTGAAATTAAGTCCAGTTACAAAATAAAAATTAAAATTTAATTAAAAGTGCAAATTCAGTGTAATTAAAAATTATAAGGAGTATAATTCTGTGCAATTAAACTCTGAATCATGCAAGAAATAAAGCGAACGTGAAAATGAGCCTGCGGGGACAGTCATGTGCTGCCCACATCAGATTCATTTAGCTTTCAGCTAAAATCAAAACTTCATCAGATCTCTCAGGATTTCACAAAAATAGTGCAGTACTACCCATTTACAATGTTTAGGGTTCACTAAATGTCGCTGATGACTACACACAGAATGACTACAAAAAAAGTTCTGAATATCAGAAACCGTTTCGAATTTAAATATGAAAATGAAATACATTCCATGCTTCTGTTAACGCAGAAATCGTGGTATGTAATACAATATTTTAACTCTAAGCATTGTACATTACCTTATTTTCAACGGTTTCAAATATTTTAATCTAGAAATTAGTTAATAGTTTCAATATTTTGATCAGAAGAATAGTCAACAGACGATTTTGGTAAGGGAAGCATAACTCATAGTTACAAATAGAATAAAAAACTACATAAAATATTAAATTATAAAATATAAAAATATGATGTGGGCAGCACATGACTTTCCCTGCAGATTCATATTCACGTTCTCTTTATTTCTTCAATAATTCATTAAATTGAGTTTAATTGCACAAAATAACACTCATAAGTATTTTAAATGACACTGATTTTGCACTTTTAATTCAATTTTCGTTTTCATTTGGTATATTTAATATATTTAAGTATACGTGGTCTTTTATTTTTAAATTTAACGATTTTTGGGGACGAAAATATTTCGAAAAACAAAAGTGAGGTTCTTTTTTTTTCGAATCGTACCAAATTTAATCACCACCACCCGGTTAACCTACAAGTGATTTATTTACCAAATTTTTTGAAATTCGGTGAATTTGTTTTTCAGTTAGAGTGGATACAGAATCTACACAGACAGACAGACACACAGACACCGAGATACTCACAGACATCACGCTAAAAATAGTTTTTTTCGAGTTCTAGAGGTTCCAAAACGTGTAGATCCGTCGAAACCTAGAGTTGAGATTTTCGGCACGATTCCATTACTTTCCCTATACATTACTATATTGCAGGAAAAGTAAAAAATCGTCTGCTATAAATATAAATTAAAATATTTCACGAACGGTTAGTTGTACGCCAACAGAATTAATTAAGAAAATTCAAAATATTTTTTTCTACATACGATGGTATAAATACCAATTTTGTGCGTTCGGTCCTCCTCGAGTTATAACTGGAAGAATATTGGAACAAAAAGTTCCAAGATGCTTAATAAAATTTTCAAACAAAATTCCAAAGTTTTAGATTTTTCTCATGGCTGATTTATCAGTCAGTCTCATTCAGCTGCATGATATAGATGACGACAGACTGGAATACACTCGATCGAAACCCATCAAATTATTCATCCACTAATATTTTAAGGTCCAAAATCGACATGACATTCAAGTAAATGAATTGTTTGCCGTCATAGTTTGTTTTTGTGCACAGAACGCTATTTCCCAACATGCATCCTAAAAATGTTCCGTGAGAGACAAACTAATTTCGTATTCAAGGTTCACTCTGAGTGCTTTCAATAATTAATTATTTATGATGAATGTTTCTTTGTGAGATTAATGAGAAAAACAGCTTCCAATGTTACATTTTCATCGGTTGTATCAAGCTTAAGTAATGAATGGCCCAGTTAAGGAAGCAATAGCAATTGGCAATTCGGTACCCTCTACCTGAAAATCTTTTATTTACTAGTTAATTGAATTAATTGCATATAGTGTTCCGAGACTAGTCCTTAAGCACATAACTTTGAAGATAAAAGTCCAAAGTCTATCTATTTATAGTAAACACAATAATGTTCGATCAAATAAAATTAATTAAAGTACCCCTTGATTAAAAATTAAAAGAAGAAAGATCAATCATGCATAAAGCATTAAATGAAACACTTTCCAACTTCAATGCAATATTATTTAAACATCTCTAAAATGCCATACATTCCTCGGTAATATTTTAAAAATTATCACAATACTACATTAATTTATTATATTTGAAAACTTAAAATTTCATCGAAAAAAATGAATTTCATTCAAGTGACGGCTTTGAAATATAAATTGCCTGGTTTAAACATCTTTAAAATGCGATACATTCCTCGGTAATATTAAAATTATCATAATACTACAATAATTTATTATACAGGTATTTGAAAACTTCATCGAAAACAAATGAAATTTATTCAAATGATGTTATCGAAATATAACACACCTGGCTCTCTCTACAAAAGCAGCATTTCATTCATAAACATTTATCCATTCATTTCATTCATCACAATACTATAATAATTTATTTTATTTAAAAACTTAAGATCACGGAGATACAAGTAATTAAACTCTATGTTTAAAACTTCATCGAAAAAATCGTCCTTCTCTCTGTAAAATCAATGAATATTTCATTCATATCAGCTATATTGCAGACTCCATGAGCTGAATAATTTTGCGTTAAAGAAATGCAGCAATTCTTATACAACTCATTCTACATATTTTGCTGTTTACCTTTTCCATAAGTGAAAATTAGCTTTGTTGTAGAAATAATCAAAGTTGGATGATCATTTAAATTCAAATATATTGTAATTGCGTTGTTTCAGTATGTAGATGTATATAATTTAAGCAAAAATAAAGCGGTTTTAGGACGGATACAGCACTAAATATGAATTAAAAAGAATTTTAAAAATCACGATTTTGATACAAGATGGATGCCATATTTTATTTTGAATTGGTTCACGTGATCTCTTCACATAAAGGGTGTAATTATTATTTTAATTTTTATTTAAAAAACTACTGAACTTTCGAAGCAATTTGTGAATTTTAAATCCGCTTAAAAATGTTTGAAGAATTAGGTTTAATGTATTCCATTTTTTCAACCCGGATTCAATCCAAAACTAATTGGGTGATATTATTTATTTATTTTCCCATAGGTTCCATAGACCGTCTGAACAACATACTAAAATTTCATTTTGATAAAGTCCTTTTTACGGCAATTATCGTGCTAGCGGAGAGACAGACAGACAGACAGACAGAATGAGCAAAGTCAAAAACACTTTTCAACCCTATTGTAAAGTGTTAAAAAGTTAGGCAGTGAAGATGTTAACAAAGCGAGATCGATGAAAAAAATTTAATGACAAAGTTGTAGAGAACGGACGAAACGCCTAAACGGAAGGCAATAAATACTTATCAAAAGTCGTATTGTCAGGGCCCGTAAAACGGTGACAAATGCAATTTTTGACGCGCGATATATTCTTTCTTTTATTCAAATGGGCATTGTCCCTAAAGCCTGTCCTAGATTGAACAATATTACGATAGCAATAATACGCAGTGAAAAAACTGTGGTAGGGAGTCTCGTTAGGCGAAGTGTCACCTAGTAAAAGTGAATTTACATAATAGACGCGTTAACGCACCCAATCATGCTTTCTGAATTATTCATTTTCATTTGGTAACTGCACTTATTTTCAAAAGTGGCTTTGCGAAAATGCAGGAAACCTAAAATATCTCGAGAACGGCTAATTCTAGAGTAATGAAGTTGGTCTTATTTTATTTTAGTCAAGAATTACGTATAAAATAAGCATGTCATTGATATATTTGAGCATACGAAGTCTTTTAGTCTTTTATTTTAGATTTAAGGATTTTTGCTAGCCATTTCGAAGAAAACAAAACAAAAAAAGTTCTTTTTTTTTCCCCTGAATCATATCAAAATATCATCAGTACTAGGGTAACCCGCAAGTGACTTATCCACTAAATTTTGTGAAATTTAGTCTATTAGTTTCTGAGCTACAGTGGATACAGGCAATTTTTGCGGACCATTTGACAAAAAAAGGCAGGTTTTTTTTTATCCCGAATCGTACCTTAATCTAATTAACACCGGGGTCAACCACAAAGGACTTAGCTATCAAATTTTATGAAATTAGGTCAATTAGTCTTTCATTTAGAGTGGATACAGATATTGCACAGACAGTCAGATACACAGACACACACACAGACGTCAGGCTAGAAACAGTTTTTTTTTGTGTTCTAGAGGTCCCCAAGCGAGTCGATCCGTCGAAAATTCGAGTAGCGATTTTCGGCATGATTCTAATACTTTCCCTATACAGTATTATGCATTGCAGGAGAAGTAAAATGTGGTTGAATAGCGAGTTTAATATTTCTCCGATTTCTTTTAATTTTGTAAGAAATCGGAGAATTGATATTTTTCTCCTTTTTTTTTCTATAAAATTTGGAAGTAATCAGATAATTAAAAATCTGATGTGGGCAACACATGACTTTCCTTATATAACGTAATGAATTTACCACTTTTACAGTAAAATAAAGAGGTTTTTCTTATAGTAGATACTAATATTCTTTCCAAGATATTGAATTTTCGACAATTAGTCGTCATTTCATTGATTTAGCGTCATTTTTATCCATTTGGCGAGATTTTCGTTAATTTGTCAACATTTCAAAAAGTCGCCAAGTTGGCGACATTCCGCCAAAATTCGTCGCCAAAATCTCGCCAAGCATAATGGACAAAGAAATAAGTTATTCTTACAGCAGATAAATGAATATTGGCGTTCAAATACAAAAGTATTACTCAAAGTATCTTTTTTCATGAATGGAACGAGCTAGATCCACGAGAATGATGTCATCCAATATATCGCATGGTATTACTGAAAAGTGAACATGTCTCTCAAGAGGAAATATTTTTTTTTTATTTTATATGATTTTTTATAATTTTTTTGAAAAATGTGCAATATCTCGAGAAAGGTTCATGTTAGCGTTCTAAAATTTATGTCAATCGTTTTCTAATGAAAAATTACATAAGAAATGTCTATATGCGTAACTTTATTAGTGGTTTTGATTATTTGACTATTTTTTCCAAATTTCATTTGAAAATTTAGGGGTGTTCTTAACATTCGATTGTGTATAAAAACAATAGGCTTCCAGTGTTTACAGATTGTGATTTTTGTACCAAATTTGGATCGAATCGGTCCATTCGTTTGTCAGTTATCGTCTTCACAGACTCTCACACACACACACACACACACACACACACACACACATACTTTCACACACACACACACACACACACAAACATCACTTCAAAAATGTTTCATTCGTGATCAGGGGTGCTTGAAACGTGCTCTCCCGTCGAAAACTCGATTTCGAATTTTCGACCCCGTCACAATACTTTCCTTATACATTATGTATATAAGGAAAGTAAAAATTTCTCCAATTCTTCAGAAATTTGAAGAAATTAGAGAATTGATATTTTTCTGATTTCAGTTTTATGGTATGGCTTTATTTATTTATACGCACATTTGGAGATGATTACTTGATTTTTTGCTTAGTGGATTCCTAATTATGAAGTTAGATGACTGCGAAATATTAATAAATTTGCTGCATCGAAATAGATTTTCTTGCAGTCATCATTAAAAATATTAAATGTCAATGTACAGTTTAAAGCCAAAAATATAGCTCCGTTTATGTTGTTACAATCCCTGCAATAGATGGTAATGTATAGGGAAAGTATTGAAATCATGTCGAAAATCGCAACTCGAGTTTTTGAAAGATCTACACGTCTTGAGACCTCTAGGACACGAAAAAACTATTTTCAGCGTGACGTCTGTGTGTGTTTGTGCGTCTGTCTGTGCAATGTATATATCCACTCTAACTCAAAAACTAACGCACAAAATTTCATAAAATTTGGTAGATAAGTCACTTGTCTGTGACCCTGGTGTTGATTAGATTTTGGTACAATTCGGAATAAAAGAACACACTTTTTTTGCGAAATGGCCCGCAAAAATCTCATGTAGCCACTCTAGCTATAAAACTAATCGACCAAATTTCACAAAAGTTGTTAGATAAGTCACCTGTGGGATACCTTGGGGTTGATTAGATTTTGGTGCAATTCGGAAAAGAAAAACATGCTTTTTTTAAACAAAGTGGCCTGCAAAAATCGCTAAAATCTAAAACAAAAGACTACGTATGCTCAAATGCATCTATTAAATGCTTGCTTTATACGTAATATTTGACGGGGAAAAGAATAAAACCAACCCTATTACTCTAGGAGTAGCCGTTCTCGAGATATTTTTTTCGGATTTTGTCACTCCGCCTTTGAAAAAAAATCCTGTTACCAAATAAAAACAAAAATTGAATTAAAAGTTTTGCACATATCAGATATTGTTTTACCATGTATTCGAAATATTATAGAATTTTTATTGGAAAATATACAAAGACTAATTTTAAATAAAAGTATAAGTTATATATAACTTAATATAATGATCAGTGTAAGCGGTTAATCACTACTTCATAACAATGCTAATTTATATATTATGTATGAATTAATCCATCAATTATTAAAAATAATTGTCATATTTGATTACATATTTATCAGGCTATTGATTTATTCTTAAAAGTATTAATCACCATATAAAATATTATATAATAAAATATATATCACCATATGAAATACCACACTATAAAATATATATCATCATGTTAAATATTATACTATAAAATATATATCAGCATATGAAATATAAATATACAAAATATTAATCACCAATAATGATGATAAATTTACCAACTATTATTAATTCATCTATTAATAATTAATCACTTAATTAGTTATTTTTCTATAATAAAGGTCACGTTATTGAAATGTTTTTCCTTCTCAAGAAGATTTTGTTTCATTGAATGACATTTGTGGTTCGTTACAATAAATAAGTTACTCGATGATCTGATTTGAACTGTCAGTTACTCGATGATCTGATTTGAACTGTCAGTTACTCGATGATCTGATTTGGTCAGTTACTCGATGATCTGATTTGAACTGTCAGTTACTCGATGATCTGATTTGAACTGTCAGTTACTCGATGATCTGATTTGAACTGTCAGTTACTCGATGATCTGATTTGAACTGTCAGTTACTCGATGATCTGATTTGGTCAGTTACTCGATGATCTGATTTGAACTGTCAGTTACTCGATGATCTGATTTGGTCAGTTACTCGATGATCTGATTTGAACAGTCAGTTACTCGATGATCTGATTTGGTCAGTTACTCGATGATCTGATTTGAACAGTCAGTTACTCGATGATCTGATTTGGTCAGTTACTCGATGATCTGATTTGAACAGTCAGTTACTCGATGATCTGATTTGGTCAGTTACTCGATGATCTGATTTGAACAGTCAGTTACTCGATGATCTGATTTGAACTGTCAGTTACTCGATGATCTGATTTGAACTGTCAGTTACTCGATGATCTGATTTGGTCAGTTACTCGATGATCTGATTTGAACAGTCAGTTACTCGATGATCTGATTTGGTCAGTTACTCGATGATCTGATTTGAACAGTCAGTTACTCGATGATCTGATTTGAACTGTCAGTTACTCGATGATCTGATTTGAACTGTCAGTTACTCGATGATCTGATTTGGTCAGTTACTCGATGATCTGATTTGAACTGTCAGTTACTCGATGATCTGATTTGGTCAGTTACTCGATGATCTGATTTGAACAGTCAGTTACTCGATGATCTGATTTGGTCAGTTACTCGATGATCTGATTTGAACAGTCAGTTACTCGATGATCTGATTTGGTCAGTTACTCGATGATCTGATTTGAACAGTCAGTTACTCGATGATCTGATTTGGTCAGTTACTCGATGATCTGATTTGAACAGTCAGTTACTCGATGATCTGATTTGAACTGTCAGTTACTCGATGATCTGATTTGAACTGTCAGTTACTCGATGATCTGATTTGGTCAGTTACTCGATGATCTGATTTGAACAGTCAGTTACTCGATGATCTGATTTGGTCAGTTACTCGATGATCTGATTTGAACAGTCAGTTACTCGATGATCTGATTTGAACTGTCAGTTACTCGATGATCTGATTTGAACTGTCAGTTACTCGATGATCTGATTTGGTCAGTTACTCGATGATCTGATTTGAACTATCAGTTACTCGATGATCTGATTTGGTCAGTTACTCGATGATCTGATTTGAACAGTCAGTTACTCGATGATCTGATTTGGTCAGTTACTCGATGATCTGATTTGAACAGTCAGTTACTCGATGATCTGATTTGGTCAGTTACTCGATGATCTGATTTGAACAGTCAGTTACTCGATGATCTGATTTGGTCAGTTACTCGATGATCTGATTTGAACAGTCAGTTACTCGATGATCTGATTTGGTCAGTTACTCGATGATCTGATTTGAACAGTCAGTTACTCGATGATCTGATTTGGTCAGTTACTCGATGATCTGATTTGAACAGTCAGTTACTCGATGATCTGATTTGGTCAGTTACTCGATGATCTGATTTGAACAGTCAGTTACTCGATGATCTGATTTGGTCAGTTACTCGATGATCTGATTTGAACAGTCAGTTACTCGATGATCTGATTTGGTCAGTTACTCGATGATCTGATTTGAACAGTCAGTTACTCGATGATCTGATTTGGTCAGTTACTCGATGATCTGATTTGAACAGTCAGTTACTCGATGATCTGATTTGGTCAGTTACTCAATGATCTGATTTGAACAGTCAGTTACTCGATGATCTGATTTGGTCAGTTACTCGATGATCTGATTTGAACTGTGGTTGCCAGCAGATTGGTTCTGCGCCCCAAACCACTTCGTCATGTTCAGATTCGTAATGATATATATATATATATTCTATAAACAGAAAATTCATTACAAACCCTATTTGAGACAATTTCGATTTTATTTTTCTCTACTATAATTGCACATATCGTCTCGTATATAAGCATAACTTTTATTAATATTTCCACTTTCTCTCTCTCTCTTACAGAAGAATAAATCATTTCCAGTATGAATAAATACAACGCATTACAATATCGAACGTCGCACACTTATTACGGACAAGGAATATTTTCAATATTAAAAACATTCACCGGGACAACATGCAGCGGGAAAAAAACGATATGCTTCGTACATTGTTAAAAGGTGCATGGGTATCAGAAAATTGGCTCTTTTTCTCAATCCACGTGTTCTGCCTCTATTACTGATTTAAATCACCTTCGAAGTCCAGCCCTCTAACAGAAAGCGACATGGTAAAGGCGGGACGTTTAATATTAGATTCTTCTAATGCGATTTCCGATAATCAGTTTGAGGTATCGATTGTGGGATCCGAGGGAAAGTCTAAGAGAACTTTATTGATGATATTAGAAAAAAATATTGTGATCGGGGCAGCACATCATTTCCCTGATAAACATTTATTTAACGTTATCAATCTGTAATGTGTTTAAGTTTTATTGCAGAAAATAAAGAAAAAAATTTGTAATGCTTATTTAAAATTACAGTAGAGTACCGATGACTCTAGTTCCGGTTTTATTGTCTGAGCTAGCTCTTAAATTCATTGACTCATCACTTTCTCTGTTGAGGATGAACCACCAACTCTCGCGAAGTCCTGAAATATATTTTTTAGTGCAACCAAAGAAGAAGAAAAAAGAAGATAATCTCCCATTCATAGAGCTAGAAAGAAGAAGATAAAACTCCTATGGATGAAACGCTTAAAAATGTCACAATGAATAAAAATTTCACACTTTGAGAATTATATCTAGGTGTTGCTACTGTTAGTAAAATAGTCTCCAATATTAGTAGACACTACAGGAAAGAGTAGTATTTTGTATATGTAGTTTTGATTATTTTAAAATTAAGGGTTCCCAAATTATGAGTATAATTAACCAGTATTTTTCATAGTTGTACGATTGAGTGCAGAATATATGGAGATAAAAATAAATTGAAAAATAAAATAATTTTGAATACGTAGGAATATTCTTTTTTGTTTTAGTTCTATTTGGCATTGCACTGATAAATATTTTTTACAAAATTGACAGTTTAAATAAATAGTTCAGGTCTTTCGCCGTTGAAATGCATACAATATAAGACTACTTATCCCAGCGCCACCTAAATTGTTGTCTCAAACGATATTGTTATTTCCTTAATAAGAAGTTTTAATTCCTTACTTTTACCTTCATGCTTCAACTCCTACAGCTAGTTATAAAATATTTCCGTTTCAGAACTTATTATGGCAGAAAACATTCAAGATTGAATAAATGAGGATGAGCAGCAGGAGATGACCGATGACACAATTACTGATTACTTTTCCTGATGAAGATCAAACATCAACTGTCGTGAAGTTCTGAAATTTTTTGTTTAGTGCAATCAAAGAAGAAGAAAGAAGAATACAATCTTCCATTCATAGAGCTATAGTAAAAAAATATTTCCGTTTCAGGAATTTTTACGGCAGAAAACATTCAAGATTGGATGAACGAGGAGAGTAACAGGAGGTGGCAGTTGGCATAATTACTCATCCCTTTTTCTGATGAAGATGAAACGCCAACCCTCGAAAAGTTCTGAAATTTATTGTTTAGTGCAATTAAAGAAGAAGAGAAAAGAAGACAATCTTCCATTCATAGAGCTACAGTAAAAAAAATCTTTCCGTTTCAGAACTTGTTACGGCAGAAAACATTCAAGATTGGATGAATGAGGAGAGCAGCAGGAGATGACCGATGACATAATTACTCATCAATTTTTCTGATGACGATGAAACGTCAACTCTCGTGAAGTTATGAAACTTATTGTTTAGTGCAATCAAAGAAGAAGAAAGAAGAAGACAATCTTCCATTCATAGAGCTATAGTAAAAAATTCTTTCCGGTTCAGAATTTGTTACGGCAGAAAACATTCAAGATTGGATGAACTAGGAGAGCAAGAGGAGATAACAGATGACATAATTACTCATCACCTTTTCTGCTGAAAATGAAACGCCAACCCTCGTGAGGTCCTGAAACTTATAGTTTAGTGCAATCAAAGAAGAAGAAAGAAGAAGATAATTTTCCATTCATATAGCTATAGTAAAAAAATATTTCCGTTTCAGAACTTTTTACGGCAGAAAACATTCAAGATTGGATGAATTAGGAGAGCAACAGGAGATGACCGATGGCATAATTACTCATCACTTTTTCTGATGATGATGAAACGTCAACTCTCGTGAAGTTATGAAACTTATTGTTTAGTGAAATCAAAGAATAAGAAAGAAGAAGACAATCTTCCATTCATAGAGCTATAGTAAAAAATTCTTTCCGTTTCAGAATTTGTTACGGCAGAAAACATTCAAGATTGGATGAACTAGGAGAGCAAGAGGAGATAACAGATGACATAATTACTCATCACCTTTTCTGCTGAAAATGAAACGCCAACCCTCGTGAGGTCCTGAAATTTATTGTTTAGTGCAATCAAAGAAGAAGAAAGAAGAAGATAATTTTCCATTCATATAGCTATAGTAAAAAATATTTCCGTTTCAGAACTTTTTACGGCAGAAAACATTCAAGATTGGATGAACGAGGAGATAACAGATGACATAATTACCCATCACATTTTCTGCTGAAAATGAAACGCCAACTCTCGTGAAGTTTTGAAACTTATTGTTTAGCGCAATCAAAGAAGAAGAAAGAAGAAGACAATCTTCATTCATAGATCTATAGTAAAAAATTATTTCCGTTTCAGAATTTGTTACGGTAGGAAACATTCAAGATTGGATGAACGAGGAGAGTAACAGGAGGTGGCAGATGGCATAATTACTCATCACTTTTTCTGATGAAGATGAAACGCCAACCCTCGTAAAGTTCTGAAATTTATTGTTTAGTGCAATTAAAGAAGAAGAGAAAAGAAGACAATCTTCCATTCATAGAGCTATAGTAAAAAAATCTTTCCGTTTCAGAACTTTTTACGGCAGAAAACGTTCAAGATTGGATGAATGAGGAGAGCAACAGGAGATGACCGATGACTCAATTAATCATCACTTTTCCTGATGAAGATGAAACGCCAACTCTCGTAAGGTCTTGAAACTTATTGTTTAATGCAATCAAAGAAGAAGAAAGAGGAAGAAAATCTTCCATTCATAGAGCTATAGTAAAATAATATTTCCGTTTCAGAATTTTTTACTGTAGAAAACATTCAAGATTGGATGAACGAGGAGAGCAAGAGGAGATAACAGATGACATAATTACTCATAACTTTTTCTGCTGAAAATGAAACGCCAACTTTCGTGAAGATTTGAAACTTATTGTTTAGTGCAATCAAAGAAGAAGAAAGAAGAATGCAATCTTCCATTCATAGAGCTATAGTTAAAAAAATCTTTCCGTTTCAGAACTTTTTACGGCAGAAAACATTCAAGATTGGATGAATGAGGAGAGCAACAGGAGATGACCGATGACATAATTACTCATCAATTTTTCTGATGATGATGAAACGTCAACTCTTGTGAAGATATGAAACTTATTGTTTAGTGCAATCAAAGAAGAAGAAAGAAAAAGACAATCTTCCATTCATAGAGCTATAGTAAAAAAAATCCTTCCGTTTCAGAACTTGTTACGGCAGAAAACATTCAAGATTGGATGAATGAGGAGAGCAACAGGAGATGACCGATGACATAATTACTCATCAATTTTTCTGATGATGATGAAACGTCAACTCTTGTGAAGATATGAAACTTATTGTTTAGTGCAATCAAAGAAGAAGAAAGAAGAAGACAATCTTCATTCATAGAGCTATAGTAAAAAAAATCTTTCCGTTTCAGAACTTGTTACGGCAGAAAACATTCAAGATTGGATGATCGAGGAGAGCAACAGGAGATGACCGATGATATAATTACAAATTTAGGGAGTACGTAACACAAGTGAGTGCAGAAGAGGATGATATGAATATGTATCAGAGAATTTAACATGCGGAAGTCCTGAATGCGATTAAGGTACATCGAATACCTAGCAGGATGACAGCACACCGAGTATATACTGTATGAACTAAAAATTAAATACATAATTACACATGTACTTATTATATATATTCTTTTTTTTTACAGTTCATACTATTTCCTTAATGGCAGGAATGAGGGAGATCGTAAAGCGGGGTTGAACATCAAATGTCAGAGCTGTATTGTAGTACAATGCAATATACGAAGTTTTTTTCCGTGTTAATCGAATTTGACTATTTCTATGTTGTTCTTTGTAAACATAAATTCAGATAATCGGGCATTTGCAGCTTTAAAACATTTTCCGTTTCATTTGGCGACTAGCGCATCTTAAAATGTCGTCAACTCCACAAAATTCCAGAGAAGGGAAATATCATAATAATGGTTGGGTTGGTCTTATTCATCTTATCATAAAAAATCACGTAAAAACAAGCATTTAATAAAAGCACTGAAAGATATTTAGTATTTTATTTCATATATTGTCGAATTCTGTGTAAGATATCGAACCCCCCCCCCCCGTTTTATATTTTCTAAATCGTACCAAAATCTCATTTGCCCCAGAGTAATGCATAAATGATTTAACTACCAAATTTCGTGATATTTCGTCGAATAGTTTTTCAGCTAGACTTGATACATAGATTCCGTCGGCAGAAAGACAAATAGACATACACAAACTCACACACACGCAGAGACATATAGATAGACATATACACACATACACACGAACGCACGCACACACAGACAGCCAGATAGACACATACACACACATATGCACGCACTCACGCACGCACATACATACAGTCAGATCGACACACACACACATATACAAGCAGGCACACACATATAGACACGTACACGCGCAAACATACACACATACACACGCAAACACACACACACACATACACAAGCAGGCTCACACATATAGCCATGTACGCACACAAACATACGCACATACACACACGCACACACATACACACACACGCACACACACACACACACACACACACATACAAACACACACACACGCTAAATAAAGTTTATATGTTTCTAGGGAGATCAAAACGTGTAGATCTGGCTAAAACTTCTTATTTCTAAAGGTCTTATTTTTAACTCCATTTCTTTATTTCCCCTATACGTTACCAGATATTGTAGTGAACGTAAAAATGGCTGTTACCAAATAAATACCTCAAGATGTATAAATATTCACACACTTTTAGCCAGTCCTTTTTCATATCCATCCTTACATTTTTACTTTCCCATACTCATATGTTTCGGTAGGGGTGTTAGACTCCCACTCATTGCTCTGTCTATGTTTATGTTCATGTAGAGAAATAAAATTGTGTTCCTGAAAAATTTTAAATCTACTTGGTAGAAATCCATATTTATTTCTTCAACATGTTTTAAAACTTTTAGAAAAATATATGCATATATGCCCGAAAACACTGAATAAAAATGAAACAATTTACAAGGCAGTAATAGGGACTATTCTTGAGATGTTTGAGATATTTTTAAAGCTGTAACGTGATAAAAAAATGAACCTTGGTGGGGCAACATATGACTTTCTCTACACAATTCAATGACTTTAGTTCTTTCGTAGCGAAATAATGGTACACAAGATCCACAGTACAATGCTTCTGGCATTGAATGAACACTACGTAAATTGAAATTCAGATCTTTTGGCAGCTTACGAGTTCAAACATAATGACTAATTAATACTTACGGGCAATATTATCATCAAAATACAATGGACATTCCATAAATATCCCGTGAAATAAAGGACTATGAGCAAATTATTGGGTGTCAAACTACAAAACTGTTACAAAAAGTAACTTCTCTCGCAAATCGAACGAACTAGATCCACGAGAATAGTGTTAACAAATTTGTCTCATAGTACTGCATGCGGAAAGTGAACCTAACTGAAGTTACTTACTGCAGTTAATCAGGCTTGTTTCTAATCTATGTATATCCAAAGTAAGTTACGAAAGTTTAAATTCGCACATGGACTTAATGAAACACTGTGTAACAATGTTTACCACTTTCAAACGCTGTGAATTGCACAGATAAAGTAATATAAGAGCAATTATGAATCATACCCTGTAGCATATTATTACCTTATTTATACCAGAATACCAATAATTTGATGCAAAAGACAAAACTTTCAACAATGCACCGGGTTTACACGAATCTTTGCTACGCTCTCTGCTCTTAGGACACAGATGTCAACGAATAGTCTATTGACAGTCGCGCAACACACCTACCTATTTGCAATTTTAATGCGTTATTATTAGGATCCAGCCTACTCCAAAGAAGTGACATGGTAAAGGCGGGACGACCACCTCTTGCACAACTGACACGTATTCGGTATTTTGTTGGCTCAATCGATTGGCGTGTCTCTGGATTGTTCGTGGATTGTGATTTCTAACTGCTTTGTTCCCATCGAAATGCTGGTTGAGCAGATTGTTTGGACAGTAAGAGAGTACTTTTCTGATGCCATTACGGAGGGTTTCAGTTTTTTTAATTACATCTCTTGTTTTCCAAGAGATTGACTTTTGTTCGTACTGTTGATAGGGACATTTTTCAAAGGTTCACCTGAGATGTCCGAAAATAAAAGAGTTTTTGAACTTAGAATGCGGAAAATTGTAAATACCTTAAACGATTTTTACTTTCCTTATATGCATAGTATAATGTATAAGGAAAATATTGTGACGGGGTCGAAAATTTAACTTCGAGTTTCCGACGGTAGAGCACGTTTTGAGCATCCCTGAATACGAATCAAAAGTTTTTGAAGTGATGACTGTGTGTGTGTGTGTCAGTGAGTCTGTGGAGACGATATCTCACAAACGAATAGAGCGATTCGAACAAAATTTGGTACAGAAATTGCATTCCATGAATACGGGAAGCCTATTGCTTTTTAAACGCAATCGAGTGTTCAGAACCCCCAAAATTTTTGAGTGAAATTTTGAAAGAATCGTCAAAAAATCAAAACCTTTAATAAAGTTACCCAAATCGTCACTTCTTTTGCAATTTTTCATTAGTAAATGATTGACACAAACTGTAGAACGCTAGCACGGACCGTTCTCGAGATAGTGCACATTTTTTAAATTTATAAGTTCATATAATAAAATGCAAAGTAGGCAATTTTTGGTGGGGGTAAAAATCGAACTCTCCAAATGGCAGCAGTGATTCTTCATGGTTGTTAAAATATCTTCTATGGGTTTCAACAGATATGAAAAAAAAAACAACACCCCTAAAATAAAACTTAAAACAAAAAAAAAATTACAAGAAAATTCTAAAGTTTAAAATTAGATTTATTTAGCATGGTGGAAAGTATTTTATATTTAAATTAGAAACATTGCTGATCATGGAAACGAAACTCAGCGAATTTTTGCTCAAAATGTCGTTTATTTTTTGCAATAAAATTGCAAGAAAAGACCTTAATCAAAAATAATCTATGTAGTTACTTGCGTATGAAAAAATCTGATGTGGGAAGCACATGACTTTCCTTATTCAATGCAATGAATTTATTACTTTTACAGTGAAAAATAGGTTATACTTATAGCAGATACTTATATTCTTTCCAATATATTGACTTTTTGTCAATTAGTCTTCATTTTCGTTGATTTAGCGTCATTTTTATCCATTTGGCAAGATTTTCGCTAATTTGGCAACATTTAAAAAGTCGCCAAGTTGGCCAATAAATTGATCAAAAATTCAAATAAATTGATTCAAATAAATTGATTCCGCCAAATTCGTCGCCAAAATCTCGCCAAGAGTTATGGACGGAGAAATAAGTTATTTTTATAGCAGAAAAATGACTATTGGCGTTCAAATAAAAGTATTACTCAAAGTATCTTTTCTCATGAATGGAACGAACTAGATCCACGAAAATGATGTCATCAAATTTATCGCATGATATTACATATGAAAAGTGAACATGTATCTCAACAGTTAATATTTTTTTTTTAATTTATGGGAATTTTTGATAAATTTATTTGAAAAATGTGCAATATCTCGAGAACGGTTCATGCTAGCGTTCTAAAATTTATGTCAATCGTTTTCTAATGACAAATTACTTTAGAAATGACTATTTACGTAACTTTATTAAAGGTTTTAAATGTTTTATGATTTTTCAAAATTTCACTCGAAAATTTAGGGGGGGGGGGATTCTGCATCCGATTGCACATTAAAACAATAAGCTTCTAGTATTCATGGATTGTAATTTTTGTGCGAAATTTTGTTCGAATCGCTTCATTCGTTCGTCAGCTATCGTCACCACAGACTCACTGACACACACACACATACTTTCACACACCCCCACCCATACACACACACACACACACACACACACACACCATCTCAAAAAAGCATGATTCGTGTTCAGGGATGCTTGAAACGTGCTCTCCCGTCGAAAACTCGAATTCGAATTTTGACCCCGTCACAATACTTTCCTTGTACATTATATGTATATAAGGAAAGTAATAACTGGTAGAATCATGCCGAATTTCAAATAAATTGATCAAAAATTGGACGAGGTATCTTGACAACTAGTGTTGTGTAGGAACGCGTTCCTGGAACTAGTTACTCTTTTTAAATGTTAGAACGGAATGAGTCCCGTTTTAAAAAACGGATTTTGAGTGGAATTAAGTTCGAAAATTTTATGATTTTGACATGACGATCACGTTCTTTTTAACGTTCTTTTTGAAATTTTTTTTATTAGAGAAGTGCAGATGAAAAAACTCTTTATGGAATTTGCTTAAGAAATAATTCTACGGTTTGCTAAATATTAATAATATTAAACAATTTTTCAAATTAACTTTTGCTGTACGGAATCCCATGTAAGTCGGAAAACTGTTTAAAAAAGAATCATAAATAATATATGCGTTCAATAGAATTTTCTAAAAATGAATATTATTTAATGATCAATTTTTTTTCATCCTAAATAAAAGAATCCGTACATGCTGTAAATAAATCTTTTAAGCGATGAAATCTGTCGGAGACAAAAACCATATTTTTATATATAGTAATGTTCCATTTTTAGCAGATTTGATTGTATTTTCTAGATCTATGTTAGATTTATCTGTATTCCCAGTTATTCCCTTTTAGAATTTTAGTTTATTCAATCCAATAGACTGATCCAATTCAAGAGACTGAATGCGTTTCTGAAAAAAAAAAATCTGATGTGGGCAACACATGACTTTCCTTATATAATGCACTGAATTTACTACTTAAGAAAAAAAAAAATAGGGTTTTCTTATAGTAGATACTTATATTCTCTCTAAGATATTGAATTTTCGTCAATTAGTAGTCATTTTCATTGATTTAGCGTGATTTTTATCCATTTGGCGAGATTTTCGTTAATTTCGCAACATTTAAAAAGTCGCCAAGTTGGCGATATTCCGCCAAATTCGTCGCCAAGCGTTATGGACGGAGAAATAAGTTATTTTTATAGCAGATAAATGACTATTGGTGTTCAAATACAAAAGTTTTACTCAAAGTATTATCTTTTCTCATGAATGGAACGAGCTAGATCTACGAGAATGAGATCACCAAATTTAGCGCATGATATTACATATGAAAAGTGAACATGTTTCTCAACAGTTAATATATTTTTTTAAATTTAAGGGATGTTTTGATAAATTTATTTTAAAAATGTGCAATATCTCGAGAATGGTTCATGCTAGTGTTCTAAAGTTTATGTCAATCGTTTTCTAAGAAAATATTACATAAGAAATGTCTATTTGCGTAACTCTATTAAAGGTTTTGATTTTTTGATGATTTTTTCAAAATTTCACTCAAAAATTTAGGGTGGTTCTGAACATTCGATTACGTTTAAAAACAATAGGTTTCCAGTATTCATGCATTGTGATTTTTGTACCAAATTTCATTCTAATCTCTCCATTCTTTCGTGAGATATCGTCTCCACAGACTCACTCTGACACACGCACACACACACACATACTTTCACACACACACACACACACACACACACACAGACATCACCTCAAAAATGTTTGATTCGTGATCAGGGATGCTTGAAACGTACTCTCCCGACGAAAACTCGAATTCGAATTTTCGACCCCGTCACAATACCTTCCTTATACATTATGTATATAAGGAAAGTAAAAATAAGTGTAATAGTCAACAATTTGCAGACTGACCAACAATTTGCAGAGTCTACCAAATGCGTACTAGTCGTACGAGGGTCACTTTCAGACCTCCGACATCATTGCACTAACCTAAAGAGTTCATTCGCTCGGGCGCCATTGTAAAGGGGCTTACTGCCCAATCGGGGATCGAACTCTGGATCCCCGAACTGTCCAGTCGATGCCCTACCGTTGAGCTACTGGGACGAAATTGTAAGCTTTTGTCGTCGAAGTGGACACTGCAAATATTGCTCGTGGCCTAAATATAGTATGAGGTCTTGCTCAGAATAGAACTTCAACCTCTGACCTTTTAATCTTGAGTAAGGTGCTTTACTAATCGAGTTTCTTGGGGTCAAGGGAAAAGCTTATAGACTTATTTTTCCATCAGTATATCCAACTAGTTTTAGATTGGATTCGGCTTATTTGTTAATAAAGAAAGACGGTTAACCGCACCAAACATACAAAAAATGACTTCATGTTAAAGGTATGTGCCATACTTTCTATGTGACAAAAAAAATTCGATCACATACATCTAATCAAACAATAGCCCCACATTTAAGATATGCGGCACTTCTAATGTGATAAAGAACGCGATCAAAATCGCACGAAATTGAGAGTTTAAGTTCTCAATATGCCAGTTTGATTGTCAAATTACGATTTATAAATTGTCAGAAATGTTTTTAAAAATATAATATAATAATAAAACCGACACGCCGCCAAACAAAACTGAAGAGAATATCTAGGTTCTTTCCCTAATTATATATGTTCCATATATAAAGTGACTTTTGATGTCACATGTTTGCAAATTTGAGGATTACATGTAAAGCGAAGACACTAGTAGGGCAGGATTCCGAGTTGACTTGGTTACAATTTCTTTGACGCATCTTGATACGATTCGATGTTTTCGAAGGATTAAAAAAATAATCCTTGTTAATCATCTTATCTGAGAACGTTTAATTCTTCCTTAAAGCATAATATGACTTTTAAACCACGGAATGATCTGCTTATGACGACCATTCTTCTAGTTTTGCTAGTTAAATTCGGGCGATCGTTAAATACGTTTGTGGCAGAAGAGTTATCTATATAAATAAAATTGAAAATCTGTCTGTCTCATTATCACGAGAGAACGGCTGGACAGAATTTCATGAAATTTTGTGAGTGGCCTTGAAATAGCCAACACCATAGTCCATGTTTCGAATTTCTAAGATCAGGGGTTGCTGATATATTAATAGAAACACGAAACTCTTTCCTAGGAGTTCTGCTCTCCAACTCCTTGTTCCTCTAAACGAAAAAGGTTGGAAATCGCAGGTTTAAAACGTGAAAGTGAATTAAAACACTATCTCTGAGTTTCGCGGGAGTTTATTGCGCTTATCAGTCACTTTAGAAAATTGCAGGTTTGAAACATGAATTTAAATGGAAACTTTATCCCCATTGTTTATTTTTCACAGGCTCTTACTCAACAATGAAAAGTATTAAGAAATCGAAATGGTTATTTAATTAGTATTAGCATTTTATGATGAAGATTATTTCTTATATTATGTTGCACAGCAACGTAATTAAATCAAATGTGTTTGTTAATTATTATTTTTTTTCGGTATGAATTGATAAATGGATATAAAATATTTCTTATAAATGAACTGTTTGATTTTCCTTTTAATTATATTAATTGCGGACTATATACATCACTTTAATTTATTTTGGCAAAGAGTTTTCAAACTTATGTATATTGTGTTTAGCCAATTAACTCATATATTGTGTTTTGCCAATAAACTCATATATTGTGTTTAGCTAGTAAACTCATATATTGTGTTTAGTCAATAAACTTATTTAGCAGATTGTTGAAACAGAATAATAATAGAACGGGAATATCTTCTAATACAATTTTAGTGTTTTCATTTAGTATATACAAACGGGATTAGGATGTTTTATCCGTCAGATCTGCAAATTCAGATCACGAATTTGATGGGATATCGCTAACTTGGTAACTTCTTAAACGTTGAAAAATTGAAGGAAATGTCGCCAAATTGATAAAAGCGAGGCTAAATCAGTGAAATTAATTTTGTTTTGTTAGAAGAGAGTACTGAAATGATGTTTTGGTAGCATTTGTCTGTCAGTCCAACCGTCCTACTTAGTAACACATTTAGCGAATTTTTAAAATGTCGCCAAATTGATTAAAATGTTTGTAAATCCATAAAAATATCTTAAAATTGATAAAATTGAGCTAAATAAATGAAATTAATTGTGTTTTGTTAAGGAATAGTATTGTGATGATTTTTCGCCAATTTGTCGCCAAGTGAGACTGTCAGTTCTATAGTCCCATTCGTCGATAAATTTGGCGTTTTTTAAAAATGTCACTAAATTGACAAAAATGTCGCCAAATTGATAAAATGATGCTAAATTTATCAAAATGACACAGAATTGATGAAAATTCAATATTTTGCATAATTAAGTACGATTTTTTAGATAATATCTGTCGCTTTGTGAGAATTAAAAAATATTTTTTACTAAATTTGTTTACAAACTAGACCAGGATGCTTTATTCTTCTGATCTGCCTGTGAAGATAATTTTGTACACCGAGCCCAGAGATTCTTATACATTTTTTAGAAGAATTAAATTAAATATTTTAATAGAATATTTTGAATAACAAAGTCATTTGGAATACTATAGGAATTTACATATAATTGTGAATGTTAAGTTTCTTTATATTATATTTTCTGTACGAAGAACTGGTATACTGCTAGTTCATTTATATTTTCAGGTATGGCTTAGTATGGGTATGCTCGGTGATGGGTTACGGGTGAAAGATAGTTTTAAATCTATTTTTCTGGGTATTTTGAAAAAATAATAAATTCTAGAGAACAGTAACATTGATGAGCAAGCGACAATGATATTTAAAATTGGAAACCCAATTATTTTGAAAAATTTATTTTTCTGTGAGTTTCTTTGAAATAATTTTTTCATCAGTTCGCTTTCATTTGCACACTGAGCGGATTTGAAACACACATGTTCAACACGATAAATTAGAATGTCGTAAGATACAGCATATATACACAAATAAACTGGTCGACCGATTTTAAAAGCAAAAAAAAAAACCCAACCGGTTGCCGCTCTGACTTGAAGTCACCTTTCTTGTTGGCCCTGAAGAAGACTTAGTTTTAGGTGATTGAAATATTCTCAACTCATATTTTAATTATCTGAATGTTGATAATGTACTTTCATCTGTAGCAACTAACGCCATTTTCCATTTTATTAAGTTTGTCGCCTGGTTCCAAAATGCCTGGGGGGGGGGGGGGTCATCGGGTCTCGGTTCAGTTTGGAACAATACGTTATGCAGCCCTGAATATAGCTATTTATTAGAAAAATGCAATTGAAAATATGGAAGTAAGCACAATCGATTTATGAAAACATAACTACAAATTGAGTTAAAGACAAGCGTGCATGTACACAAAATATTTTGCCAATTCAAATCTACAGATGGTACCCATAAACAGTAAATAACACGGCGGGACATTATTGATTCTAATAACTGCAATATTTCAATTTCTGCAAAAACATATCCCTCCAAAGCTGCTTCATAACCATAATTTATTCCTACTCCATTCCCCAAAACCACTTCCAGTGCATAATGAGGGAAACTCCGCAATGAAATTCAAATTCTTCTCATAAATAGATTATTCTCTTTCTTTTTCAATAAAAACAAACCCGCCTCGATCCAAAGTCATTTTTTTTTTATTTCATACATTCCTAATCGTCTTCCTCATGCGATCCCTATGCTTCTTGCGAACAATGCTGTTATTTGCACAGGCCCCTATTGACGCTCAGTGATTGAAATGTTGCATTCTGTTGCCTATCGTGATCGGGGTACCTTCTCACGCGGTCCTTACACGGTGCGTGGATGGAAAGAAGGGGGTACGGGCGGTGTAGGACACTTCTCCCGATGACTATCTCCGTGGTGATTATTAAGCGGAATGGTGCAGGAAATAGACAAAAAGACGTGCGTGCTATACATGCATATATTTAATTCGCCTCGTTACACATTTATTCTTTCCGAAGTCCTGCAGTCCATGACGAATAGAACGATATTGAATATTAAGTTCACGCGAGTTGCGTGGAGTCTGTTTAAAAAGCAAAAAAACAGAACATTTTTTGACGGAAATATAGAAATTTTCATGAAATGATATCAGCTGAAGCAGAATCTAAATGATAAATTTTCGAAGTATATGCTACCAGCAAAGTTCAAAGTGTCGGTAAACCTTAGCCGGCACTTTATACTTACTTTGTAAAATATTCTGCAACCTTAGCTCATTTTTATTTCAGCCATTTTGTTGATAATTTCGGCAAACTATCATAAAAGCCGCACTTACAGGCGTTCGTGAAAAATTCGAGCTTCATTTTTGAAATATTCAGCTAATTATCGTCTGCCGAAGCGTTATTTTCATATATATGTGTATATATATATATATATATATATATATATATATATATATATATATATATATTATCATAACTATCAGGAACCTTACTCCCCATTACGGACAGCTGATCCACCGTAAACTTTCAGTAACATGCTTGCAAATGTTTTACAGTGTGACCATTGGTCTGTCTTTACCACCTGGTTCGCCGTTCGTCTAGTCGTTTGCCTTATAGATAATGGTTTATAATTGCTAGTTGTCATTAGTCAGTGGTTTTCAACTTTTTACTCTCGCAACCTAAAATTTTGAAGCAAATTTGCATGGACCCAACCTATACATATATGCTTAACATTTATAAGTCCGATTTCAAGATTCATAAAATCATTATCGCAAATCAAATCTGGTTTACAATTTAGTGGTTGAGAATCAACTGCTTAAGCAGTACTAGTGTAGAGTTCATTTCTTCTAAAGTAAGAAAAACTGCCGTCTCATCATCATAAGAAAAACTGTCGTCTCATCAGTTTTATACGACTGATCAGGCCGAGATACGTGGTCTAAATCCCGACTGGGAATTAAATTCTTTAGATTAGTCAAAGCTAGAAATAACCTATAAATTCAGACCGTGTCTGGAATATAATTATTGGTAAACTGAAGTGTAAGAAAAACTTTAACATCGCAATTAAGCGCAAATTAATTAAATAAAACATTTATTTTATTAATTTGTACTTAATTACGTTGTTTTAGTTTTCCCCTATCCTTTGCATAAAGTGTTTGCACTTATTAATAAATCGAAGTATGCTTTGGTAAAAGATGGAACAACTGATTTTGGTTTAATCTTCTTTAAAGCAGGCTGTTAAATGATCATGTAAGATATTTTCCCTTTTAAGTAAGGAAGTGCATAGGTAAGATAAACGCAATAGTTACTAATCAAAGTATAATTATTTTTTCGTTAAAACTTATATTAATAATTTTGGCACATTCTTCACTTTAAAGCTGTTGAAGTTATTTTCACTTTATCACAGAACAAGTTTAGCCATTTGTTTCGAATTGCTGTTTATAGAAACTGCAATTTGTAGTATTAAATACTCCAAAACTCTTTCCAAAAATGCAGTAAGTGATTGAGTATATTCTATTGTTTTAAAAGTAAAAACTTCTCCAGTCACTGTTTGAATGATAGACGCATTAGAATATATTTAGTAACCACGTCTCTCAATCAACATAAATGAGGAAAAAATAACTAAAATATATTTCCGTTCCATCTAAAATGTTTCTCGAATATTTTTCCAACAATCAACACCTTAAGAGATTTATCGAGTCTCCATTTTCTTTTCTTCTTCTTCTTTTTTTTTCGAAAAAATAATCCCGAAAATTGTTTTCTTGTTCATGCATAATAGATTCATCTGTCGTCATTAATCGCCTCTTATTAGGGCAATTCATTAAAAAATTTACGAGCTCGTTAATTACCAGTTTCCAGTAAAACAAAAAAGCATCATGCGAGACATTTAATTGGCCTTATGAATTGCCTCTTAACAGCGCCTGAGAGAGAAGAGCTGCATAATGAGGAAGCATGCCCGGAATTAATTTGCATACAAAAGACCGAATTATCAGCTCATAAAGCACCCTGGGTTAAAAGAACAACTACCGTGTATATC
Organism: Amaurobius ferox; assembly: GCA_951213105.1. Classification (NCBI taxonomy): domain Eukaryota; kingdom Metazoa; phylum Arthropoda; class Arachnida; order Araneae; family Amaurobiidae; genus Amaurobius; species Amaurobius ferox. The sequence continues at coordinate 63,184,125 of OX578139.1, forward strand.
TGCGCGGGAAAATTCCAGCTTCTTTATTTCGGCTCCGAACAGATTGCACCACGGAGTTAATTTAAATCGAGTGAAGACGCTGCTCCGGTTAATAGAAATACCGGTGCCAGACATAATCTAAATCGGAATGGCATTTGGAATTCGCGATTAAGGTTGCGATTATTTGGTGGTTAGGATACACAATACTTGCTGCCGATTGAAAGTAATTGAACTGGTGTTATTTGAGATTCGGAATGCAGCTGCATTTTGGAATTTTGGTTAAGTATTTCGCCTGGAAGTCCATTATAAAACAAGCCATATGCTATGGAATCTCTCAAGCAATTAATTTCTTCACTTTCTCCGAGCATGCTTGTCCGTTTGATTTAAGATTTAGGCTTTTAAGGAAGATATTTTTTTGTAGGAAGATCATTCAAAAAGAATGATAATTTACTACTAGTGATATCTGAAGTGAATAAAGTTAATTAATTGGAGCAAAAACATAGAAAATTGTTGTTGCATTCAGTGTGTTTTTCGTCTTCGGTTTTCATTTCCATTTGTTTTAAATTATTCGAGATTAGGTTCTACAGTTTGTGTAATTTACTAAAAGACTTAAATGATCGAGTCCATTTTTAATTTAATTTTATCAATACTTATTATTAAATCTAATTACCCATTCTAATGATAGCTTGGATATAAAATTAAATGTTTAAATTCTCAATTTATTTTCTAAAACAATTGATGTGTTCCACCTTTATTAACATTCACTTCTAATGTAGAAAAATTTAATGGGAAATAATTTTCTAATGGAGAAAAACTTAGCAAAGATTTTTGCATAAAATTTTATTAATAGCACCCAAATCAATGCATGTGTATTTTAACATTATGTGAAATAAAACACCAAATACAAAAAGTAAACTATATATATATATATATATAAGATCCAAAAAGAACGAGATGTGAAATAAGTGCCAACAGGGAAATGAAATGTGGCCAAGGGGGATTGTGACCCCTTGTTCCCGGTTATAGTCAGCTATTACTCCTAAGGAAACACTCCCGGAGCCGTTACGTGCCTGTGGCCATATTTCCTTGGAATATCAAAGCAAAAGACGTATACCAGAAGTGAATGCATGGACCGAGTGGAGAGAAATTTGGATTGAGACAGGTTGAAATAAGAAGTTAAAACCGAATGACAGAACATTCAACAATTCACATTTAAAGTGCCGAGCGTTTCGATGCGTTGCCATTATATTATATAAAATGGGTGTTGCCAATATCACTGTCAAATGCATTAATTTCCTTGCAGTGCAATGCATTATAGTAGTTTTTGAGGTATCTTATTGGATAGTGCTGTTTCAACGCTTCCTTTATAAAGTTTTTATCACTTTTGATACGTTCGTCCTTATAAGTATGCAATCTTGAGTTTCGTAGAAAATGATTTCTAACGATATTGCGGAAAATATTGGCGCTCAAGTTCGATTTCCAATCGATGATGTAATTAATGTTTATATCGAAATAATTTCTTTTATCATATAGCTTTGTATATAATTTTTCATTTTCAGTGAAATTGATTCATAGATCAAAATAACTAATCTCACTATCGTGAATCTTTTTAGTTTCCGTTAGTTCCAGATTTGATGGATAGAAACTGAAATCAAAATCAGAGGTGTTTTTAATACATCCAAAAAGAATGTCATCCATAAATCTGAAATAAGGTATTTCGTTTAGAATAAAAGTACCTTCTTCGTATTTGTTAAGGTAGAGATCCGCTAACATAGAGGAGCAGCCTCCCCCCTCTTTTTGATCTTCTTATATACAAGACATTAATAGAGCTGCATTGCGCCTATATGACTTGGCAATTTCAATTAGTTTGATAATCGGGTACGTATCGTACTTTTGTTTCTACAATATATATATATATATATATATATATATATATATATATTTATATATATATATATATATATATTTATATATATATATATATATATATATTTATATATATATATATATATATATATATATATATATATATATATATATAATAATAGAAGTTTGAAAATCCAATGAACGAAAAGTAAGAAGATGTAACACGATAAACCTAACTTTTATATATATATATATATATATATATATATATATATATATATATATATATATATATATATATACATACCGGAAACAAAAGCGAGGGTTGACGAGTGCTTAAAAATCCACACATTTAAAGACAAAAATTGAAAAGTTAATATAAATCCTTTTTATTTAGGCTATTTAGATATATGTAGATATTGATATTGTAGATTTAGATATTGGGTAGGAAAAAATGCAAGTAATCTATTATTTTCCAAGTTTTGGGCTATATTTTGGTAAAAAATTATGTTCTTCAAATGTTCTTTAAATTTATTTTATTAATTCTTTTGCACATGTAAACATTTTTAAGCAATTTGTAGGGTCTACGTTGACGATAAGTGTTGCGAATTCAGTTCTAGGAACTTAATGGTTATAGGCTGGTCAGTTTGAAGAGGGTTGGGGCAGCCTATTGTTTACAATTGTGCCTAGATCATCTTTACCCTGTAGCTGTAATGTAGTGAATATGAAAATCTGAATTAGAACCAGTTACGAATTTTCAGCGAACTCTAAGCATTATATAGCGCAAGGGAAAAAAATAAAGAGTGAGAGAGAGAGAGAGAGAGAGAGAGAGAGAGAGAGAGAGAGAGATGAGAGAGAGATGAGAGAGAGAGATGAGAGAGAGAGAGAGAGAAATTTTATACTGACTGTATAAAAAAGCAGAAATGGTAGTGGTCGTTCAAATTGCAAGTTTTATGTCGATTTGATATCTAAGGGAAGATAATGTATGGTTCATTTTGAGAGTAAGAGTTAGGAACGCTATCTAACGATTAGAGCTTCGGGTGGCCAGTTCAAAGATTCATGGTTCAAATCTCGGTTGAGGAAATGAGTTTTTTTTTTATCACGTAAAATGAAACTTCATTTCCAGTGAAACTTTTCAGATGAGAGGCTTTTGTCAGAAATACATGTAATACCACTAGTTTCGATTTGACTTCTGTATGCGTTGCCGGTACACCAATGGTTCTTAATTACATTTTATCAGAGGTCACATTTTTTTCCCATAGAACCGAGCCCGAGAGTGTGATTATATAATTTGGTACATGTAAGTTACATATCATATCGATATAACATTAGTTTTATTTTAAAATTTATTAAAGGTAATATAAAAATTATAAAATTAACCTTTCATAGTTGGCGAATTAATAAAATGGAACACGTTTCAGAAATAAGTTTCTTGTATTAACATAAAATCACAAACACAATGTTTTAAATTTAAATTTAGTCTTCAAGAAATTAAAAAGAATAATTGTGGTGATGCCCTTCTACAATTGTTTAAAATCTGGAGCATAGATTGCAGTTGAAGTTTTTCAAGCTGAGTAGACTGACACCACTTCTAGACTGGCATTTTTCATGGACTGTATTTGGCCAGCGGGGCGACTAATGAGAACCAGTGCTGTACATTTTACACGATTTTAATTGTTGCGTTAGTAGTACTTGCAAATTCAGACTTGGGTGCAGATGCATCTCCTGAGTACGCAAACAATTTACTGCAAAGGTTTCCTGTAGATATTGTACCAATCTTAAGATGGAGAAGTAAGAAACTGAATTTGCACAAATTGATGCAAGTATAATATATATACAAGGTGTTCAATAATTAAGCGAACACTTACTATTGGAATAACTTATGAAATACTTATGAAAGAGTAGCACTTTCAGTTTTTTTTCAACCACGTGCTTGTAGGTAATTGATTCTGTGTTGGTTTGACTTGTGTTTGAGTGAGCTTTAAAAATGGTGTACTCAACCGAAACACGCGTTTTATTGCGAAAACTTGGTATCAAACAAAGCAAAGTCTTTCTAAAAGACTGAGAAAGTGGTCAACAGCTTATAAGAATCTTCGAAAGTCATCAAAATTGACAATTTTGGACCTGATTAGGAAATTTGAGCAAACTGGTTCTGTTCCCGATACTCGTAAAGGAAATGCGAGTACACCAAGATCAGTCAGGACACTAGAAAATGTAGAACAAGGGCGGAGGACTGTGACTGTTGATCTTGCTGTATCAACACGAAAATTGACTAGTGAACTTGAGGTAAGCATTGCATCTGCTCACTCAATTCTAAAGAAAGACCTCCAATTATTCCCATGTAAAAAATCAAACACTTTAACGGAACGGAAGGCAAATACTTTGAAAATATTATCAATTAATTACCTTTTGAATCCACCTCAAAGAAACACCAATTGCTTAAATATATCTTTTGTCATTAAAACTTTTCCTGTAAACTGGATGTTTGGTTAATCATTGAACATCCTGTACGTATCAATACCGTATAAAACAAGCAACTACAAATCAAACAATATTTCAAGTGAAGGGCAACAATGGTGTAAGAACAGCTGACCGACGATATCTCATCCCAAGCTCATCAATAAATAAGTACTCTGAAGATCTAAGCAGTAGTTTAGCGTTGAAATTCTACGTTTCACAGTCAGAAGACTTAATAGGCGGCAATTCTATTGTTCCCCCAGTCATTCCCAATGACTGGACTGCTGAATTTTTTAACGCGGGAAAATAAATTGTTCCATTTATGACAGAAAGCTACTCAATAATTCGCAGGTAATAAAAAAACCCATCATTTTTACGAATTTTAAATTGCTGTTTACGTTGACGGTTATTGTTGGGAACTGCTCTGTAATGTAAGAAGAGCACGAAATCTATTTTTGCTGCCTTTAGGAATAAACCATTAGCTGCCGGTCGGAACAATTTTCTAGGTCGTGGTATTGAAATAATTTTTTTTTATTCACTTCGGGTAATTCAAAATGCATTACACAATGAGTCAAATTATTCAAAATGTTTAAAAAATATGCAATTTGCTCACAAACATTTTCTAATGATCAAATGAAGTATGGGTGCTTTTGAGATTAGTTGAAAGTAAAGAGTTTTACAGTGCGGTATTTTTCTTTTATTGGAAGTTTATATTTGCGTATATTGTAAATAAGATGGATAATATATTTGACTTGTATTGTAAGATGAATAGAAATTTGAATACTTTTATAAAATGATGTGTAAAAATCTGATGTGGGCAGCAAATGACTTCTCCTATATAATGCAATGAATTTACTTCTTTCACAGTCAAAAAATGATGTATAAGATCTGCTGCACAGTGATTTTAATGCTGAATTGTAAATTTCGTTTCAGATGACAACATGTAAAACTAGTTCGAAGTACCCAATTAACTTATATTTCTCGCAACTCTAAATCGACAATTATTAATATTTCTAGCAACCGTAATAAACAATTAGTCTCTATATTAAAATATTTTAATTAATTCATAAATTTGGCTTCATTTTCGTTAACTTAGCGTCATTTTTGCTGTCTTGATGATATTTTGGTCAATCTGGGGCGAAATATCGCTGAGTTGGCGATATTTTGCTAAACCAGTCACCGAGTTGTTCGCCAAATTTACCGCCAAGCGCTACAGACTAACGGAGAGAAGAGTATTTCTCATATATAAATATCTGTTGGCGAATTGTTAGGCGTCAAAATACAAAACCATTACTCAAAGTATCTTTTCTCGTGAATGAGCTTAATTCTCTCGTGAATAATTTTATGTGATTTGATAAATGCATTTGAAAAAGTGAAATATTTTAAAAACGGCTCTAGCGTCCTTGAATTTGTATCAATCGTATTATTAATAAAAAATTACACAGAAAATGATTATTTATGTAACAATATTGAAGGTTCGGATTTTTTCAAAATTTCATTCCAAAATTGGGAGGGGGAGGGGGGTTTTTCGAACATTCGGTTGCTTTTAAAATCAATAGGTGTCCAGTATTCATAGATTGCAATTTTTGTATTAAATTTCATTTGAATTGCTCTATTCGTTTACGAGATATCGTCTCCATACACTCACTCACCAACACACACACACACACACGCAGACCCGGCCACACAAATAGTTACTGTAAGCCTTCGGGTCAGTCATGTGGTCTGGGTTTTTCGCACATACGCAGACAGACATCATTTTAAAAATGATCGATTCTAGTTCATAAATGCCTAAAACGTGCTTGTCCGTCGAAAACTCGAATTCGAATTTTCCGTCACAACATATATATGTAAGTATATAGGGAAAGTAAAAATGAATGAACACATTTAGAATTCATTGTCTAATTTTAGTAAAATAGGATTACCATCGAAAGAATGGGACATTTTGTTAAAAATGGCGTACACGTTTCCCTTAAAATGAGGAAGAATTTTGAGAAAATATTCTGCACCTCAATAACTCTTATATTACATAATTTTAAAAAGTTGTAAGTAAGGGTATTCTGGATGCGAAGCTTATCTCTGTGAAAGGACTAAAATCCTATGGATTTCGATAATGGATTTCGAAATGCATTTAACCTTTTGCTTATGGGTGGGACAGTGTCCATCCCAAACGAAGTACCTCTCAAAAAGACAGGTATTTGACATATCCTATCCCAAACAGTTCGATTCCCTTTTGCAGGCATTGGCGTCCATGGACGCCAATGGGGGGATGGTAAGAGTCAAGTGTCTCAGAACCCTCCTAAAACTCCCACCAGGGACATAAAAGACTGAAACTCTATAATGTGGCAGTACCTAACTGGGCCAATTTTAAATTAGGACAGCTACTTTAGACAATAAGAACTATGCATTGTTAAATAAAATAAAAATGTATCAGCTAAATTTTTACTTTTTCTGCAATGTACGGTAATATATAGGGGAAGTATTGGAATCGTGCTGAAAATCGCAACTCGAATTTTCGACTGATCCACACGTTTAGGGACCTCTAGAATATGTAATAACTATTTTTTTATTGTGACGTCTGTGTGTGTGTGTCTGTGGAATATATGTATCGACTCTAGCGCAAAAACTAATTGACCAAATTTCATAAAATTTTATAAGTTACTTACTTTTGGGTTAACTGCCGTTTTTACTGCCCTACTTCTGGTTTTTTTTTTGTGAAACGACTTAAATCGTATGTATCCATTCCAGTTTTAAAAAATTTGACTAAATTTTCTAAAATTTGGTAGATAAGCCACTCGTGTAAGTTACCCTGGTGTTGATTAGATTTTGGTATGATTCTTGAAAACAGAATATGCCTGTTTTTGCAAAATAGTCTGCAAAAATCATTAAAATCTAAAATAAAAATACTGTATGTTCAAGTGCATTAATTAAGTACTCGTTTTATACGTAATTTTTGATGATAAAAAGAATAAAACAAACTCCATTACTTTAGCATTAGCCGTTCTCGAGATATTTTAGTTTTTTCGCATTCTTACTACGCCGCCTTTGAAAATACGTCCAGCTACCAAATGAAAACGAAAATTGAATTAAAAGTGTAAATTTAGTCCGATTTCAAATAAGTATGCGTGTTATTTTGTGCAATAAAACTCATCTGATTGAATTTTTTAAGGAAATAAAGGGAACATGAATTTGAGTCTGTAGGGAAAGTCATGTTCAGTCACATCCGATTTTTAAGGTTCTAAGTTTCCCTGTCTTTGACAGGCTCAAATATTAGTGCAGAAAATAAATCGCAATTGTAGGAAAATCCGATCGCTCCATATCTTTTATCCAGAATTAAGAGGCGCAATTCACAGCTCTACCTAGTATTGTTTTTACTTTTCCTTTTGTATAAGGAACGTGTGATGACCGTAAAAATAGGAAATAAGTTACTATTTTGCTCGCTTTATCGGAGACAAGCAGGCTCCTCAAATAAGAATTTATGCCGGGTCCCGTCAGGGGGCGATCACATGTAAAGATCTAAGTGGTACTTTTGCTTTACGCCACTGGGAGAGCACCTCTGACCGGTTAGAAAATAAATAGTCCTTTTATAAGTAGTACGGTTACCTACGATAGCCACTCTTTTGAAAGACTTCTTGTACATTTATTATGGAGGATGGACATATTTTTTTTTTACTTGAAGGTTTTTAAAGTTGAAATCAATTTTAGACCGGCAAAAGCAACTTATGTAATGGAATAACTTGTTGAACGTCTTCCTTATAAAGGAAATAACAGATGTATTTCATACTCAAATTTTTTAGAACATAATTTTTTCACTACGAGTTTTTATTGAGTGAAACTATAGATTTGGCGATACATCACTGTCGCAGTTCTGAACAGTGAGCAATATGCACACGTATGCTACAAGTTTACAGATGATTTGTATAAACTCTCCCAACACGCATTCGACGAATACGTTTGCTTATGAGAGATTTTTACGAAAAGGTAGGAACATATCTAAAATTTACCTGCTTTATTGTCACATTAAATCTTCAAGTACGAATCAAGTACGAAGATTGTACTTGAAGATTTGCACGAATCAAGTACAAATCTTCAAGTACCAAGTCCGAATCTTCAAGTACTTACTATTTTATATGTAATCTTTTCGAATCATGTCATATTTATCCTTATTAATGCACTGTTTAAATACATTTTTAGGTTTAAAGTATTCTGGCTTCGTTTGTTGATCCTTTTGCATTTGACTGTATATATTATTATGTTTTGTAAAGAACCTTGCTGCCCCAACTGGGAATCGAAAGCCGACGCTCTACTATTGAGCTACTAGTACGAAATTGTAAGGTTTTATTGTCGAAGTGGACTCTGCATGCTCTACTCCCTAATGTCAGCTTGGTGTGGAACTGACAATCTGACTGACTCCTCATGCTATTTTTAACCCAGGTTAGCCTCCTGATGCTATTTTTATCGTCCTCTGGGCTAGCTTCCTGCGTGGTCGTTACCCTCACGATTTGAAATCGGCGTTCAAAATACCAGAGTCCACTGAATCCGTGCTAGTCGTCCTAGGATCACTTTCAGGTCCCCTACATCTTTGAACCAGCCTACAGGGATGATTTGTTCGGGCGTCATTGTAAAGAAACTTGCTACCCCAACCGGGAATCGAACCCTGGATCTTCACACTGCCAGCAGTCGCTCTACTGTTCAGCTACTGGGACAAAATTGCAAGATCTTATTGTCGAAGTGGACTCTGCATTCTCCATTCTCTAATGCCAGCTGGGTGTGGAACTGACTATCTGACTGACCCCTCATGCTATTTTTACCCCAGGTTAGCCTCCTGATGCTATTCTTATCCTTCAGGTTAGCTTCCTGCGTGGTTGTTACCCTCACGATTTGAAATCTGCGTTCAATATCCCAGAGTACATTTAATCCGTGTTAGTCGTCCTAGGGTCACTTTCAGGCCTCCGACAGCTTTGAACTAACCTACAGGACAGATTTATTTGGGAGTCATTGTAAGGAAACTTGCTGTCCCAACCGGGAATCGAACCCTGGATCTTCGAACTGGCTAGCCGACGCCGACGTTCTACCGTTGAGCTTGGACAAAATTGCAAACGCTTATTGCAATTTTGTACAAATGGACTCTGTAGTTTGCATTGCGATGTGGGGATGATTCAAAAAGATCTTCAAATAGATATTTAATAATATATTTACAAAATTAAGCTTGTTCTCGTTAAAGCAGCAACATTTTAGATTTTTAATAGCATGTATGCTATAAGCGTGAATAGTGTTTGGATTTTTGCTTTTTTTAAATAATTAGTAATAATAACATTTTAAATATCATATTGTTATTCTATTTGATCACACTGATTTGATATAATAGAAAATGAAAATATCACAGCAAAATTGATTTATAATAGAAATATTTAAACAGATAATGCCGAAAAATCTCAAATAATTCAACAAGACGTAAAAATAGGATATTAATTTTGTTTGTAAAAATCAAGATCGTCAACACGTCAACGAAATTCGAAATTTTCAAAGTGTTTACAGCTTTATAAATTTATTAACTGATATTATTTGTATCAGAATTCGATATATTATAACTTTTAAATGACAAATAATAAGTTTCAGTCATGATTTTTATGAAACAAATGGACTTTTGTGTGAAAATATCACAGAATGTATATATAGAATCTCCATTGACAGCATTAGCACGTGGACTTGAATCACGTGACTGCGACTCCATATGCATGTGTATTATTCATTAAAAATATCCCTACAACAGGTTGGGCACTTGCGGTTACCAGCTTCACCGGTCGAGTTTCAGATTGGGCTCTTTTTTTACTTTTCAAGCTGCAGCTCGGGTTGCGGGTCTGCCCGTAAAAATCATTTTTAAGATCTATACCTTATTACCATTCATTTATGAGAGTAACTGGATAAATATGTAAACGGTGGTTACAAACTGTAAACAGCAGAGGGCATATGCGTTAGAGATTTAAAAAAATAATGAATAGAATTTTGAAATTCAATTCCTTTGCGGTTCGGATATTCGGGTCGAACCCTGTGAGTTCGGGTATTCGGGTCAGACGCTGCGGGTTCGCGTCGTGTTGCAGGTAGACAATTTTCTTTGTTGAGGGTGCGGTTGAGTCAAACCCCACCCATGCAGGCTTCTACCCTCGACTGAATATATGAAGTCTGGGCAACGTTGACAGAGGGTTTTTGTAGTTGGCACTGGTGTGCACAGGAAAGAGTGCAAAATGCACCTTTTAATTTAAGTTTTTTCTGTTTATGGGTCTATTTTTAGCACACCTCCTTATGGGAAAGATGAAAAGGTTTAATCTGCATGTTCATTATGCATTCTAAATACAATGGAATTTAGAAAAACTCTAGAAATTATTTTCTAATAAAAGTAAAAGTCATCAATATAAATTGCTCTGGATTTTTATAAGAGCTTGTTTTATGGCTAATGAAAAAAATGTTACGAATGATTAACTTTCTAAATACTATATTTTGTTTCGCTAAGTATTATAGGGCTCATAGTAGACCTGATTATTATTGTGTTTTACTTCAACCAGTGTCAAGAAAAAACTAAATTACACCTTAGGATAAAGAGGAGCACATGTGAACAGTTCAAATATAATATTACTTAAAATGTGCTACTTTGGATATGAAAAAGTACTACATTCAAAAGTTCACACATTTTTAACTCCAGAGATTTTTATGTCTTTGAAGGTTTTGACTGTTGAAATTAAAAATGTAAATTAAATTTAAATTAAAAATTTAATTAAAAAATAAGAAAAACGTCCACATGTGGCCCAGGGGTGAGACTCACATGAATACTAAACACTGTTCTTAACATTTGTAAGTAAAATGTTATATATAGACAAACTGTATATTTACTGAATTTGAAGAGAATGATGCATCCTTTGTTATACTTGAAACATTAAGTTAATTATTCATTGCACATAAAAAAGTGTGAGTAAAAGGAATTAGGCATTAAAATCTGAGTAAAATATATCTTAATCAACCCAATGAATATTGATCACTACAATGACATCAAACATTGTACTGATTAAGATGCATATCAAATGACAACGATGACTTCGCAAGATATTTCATAGCAAATATAAAGTTTTGGAAACTTCATTATTATGCTGTACTTTTTGACAGCTGAAGCATTAAACTCAGGGAAAAAAATACATTGATAAATTTTACCCCAATTCCATTTTACCCCAATTCCATATGTGCTTCAAATTAATATTACTAAAGTACAATAATAATTTGAAAAGTAACCTAACATTTAAAATAAATTCTTAAATATATTTTTTATCAAAATAATAAACAAAGTATAGATGATTTTTTTAAGTCAACAAAAGGTACAGTAAATAAGCTTGGCCTATTAAGAAAACCTATCGTGCGTATATTACAAATAATTTACTAAGATTAATGTATTAGTTTATTCCAACATAGTGAGTTTCCTAAAGTTTAATGTAAGATAAATAACCATTTCATGGCATTAATGGTGTATAAGTGACTAGTGTTCATATGTGCCCCACATGCTGCGTTCACAACAGCACCGTATGATTTCCTAAATACGAAATCTGAAATCAACAACGTGAAAGCAGTTTATATGCTCCAATTCGTCATTAAAAATAGCTTAACATTAGCCATATTGTTTTTTTATCGTGTGAAGTTAACAAAATGAAAATTATTTATTGTTATTTGCAGTTATTTAATGAAATAAAATGAAATTTTGCAGAGTTTTAAACAGATATTGATATACCAAAAGAAAATATTGAGGATCACAATTTTGCAAATTCATTAAAGAATGAGGGTACGTACCATCCAGTGATACTTTTTTAAAATTTAAACCGTAAAAAATTCTGAGAAAATTTGAATGTTGTCGCATGCTCCATATTTATATCTTACCCCTTTACTTCTATATATAACTATTAAAGTCTGGAATAAAGTGATTTTCTAGTGAAGCATAATTTTGTTGGAATTTTATAAGAAAAGCTATAATTGCCCAGCAATCCACAAATCCTCATGGTATAAGGGGTTAATGTTAATTAATTTAAAATTATATCAAGGAGACAATTTTATATACAATTCATTATCATTTTTAATGATTATGATAATTTTATGATTTTTAATCAAATATTTTACAATTAACAATTATTCTGGGTTCGCCATTTACGACCGGATTATATATATATAATTTATTTGCTTAACAAGTGAAAGATAAATCTCAGAAGAATTTGGTAGTTAGCTTTCATTAAATATCTTTGACATTTATCAAATTTACTGTCAAGAAAATTAGTTTTTAAATAAGCAGACTTTTTGACCTTCTTACTTTCCCTACATACATAATATAATATAATGTATAGGGAAAGCATTGTGACGGGGTCGAAAATTCGAATTCGTGTTTTTGACGGAAGAACACGCTTCAAGTATCTCCAAACTTGAATTGAACGTTTTGAAGTAATGTCTGTGTGTGTGTCTGTCTCTCTGTGTGTGTGTGTGTATTCTACGCGATATCTCATAAACATGGCACGATTTGAACGTCCTTTCGTACGATTATTACAATCAAAGAGTGCTGGAACCCTATTGATTTTAAACACAATCGAATGTTTGGAGCACACACATTTGCGAATGGATTTTTAATTTTATTTTTGAATCAGGACATTCAGTAAGGTTAAAAATATCATCATTATGTAAGTAATTTTTCATTAGTAAACGAATGGTAAAAGCTTTAAAACGTTAGCATGAACCGTTCTTGAGATACTGCGTGATTTTGAAAAAAAAAATATTAAAAATCGAGACCACTAAAACTGTAAAAAGAAAAAAAAAAGAATCACTATTATAAAAAATTCACTAATTATTTTTCATTAGAAAACGTATGGCATAAACATTAGAACGTTAGTATAAATCGTTCTCAAGATATTGCATGTTTTTCAAATAAATTTATTAAAAAAAAATACCAAAATTAATTCAAAAATACAAAAAATAATGCAAAGATAAAAAAAAAAAAGTAGTAAGTATCATCAAATTAATTTACATTCCATGTGCTATGCTATGCAACTTCATTCTCGTAAAACTAGTTTGTTCCATGCACAAGAGAAGATACATTTTGAAAAAAAAATTGTATATTGACGCTCAAGAATATTTCAATAGGTAGTTAATTCACGGAATATTAATAAGATGTCAATTGCATTTTGATGAGAATCTTAAACGTGAGATAGGTCTTTCTGTTTAGATTAATAAGTGGTCAAAAGCGCCCAATCTCAATTTATGTAATGTGAATATAGTGGAAAGAAAAGCAAAAACTCTCGTGTGGATTTTACACTGTGATTGAAGTAAAGCCATTGCAAGTAGGGAAAGGCCATACATTGCCCATCATCAGATTTTTTATATTTGTAGCGTCATGAATCGCTATTATTCACTTGTTACTCACTAAAAGCACGATAACACACAAATAACGGGACCAATAATGGGGATATGAGTTCATTCTATAATTTCTATCCTTCCTCAGCAGACGTAATTCACAGCTTCTACCTATATCTCCCAATCTCCCGCATACTCAAGACATTTTATTTTCCTTAACCATCAAATCTTCTTCCCACCAAATGGATTCCAATTACATATTTATTTTCCCGAAATATCGTTCTTTCTCCTCTTTGCACCAGTAACAGGTGAGGGACAGGAAAAATACGGAGGGGGAACAACACGTTGATGCTTTTCTCTCGTATGGCCAGAGTGAGAGACGTTCTCCATATAAGAATGTATGTCAGGTCCCATCGTCAGGGGGGTGATCACTTGTAGAGATCTAAGTGGTGCTTTCGCTTTACGCCACTGGGGAAGCACCTTTGACCGAGCAGGAACTAAACTATATGGAGGGCCAGTCACCTAGATGACTAGAATGTGGAGATGGCTGGAATGATGACCAGAATGACTTCAAGTGACTGGAATGTGGAGGGATAAATAAAACTGGATGAGAAACAGAATGTGGATTTCCATAAATACTCTGTTCTGCTTTATCGGCGTTGTTAAATTATATAATTTAGTCTAAATTTGATTTTTTTCCCCTAACCGCATTCAAATGAAGGAAGAAAAATAGCAAAGAATGAAACAATTGGACCAAGTAAATATGATTTTTCGTAAATAATATATTTTTAACCGCATTCACATATGGAAGAAAAATAGCAAAGAATTAAATAATCTGACAAATTAAATAAGAAAAATAATGAAAAATTGGTAAATAGGATCATGGAATTGTCCGGTATCAGCTAATCCATGTTAAAGAGTGCAAGGGCGAAACTGGTCTGTAGATACCGTTATTTGCAATGGACTTAATTCAATCCAGTTTAATTTGATTTTTTTTTGTACTAGCACTAAAGTTCCTAAAAAAATATTAAAACCCTAAATCTTAATACTGACTAACTGAACAGAATTTCCATGCGACGTTTCTTTTCCAATCAGAGTACAGTTTCCCGTGAAATTGACTATGGCTGAGAGTACACATTGAAAAGACATTAAAATGATCTGGTACTGAATTTTTGCATAAATATTTTTTTGCCGAGTTAGACTTTCTAACCTTTTAAATTTACTCCTAGGAGCACTGCAATCATGTTCATTTGTTCAGGCGTGGTCATTTTAGCGTGATCACTTTACCATAGATAGACCTAACATATATAGTCTTTGATATTATCTTACAAAGAATTTGGGATGTTTAAGGCTATCACCATATATTATTAATATACGCTTGTTATTTATAAGAAGCATCATAACCGACAAATGATAAGTTTACAAAGTTATTGAGGTACTTAAGAACTTCCTTATTAACCCTGTAATATATAGATAAACTTTCAAAGGGATATGTTAATTCATTCTTGAGATATCGTAGACACACACAGATGGATATATGGATATCAAAATGAGTTTAGGCGTCTTAAAACGTGCTTTGGTCAAAATCTTAAATAAAATAATTTTGGGGGAAAACAATTTAAAAAATATATTTAGTGTGAAGTTTTAGAAAATATATGTAGTGTGAAGCTTGAAAAATATATGTGGTGTAGGGCTTAAAAAATTATATGTAGTGTGAAGCTTCAAAAAGTTATGTAGTGTGAAGATAAAAAAATTTATGTAGTGTGAAGCTTTAGAAAATATATGCAGTGTGAAGTTTCAAAAACATATGTAGTGTGAAGCTTCAAAAATATATGTAGTGTGAAGTTTCAAAAATATATGTAGTGTGAAGCTTAAAAAATATATGTAGTGTAAAGTTTAAAAAATGATATGTAGTGTGAAGCTTCAAAAATATATGTAGTGTGAAGCTTCAAAACATATATGTAGTGTAAAGCTTTAGAAAATATATGGAGTGTGAAACTTAAAAAATATATGTAGTGTGAAGCTTCAAAAATATATTTAGAGTGAAGCTCCACTCAATGCTTAGGCCCGCTTATATCATAATTAGCAGTAAAACTATTTGCTAAATATGAGTCTAATTATCCTAAAAGCATATATCATCTTCTTTACTCACACTTCATTAAGGATCTTTTCTGCTTTTGAACTTCTCGCAGCCACATTTGTACCGTTTTATTTCCCAAATCCATTGGAAAACCCTCCCCCACAAATCCTCCCCCAATTACATATCTACTTCTCGGTAATGGTGTTCTTTTTTTTCCTCCCTTCCTTACATAAGGAACAGATGAGAATCATAAATATTGAAAAAACAAATTCTGTCTGGTCAAAAAGCGAGGGAGGGGGCCTTGCAAATCAGAATTTATGCCGGGTTCCGTCTTGGGAGCGGTCATTTGCTGAGATCTAAGGGGCGATATTAGAGAAACACCTTTGACTGGACAGAAACTGAACTATATTGAAAGAGGATTATGTGAGAGGTAGTTACCTGAAATACGTATGGAATCTTACTGGAAATAGAATCTTATGTAAAGTAACGTATCACTTATATTTGGAAATAGAGGACACTGCCTATCTTTGGAAATATAATAGATTGTACCTTTGGAAATAGAGGACACCACCTACCTTTGGAAATATAATAGATTCTGCCTTTGGAAATATAATAAATTGTACCTTTCGAAATAGAGGACACCACCTACCTTTCGTACTATAATAGATTGTACCTTTGGAAATAGACGACACTTCCTACCTTTGGAAATATAATAGATTGTACCTTTGGAAATATAATAGATTGTACCTTTGGAAATATAATAGATTGTACCTTTGGAAATAGAGGACACTATCTACCTTTGGAAATGTAATAGGTTGTACTTTCGTAAATAGAGATCACCACCTACCTTTAGAACTATAACAGATTGTACCTTTGGAAATAGAGGACACTTCCTACCTTTTGAAATATAATAGATTGTACCTTTGGAAATATAATAGGTTGTACATTTGTAAATAGAGGACACTACCTACCTTTGGAAATATAATAGGTTGTACCTTTGTAAATAGAGGTCACCACCTACCTTTAGAACTATAACAGATTGTACCTTTGGAAATAGAGGACACTTCCTACCTTTGGAAATATAATAGATTGTACCTTTGGAAATAGAGGACACTACTTACCTTTGGTTAGAAATATAATAGATTGTCTTGTACATTTGGAAATAGAGGACGGTACCTTTGGAAATAATGGAATTGGAGTAAGGTTTTGAATTTAAATTTAAATTGTATTAATAAAGGAAAAAATAAAGTTTGGTGGGTATTTATTTTGGATGGTAGTGTTTATTAATTTAATAATATTTTCTTTGTAATAACATGGTGTACTTAACTTTTTTATTCTTAATAATTGATTATTAATAATATTTTTAAATACTGAATTTGAAAGATTGGATGAATAATGTTGAATTTTGTTTACTTTGAAATTATATGATTCAGTTTTGTCATATATTTTAATTTTTCATTTATCTTCATTTTGAATGTTTAAACTAACGTCTAGGCAATTGATCCAGTGTGATGAATAAACATTTTCAATTAGTTGTAGATTAGGAGGATAGAATTGAAAGTTTAACATTATGGCATCATTAGTAATTTTAATAATAATTAGATCATCAATAAATCTGTACATGATATGACAGTTGAAAGGGTACTGAATTTCGTAAAAATGCAGACAAAGGCTGGCCAGTATTGTGGATGAGATCCCTCCCTGTGGTATTCCTTTATTTAATTTGTATATGCTATTTCCTTGAGATAGATACTGTTTGAACAGAATGAATTTTAATAATGTTTTGAATTTTGGAATAGAGATGTTTTCTGAATGAGTAAATTGTTCATATAAATTTAGTATGACTTTAAATAAATCTTGAATGTCAATGTTATTAAAGAGGTCTTTGAAATCAAAAATTTTTGTATCATGAATGTAAGGTTGTTATTTTAAGTTAATAATCAGGTATAAACTACTTTATGTGTTCGCTGTGTAGTAAATTGATCATAAATTTAATTTAGTATAAGTAGTAGTTGTTTGTCCGCATCATTGGTATATGAATTAAATCCTATAGTAATAGTTCAAAAAGTAATTGGTGAGTTATGGGATTTTGGTATTAGGTAAGGAAATTTAAAATTGTGATTTTGTTTAAGTAGATTGTAGTAAGCAATAATTTGTTGTTAATAAAATTGAGGAATTGGGTTGTAGTTAATATATATATATATATATATATATATATATATATATATATATATATATATATATATATATTAGAAAGAAGTAATAATAAAAATAAATAATTCAAGTAATCGTGAAATATTAACATCATCATAGAAGCAAACCTACTGCCATAATGCCGATAATAGAAAAAATCAGCACCGGCCCAAATTCGAAGATTAAAAAGAATTAAATTCATCTTCAGGTCTGAGTATTTAATTCTAATTAACCCAAACAAATGCCTGTTTCAGATTGGATAATAGTACATTACTATAAATGTCCAAACTCAGACTACAGGCACCGAAAGATGAAAAAATTAAGATAAGAAACATTAGGAAAATTTGTATTACCATGTGGCAGGAACCCTTCTTGTTTCACTACGTATATCTGCGACCAACCTCAACAGTATAATAGATATCTAGAAGCACCGGAATGAACATGACGAAATAAACCTAGGAGGTAGTGCGAAGTTCACAGCGACACTCCCAGACCCGTCCAGTTAGTCATAGCAGGAGACAGGACTATTACCCGTATAAGCAAAATTGAATATGAACATGAAGCAAAGATGAAATTGCATACTAAACAAGAGATTCATAGAAGAAATGGATAAATGAGAATGCCTCTATACACCTTTATAAGGGCGCTCAAATCGTAGTTTCAAACTGGCTGCAGTTACAATTTTCTTAGCAAAAATAAAATTGAAAACATTAATATTAATGTGTCTTATTTTCAGATGTTTTTGATTTTTCTAATTTTTTTAACTTATTTTATTATTTTTCATTTTTATTTATTTATATCATTAATAAATAACTACAATTTTTTTAAATTGTTAACCAATATATATATATATATATATTATATATATATGTATATATATATATATATATATATATGTATATGTATATATATACATATGTATATATATAAATATATTTATATATATAAATATATGTCAGGTATGTTGAACACCCAGACACCGCCCGTCTCGTCCAAGGATTCGAGTAGCAGTTTGGCCAGCCGGAATATATGTCAGGTACGTGTAACAATATACAGGGCTCTTTATACACGGTTTCCTAAGGACACTAACTTTGTAAAGAAAGGTCCATGACTGTACATGTACACCTTAGGTCCATTTATAGTAAAGTGACCATGACCCATCGAATAAAAGTGATATCATTGTTTCTAGAGAAGAATTTAGAAAGTTAGGATAACGACCTTGGCAAGAAAGCGAGTTAGACGGAAAAAAACCAATGATAAAGTTCTAAAACATTGACTAATGAGAAGAAACCGACACTAAAACCGTTACAGAAGGCAATTTCATCCAATAAGGTCATTGGTGAACTGTTATTCTATTCAGAAATGCTAAAATAAACAACACTTTCATACAAAGGAATCTATTCCAGCCTGTTCAAAATGTCCTCTTTCAGTAACCATGCACTGTTGAATTCGTGAAAGAGTATTACCGAGTATTTTGGCAAGTATTGCAGGTGTTACCGTGTTACAGTCTCTGTTGATACGAGATTTTGATAGGCATTGCATTCCATGTACGCAATTTGTGTATTCTTGATCGCGGTTCATACTCATTATATAATTCTCAACTACTTGGTAATTGTCTTTTTAGGTCTACATCGCTCTATTGTCAAGTTCGCTAATCAAATTTAATAAATTGTCTACTGAGGGTGCTGCAATAATTTTTATTCTATCGGGTTTTAATATACATAGACCATTCTTGTAATATACATATTCTTCATAATATACATAGACCATTCTTGTACATTCTTGTACCTTTTCCTGCAAAGTTATTGGGTTGCTTAACTTTCCTAGAAACCCTGTATGTAACTCCAAACATCACTAATATACACCCGTTACTTACAAGATACATAGCAATAGACTGAACTAGTTAACCAACTAGTGCTAGTTATAGCTGTACCAGCTAACCAACTATTCTATCCACCCTTTAAGAGATACTTTTTTCCGCACTAAAACATCTATAATCTGATTCAACATATTTGTCTTCGTTCATAGAAGTCCACTCATACCGCAAACTCATCCAAATTACACATCAACTTTCCGAAAACTTCTTTTCTCTTCATGCACCTATAAAAAATCAAATATATATATGGGAAGATAAGTTAGACTGAATGGTGAGAGACACAGAAAGAAGGAGAGAGAGAGAGAGAGAGAGAGTTTCGCACCAAATAAGAATTTATGCCGGATCCCATTCGTGAGGTTGATGGCCACTTGTGGGAGATCAAAGTGGAATTTTCGCCTTGCAAAACTATACAGTGGATCGCAATGCTTAAACCACTCTTTAACTTTTCCATTCTTAAAACTGCTTTGAATATACCTATTTTTATAACATTCAGAAATATATAGTATATGTAAAAGGAAACTATTGCGTGGGTTTAAAAATGCAGCTCTAGGATTTTGATCGACTTGACTTGTTTTAAGCATCTCTGAATATGAATCAACCAATTCTTTTCCGATGATTTTTGTGGGCACTCACTATATAACACAAACGAATTGAACTGGCCAAAGCAGGCTAAACGAAAATTTGTTTCACAATTTCAATCGGTTAACATGAGGATCATTGATTTCTAGAATATATATATATATATATATATATATATATATATATATATATATATATATATATATATAATATATATATATATATATATATATATATATGTATATATGTATATATACTATATGAACTGCTCATTAGAATCGGTTTCGATTGTTCTGTGAACAAGTTGGAACGTGCTCGAAAATAGTCAAAAACATGGAGTATTTGTTGTGTATTTCTGTACATAATATTAGTGCTTCAGTATTTCAGTTCCTAGTAAACAATACATTATAAGTTTGATATATATATCACGTTAACTGCTATTTAATTATTTAAAAATCATTGTTATTAACTGCAAACTATATATCAACTTATAATTGAATTTGATTGACTCAATTCAAGATGGCTTTCTTTCCCATTAAAATTAATGGAGCAAAACTGTATAATTTTATTTATTTATTTTTATATTGACTGAACAAGATTGTTTCTAGATTCTATATTAAATTTTGCAAAAATAAAACTAGTGCTCCTTATTGTGCTGCGTACAGACAGACAGGCGGACAAACCGATTACAATAGGTTTGTTTTCATATTTGCACGATACGGACACATACAAAAGGAATAATTAGTAAAATAGGAGACGTACATGTGGGAGGAGCGTACAGACTAAAAAAAAGTAATGGAAGTAAAAGATCATGTATCACATGAAATTATTGCTGCTGTTAATCTTTTCAACTTATCTTTAAAATTGATAGGTTATGTTGCTAGTAAAGGTATCTGTTTAATACCTTTACTATCAAACGTAATAGAAGTGTCACGTATCTTCTGAAATGAATAATGATGTTAATCTTTTCAATTTACCTTTATAGACATGTAAAGGAAAGTTGATCCTTACCGCTATCTTATATTGCAGTAATTTTATTCTACTATAACCTCTAGCACTTCTCCTCCTCAAAAGCATTCTAATTCTGTATATAGTATATATATTTGCCGGGAAAGTTTCTTCGCTCTTTGCTCCCACAAGGATTCTATGTGAACCATAAATATGGGAGAAACAAGTTGCGCCTGGCAAAAGAAAAAAACATCTATCTAAATAAAAATTTATACCTGGTCGCGTCCAGAGGACAATCACATGCGGAGATAGATGTAAGCGGCGTTTTTGCGTTACTCCACTGGGGAAAATCTCTGATCTGGCAGGAACTGAACTTGATGTGAAGACACTTGTTGGGGACAGTTGCCAAAACCATGGAGAGATTTAATTTCATTTCAAACAGCCGCCAAAATTGTACCTCATTGCTGTTTAGCAACAAAAAGTCGCGGATGTACGTCCAAGGTCCAGCCAACCGAGAGAATGAAACAACAGACGTGGAAAAAGAACACCGACGAAACACGAATATATGGGAAATATTACAGGTATTAGAATGATATAAATTGTTATTTACAGGAACATCCGATTTGCGGGTCTCGAGATTACATTGAGTATAATTTTGAATTTGTGCAATATTTATTTTTACAAAGTTGCTCAATAAATAGAATAAGAATCAAGAGTGTTCACACACACACACACACACACACACGCACAAACACACACACACACACACACACACACACACATATATATATATATATATATACACACGTACGCACATACACATACACGCATACACACACGCACATATACACATGCACACATACACACGGGCGCGCGCGCACACACACACACACACACACAAAATAAAACAAAACAATAAGAAATATGGAGAGTTCAGAAACAGCACTCGGTTTTACCTGATAGTCGAATTCGGTCCTCTTGAAATATAGGCGTGATTTGATCTTAGCAGGTTCCAAGGATTAAACTGAGTTTTCCTGGATTACGCCCAGGAGGGATAGCAGCTACACAATTCTGGCCATGCCAAAATTCCCATTCCTTTCAATTAGATTACTATGATAGATATTTTAAATCATTTCATAAAGCGACCTGAATAAAACTTTTTAGTTTTTTTTTTCTGGAAAAATTATCATAAAAAAAATATATATATAGAGTTGATCAAGTGAATTGACTTTTAATGCGAATTTGTTTAGAATCGGAATATAATCAGTTTGAAAATCCTAAAATGAACATTTCAGCTATTTAGTTTTCTGATACATATTTTACTAACCGAGGCGGACATTCAAAAAATTCTTCTTTCACTTTTAGCCAAGTACATTAGGAGTTGTTAGTTGAAGTCCCCTGATGCAGTGAGCTTTAGACCTATAACCATAACGCTCAAAATATCGTTGTTGTTGTTGTTGTTACTAATGTTAACTGGTCTAGTCAATAGGTTAGACCAGGTCCATAAGATCAAAAACACTCAAAAAGTCCAAGACAAGGGGGGGACTCAGTGTCAAATCCTCCTTGACAAAGTCCAGGCAGGACAGAAGATGATCAGGGGTGGAATGATTAACGTTACAGTTCCTACAAATGGTAAAGTTCTTAATGCCCTGATCAAATTAAGGCATTTCAAGTGACCACTTTAGAGTCTGGTTAAAGCAGTCTGCTGGACACGATTGTCCGCAAAAGCAATAGCTCCACCCGGCCGCTTGCTACAATACCAGTCAATACCATCTGAACCTGAATCAAAATATCTTTTTTGCCCAATGTTGATATACTTTTTTAACTTTTAGCTATCTCGTCAAGAACCTTCAATATAATGCCGAGTATAGTCTGGAGTAACCATTAGAATACGTGCAAATGATGGTTTCGTTTTGGGTCATGGGGGAAGGGGGGTACTTCTGACCCGAGGAAAATATGGAGAACATAAGAATACACTTGTTGGGGATAGTGAAGAATAAATGAAATATAATTGAAATGAAGAGAGAAGAGAGAAAAGGGAAACAGAGAAGAGAAAAGGGAAATATAAAAGAGAAAAGGAAAATAGAAAAGAGAAAAGGAAAATAGAAAAGAGAAAATGAAAATAGAGAAGAGAAAAGGGAAATAGAGAAGAGAGAAAAAGGAAATAGAGAAGAGAGAAGAGAGAAAAGGGAAATAGAGAAGAGAAAAGAGAGAAAAGGGAAATATAAAAGAGAAAAGAGAGAAAAGGGAAATATAAAAGAGAAAAGGGAAATATAAAAGAGAAAAGGGAAATAGAAGAGAGAAAAGGAAAATAGAGAAGAGAGAAAAGGGAAATAGAGAAGAGAGAAAAGGGAAATAGAGAAGAGAGAAAAGGGAAATAGAGAAGGGAGAAAAGGGAAATGGAGAAGAGGAAAGAGAGAAAAGGGAAATATAAAAGAGAAAAGGAAAATAGAAAAGAGAAAAGGAAAATAGAAAATAGAAAAGAGAAAAGGGAAATAGAGAAGAGAAAAGGGAAATAGAGAAGAGAGAAAAGGGAAATAGAGAAAAGAGAAGAGAGAAAAGGGAAATAGAGAAGAGAAAAGAAAGAAAAGGGAAATATAAAAGAGAAAAGGGAAATAGAAAAGAGAAAAGGGAAATAGAAAAGAGAAAAGGGAAATAGAAAAGAGAAAAGGGAAATAGAGAAGAGAGAAAAGGAAAATAGAGAAGAGAGAAAAGGAAAATAGAGAAGAGAGAAAAGGGAAATAGAGAAGAGAGAAAAGGGAAATAGAGAAGAGAGAAAAGGGAAATATAAAAGAGAAAAGGGAAATAGAAAAGAGAAAAGGGAAATATAAAAGAGAAAAGGGAAATAGAAAAGAGAAAAGGGAAATAGAGATGAGAGAAAAGGGAAATAGAGAAGAGAGCGAGAGAAGAGAGAAAAGAGAAATAGGGAAGAGAGCGAGAGAAGAGAAAAAGAACAGCGAGTCAGAGAGCAAAAGAGACAGGTGAGAAGATAAAGAGAGAGAGAGAGTAAGCGCGAAAGCGAGAGAGAGGGTAAGAGCAAAAGCGAGAGAGAGGGCAAGATAGAGGGCAAGAGCGGAGAGTGGGCGAGCGAGAGGGCGAGAGAGAAAGCGAAAGAGAGCGAGAGAGAAAGAGAACAGTCAATTAAAATACATAGGGGAAAATTGTACATGTAAACGAGGAAAATTTTAATGTAGGAGAATCCACTCGGCTTTCTTACACATTCATATTCGAAGTAGTGCAGTTTGACTTGCATCGTATCAAGTACGTACGAACTTAAAAACAAAGATGACAACTTTATAGGAACTTTTGATTTTAAAAAAAATTAAATTTTGCTCCTCTTTTGGAGTTGGCAATGGATCGCACAATCAGACCGAGGATTTTCAAAAATTAAGATGTTTGGATCAATTCCAACTTAGATTGGTACGAATTTTATATTCCTTTGCCTGTTTTCATAGATATAATAGCATTCTTTTTGATGCATTTATAAAAGATAGGTATGAACTGTAATCGATAAAAATTTTCAATAGAAAATGTAGTTTTTAGATTCATAATTTATTTTTACAAAGTTTTTATACTTTTTGAGGAATCTTCTTATCATGTACAAGAAGATTGAAAAATTTCCCTTTTAAAGTTTATAATGCTTCTATCTCAAAAACCAAAAGTATTAGGCATGAACAATAAGAAGTAATTTATAGCCCTTTAAAATCACTATAAATATATATATAATTATATTCTTAGTTTTTGAAATAGATTGGTTATAATTTCGAAATTTTAATATTTTGAATTATCTTGAAACCGTGGTTCTAATCTCGACATATATTTTGAGATAATTTGAAGAAGTTGTTCGAATTTCGATATTTTTATATAACGAATTGTTTTGATAATGTCTAAAGACGACAAACCACCCATAAATAAAAATGTTATTCACACAATAACACTTCGGCTCCATTGGACTGGAGCCACAGCCGATTTCTTTCACGAACCTATGTATGGATTTTATTACTATATCTTAACTCCGTGAATCATTATTTTATCATAGAGTAAAAGGATTTTAAGATATAAATTTCAATTTCGAATAATCTGCGTTTTAATCAAATTACAAGGAAAAAAAAATAGTTACATTTCTTTCCGCAATTTATCTGCACACAAATTTTCATATCAGTACGTTTATTCACTTACACTAATTATCTCAGTGTTTCATATTTCTGATTTTTTTTTTTAAACGGATGGCAGATTTTACTGAATGTACAAATCAATATTTTTGCAGTCAGTAAAATTAACGTAACTCAATTCACATTCAAACAATACCCACAGTAAAAAAAAAACAAAAAACATGACTTTCCAGCACATGGGCAGCACATGACTTTCCTTATAAAATGAAATGTATTTACTACTTTTACAGTAAAAACAAAATAGGTTATTCTTATAGTAGATACTCATATTTTTTCCAAGATATTAAATTTTCGTCAAATAGTCGTTACTTTCATTAATTTAGCGTTATTTTTATCCATTTGGCGATATTTTCTTTGATTTGGAAACATTTAAAAAAGTCGCCAAGTTGGTGACATTCCGACTAATTCGTCGCCAAAATCCCGCCAAGCGTTATGGATGGAGAAATAATTTATTCTTATAGCAGATAAATGACTATTGGCGTTCAAATACGAAAGTATTACTCAAAGTATTTTTTTTTCATGAATGGAGCGAGCTAGAATCCACGAGAATGAGAGAAAAGGAAAAACACCCAATTTATCGCATGGTATTAATGAAAAGTGAACATGTGCCTCAATGGGAAATATATATTTTTTATTTTATATAGTTTTTTGATAATTTTTTGAAAAATGTGCAATATCTCGAGAACTGTTTATGCTAGCGTTCTAAAATGTATGTCAATCGTTTTCTAATGGAAAATTACATAAGAAATGTCTATTTGCGTAGCTTTATTAGAGGTTTTGATTTTTTCATGATTTTTTCAAAATTTCACTTGAAAATTTAGGGAAGTTCTGAACATTCGATTGCGTATAAAAACAATAGGCTTCCAGTATTCACGGATTGTAATTTGTGTATTAAATTTCGTTCAAATCGGTCCATTCGTTCGTCAGTTATCGTCTCCACAGTCTCACTGACACACACATACACATACACAGACATCACCTAAAAAATGTTCGATTCGTGATCAGAGATGTTTGAAATGTGCTCTCTCGTCGAAAACTCCAATTCGAATTTTCGACCCCGTCACAATACTTTCCCTATACATTATTGCATATAAGGAAAGTAAAAAGTTACACATATCTGATTCCTCGAATTCACGTTCATCGGTACATGAGTTACAATAATACACTCATGATTATTCATACATTCTAAATGCGACGGAAACCTCTTCTTAACTGTGACCGACCACATCGGCATCGCAGTGTTCGTATTAAAAATCGATTAGGAAAGCCCGGTATCAAATGTATGTAACGTCACCTGCCGGTGTGCGACGCAGGAAATGGCTTTGCCATTTAGTGAGACCCGAAACATTGTAGTAATTATAGCCCCCCTTTCCCCCCATTCGATCACCGTCATTAGGTATCAGATAATGTTAGAAACAACAATCATCACAATTTTTATCTACTGTGTGAATACGAACCGTGATCAGATATTGCGACGAGACATGAGAAATGATGCTTTAATTTTCAATGTTTTAATTAAGTTGCGCCGGATATTGGAAATTATACAAAGATAACCTGATATTTTTTTCTTATACTATGTAATATTAAGCACTGTTTTCAAGAATAGTAAATAATAATTTCGAGTTCGAGATTTTGATGCTAATTTATGTTTTAAGACCTCCTGAATGCGTTTCAGCTATTTTTGGAGCGATGACCGTTTACAATCGTTGTGAAAATTGTTGCGATCCAATTTTTACTTTCCCTGCAATACATGGTAATGTATAGGGAAAGTATTGGAATCATGTCGAAAATCGCAACTCGAGTTTTCGACGGATCTACGCGTTTCAAGACCTCTAGAATACGAAAACACCATTTTTAGCGTGACGTCTGTGTGTGTGTCTGTGTGTCTGTCTGTGCAGATTTTGTATCCACTGTAACTAAAAAACTAATAGACCGAATTTCACAAAATTTGGTAGGTAAGTCACTTGTGGGCGAGTATGGTGCTGATTAGTTTTGGGTACGATTCGGGATAAAAGAATCCGCCTATTTCTGCGAAATGGCCCGCAAAGGCTTGCATCCACTTTAACTAAAAAACTAATGGACCGAATTTCACAAAATTCGGCAGATGAGTCTTTTGTGGGTCAGCCTGGTGGTGATTAGATTTTGGTATGATTCGGAAAATATAACCTGCATTTTTTTGCAAAATGGTCCGCAAAAATCGTCCAAATCTAAACTAAAGAGCTACGTATGCTCAAATATATCCATTAAATGCTTGTTTAATACGTAATTTTTAGCGAAGAAAAGAATAAGACCAACCTCATTACATTAGGACTAGCCGTTCTCGAGATATTTTAGTTTTTCGTATTTTCTCTACGCCACCTTTGAAAATAAGTCCGGTTACCAAATGAGAACGAAAATTGAATTAAAAGTGAAATAAATTTAATTTAAATAAAGAGAACGTGGATATAAGTCTGCAAGGAAAGTCATGTGCTGCCCACATCAGATTTTTACTTTCCCTGCAATACATGGTAATGTATAGGGAAAGTATTGGAATCATGCCGAAAATCGCAACTCGAGTTTTCGACGGATCTACACGTTTCGAGACCTCTAGAATACGAAAAAACTATTTTTAGCGTGACGTCTGTGTGTGTGTCTGTGTGTCTGTCTGTCTGTGTGCCTGTCTGTCTGTGTGTCTGTCTGTGCTGATTTTGTATCCCCTCTAGTTGCCCGAATTTCATAAAATTTGGTAGGTATATCACTTGTTGGCGGATCTGGTGCTGATTAGTTTTAGATATGATTCGGGATAAAAGAACCCGCCTTTTTTTGCGAAATGGCCCGCAAAAGCTTGTATCCACTCTAGCTGAAAAACTAAAGGACCGAATTAAACAAAATTTGGTAGGTAAGTCACTTGTAGAACACCCTGGTGCTGATTAGATTTGGTAAGATTCGGAAAAAAATAACCTGCCTTTTTTTGCAAAATGGCCCGCAGAATTCGACAAAATCTAAAATAAAAAACTACGTATGCTGAAATATATCCATTAAATGCTTGTTTTATACGTATTTTTTAACGAAGAAAAGCATAAGACCAATCCCATTACACTAGGACTAGCCGTTCTCGAGATATTTTTGTTTTAGTTTTTTTCTCTACGCCACCTTTGAAAATGAGTCCAGATACCAAATGAGAACGAAAATTGAATTAATAGTGAATTAAATTTACTTAAAATAAGAGAATGTGTATATAAGTCTGCAGGAAAAGTCATGTGTTGCCTACATCAGATTTTTTTGTTTGTGATGTGATTAGCCTATTACGGTGGTGGTGGTGGTGGTGGGAGTAATTTACCGCCCCTCGGGGGAAACATTGTCAAGTATGGTATGAAAGATTTCTTCAAGCCTTTTAAAGTGAAAGGTAACACAATATAATTGTAATTATTTGGAACCATGCTAACGATTTTTCAAAATATTTCTTGTAAAATTTGGAAAAAAAAGGTACTAAAAATGGATTCTGTATGAGAAAATCGAAAACAATACTTTGCCCCTTAATATGTGGTGGTGGGGATAAAGGTCACAAAAATGCAATTTTTATCGAAGAGAAATTCACCAACGTGTCTTAAATATTTCAATAAAGAAAACATTTTCGATAATTTTTGGTTTTATAGATAAAAATATATTAATTTCTTTCCTATATTTTAATAAGTCTGAAAGTTATATAGTTGATACTTATCTCAGTTAGTTGATGCATATCTTATTCAGAGCTTATCTCAGTTTAATATCTCTTAAACTAGGGGGAAAATTATCACCTCCCCATTTTGGAATGTAGACTAGAAGTACCCCCCCCCCCTCACACACACACACATAAAGCAAAGACGGAATTTGGAATAGCATCAATATTCGCATATTTCGAACTTATAACATCAAGCAATATTTTGTTTTTGACGCTACAAGTTTGAAATAACATTTTCTTATTCGTTTGCACTTGTGAAAATGATTGTTGATATTCTGCTGTAAAATTTTTCTTTCAGGAGAAAAATGACATAGAGACCAAGGTAGTTGTTATATTTAAAAATAAAAATACTGTACTAAGACAAAATGACTTACAAAATTTCAAGCAAGATTCTCTTTAATCGCGTCAGAGATTTAGATTAAAAGAAAAACAACTTATGTTCAAATTTCAGTACGATCTTATCCAAAAATCACGTATTTTTACATCACTATTAACTCTACAGCCCAAAATCATTTCCGCCTGCTGTATGGAGTTTTGAACTCCATTTATCCACATACTTTCTCTCCAACTGGCATTTATCTCCTTTTCTAATTCTCAGTAAAGTGTTTTCTCTTTAGCCAGTCGTAATGTCTGATTAAGCTCTATTGTAGTCCAATTAAGTTCAGCTAGGTGGTCCCTCAAGACACTTCAATTACTATTAAGCAGAAAAGCATTAAAAGCTTCCTTTTATGGCTGACCACCGCATTATTCGTTAGGGCCCTGGATAGCGCTTAGGATGGAAAGGTGATTTCTTTACTTATAGGGAAAAGAAGACAGCATAAATTGCGTTGGTATTTTGAAGTTTTTACTTTCTCGTAGTGACATTTTCCCGCTAAAGTCATGCACAGGCCGGAAAAATTTGATGGATAGCAAATTGAAGAGTATAATATTTTGAAATTATATATTACAGAAGAGTGGAAATACAGTTTGGAACACAACGATATACGTTTAGAGTAAATAGCTAAAACTGCTGCAAAAGTAATCTAAAAGTAAATTGTTCAATAAAACATAACATGAAACATTAGTAATGTTATCAACAAGTTCTGAAGGGAAAAAATAGCATTTTTCCGGGTATAAAGATACAGCAATCGCACCAATAAAGGTAAATAGGCGTTCACCCACAGGCTTCTTCACTAAGTGTTTTGAATGCTTCTTCTTTTTCCCAGTTCTTCCATCTTTCCTATTTTTTTTTTGTCTAGAAACGATTTTCTTCCTGGTTACATGACGCATTTATTAACAGATTATTATATATGCTATTTATTAACAGAGTATGCTATTTATTAACAGGTACATGCTATTTATTAACAGACATCTTCTTGCTTTTGCTGTTCTTATGGAAGACTCTCTGAAAGGGGTGTGTTATGGTTGTTGGGGGTGTGGATATTACAGTGCTGAATTTTGTTTTTTACTAGGGACCCTATGTAGAACTAATATAAATTTCCCCTCATAAGGGTGGCTATCATACTGGTTGTTCTCTCTTAGAGAATAAGTTGTTCTCTGTCTTTGAAACCGGATGATACCTTTGGTAATTTATTTCATGGTGAGGTTTTAACGATTTCTAGATACAAATATATTGTTACTGGAACGAATTATTTGACGTTTCCTGGGTACTAAATAAGTGCGCACTGCTTAAATAATACATTTATAGAAAACACCACTCAATTTCAAAATCGCCTCTAAAAACAGTGAATGTTCTTAATCCGTATGCATGTTAAATTTCCAAGTCATTTCCTCCTTTCGTTTAAAACCAAATCTCCACGCATGCGTTCCGTAACCGTGGAAAGAAAAATAAATAAATAAAATATAAATTAATAAAATAAAATATGAAATAAATAAAAGAAACAGAACGGAATTCTTTTCGTGGGAGAAGGCGCGGTTTAAACAGCACAGCAAGTTGTAGGTCTGGCTCCGGATACTATAGATAAACCTAACTACTTTACTATACAGGGTGTCCTAAATAGATTGAAACGTGCTTTAATTCTTTACCTGTTGGAGATAAGTGAGCAATGTAAATTGCAAAAATGTTGAAAGCAAGGTAGGAAATAAGACTACGTTAATGGAATAGTCCTCGCATTCATTTTCAAAAAGTTACACTTTTTTAAATTTATACGACCCCCTTAGACAAATTTGGTCAATCAGAAAATTTTTATATTTAATACAACAAGATCATTAAAAAAAACCCGTATATCTGTATCTTTAAAATCAACTGAATTATGATAAAGGAAAAAATTTGTCTTATGCCACTTTTCCGTGCGATGTGAAAGGCTGTTTCATCAATGAAAATAGGGATCATAAACAAATTGACGATGGAAATAGTTTAGATCAAAAATACGATAATATGCATCAAAATTTTTTGTCACAAATGCATCTAAATAAAGCATTACACAGACAGAGATCATATAAAGCAGTGATACTTACTACGCGGTTGAGTATCCTATGTATTATCATCCAGTTTTATCTTTTTTGTGATATGTCACAAATTTACATTTCTAATTTGATATATGGTCCCCATTCACAATGTTCAGTTTTCAATTAAATATAACTCGCTCAATTTTAAGGATAGAGATATGCGGTTTTTTTAATGATCTTGTTACATTAAAAATAAAAAATTTCTGATTGACCCAATTTGTCCAAGGGGGTCGTATAAAAATTTAAAAAGTGTGACTTTTTGAAAAGTTATGGGGTCAAAGTCAAAGGGATGTCCATGTAAGCACTTTCTTGCTTATGCAAAGCTCTGTTATAGAGGAAAAGTTGCTGCTACGTTCTTAGATTTTTACTCAGTTCTTATGATGATGCGCAAAATTAAACAACAAAGATCAGTCATGCACAAAGCATGGATTCTGAAACACTTTCAACTGAAATGCAAAATGTGATACATTCAGCGGCGACCCGGCCGTCCAAACAGTTACATTACACCTTTCTGGTAGGTCGGACGGTCTGGGTCTCAACAACAACATTCAGCGGTGATACTTTTTTACTTATCACAGAACTGCGATAATTTATTTTGCTTGAAAACTTCAACGAAAAAAAATGAACTTTATTCAAATGACGTCATCGAAATATTAATCGCTGGTTCTCTAAGTAAAAGCAGTGAATATTTCATTCATACACTTTTATTCCAAACTCCAGAGTTAAATAATTTTATTTAAAAAAAAATTCAGCAATTGTTATACAACTCATCTTTACAATCACTTGTTTACATTCTGCATCCATTAAAATTAGGCTTCGTTGTAGAAATAATCAAAGGTTGATGATCATTTAAACTAAAAAATATTGTAATTGCGTTGTCGCAGAATATAGATGCACAAAAAGTACTCAAAAATGAAGCGGTTTTAGGAGGGATGCAACACTAAATATAAATTTAAAAGAGCTTTAATAATCGCGATTTTTACTCTGGGAAAAAAGATGGATGCCATATTTTATTTTGAAGTGGGTCACGTGATCTCTTCATATTATATGGGCGCAATTTTAATTTTTATTTAAAAAACTACCAAACATATTTTACTAAAATTTTTTTTATATATTTTACGGGATAATTTAAATATTTTCTAAATCTTTCGAAGCAAATTGTGAATTTTAAATTTGCTTAAAAAATGTTTGAAAAATGAAGTCCCATAGGGTTCAATGTATTTCATTTTTTCAACCCTGGTTCAATCTAAAACTAATTGGGCGATATTATTCATTTACATTCCCATATGTCCCTCAGACTGTCTCAACAACATACTAAAATTTCATTTTGATAAAGTCATCTTTATGGCAGTTATCGTACGAACGGCAGACAGACAGAATGAATGAACAAAGTCATATTTCAGAAGATCAATTTATGTAATAAAATATATAGAGAAGAAATATATATTTTCCCCATAAGTTTAACAAATAGATGTATTTTCAGTTTCATTTAAGATTCCTTTAGGACTGTCAATTTTATACATATCGTATCTGAATTATTATACAAAATTGACTGTAGCTTTAAAATTCAAAACTAATTTAGCTGCAACCGAATTAGCATAATTATTAATGCATTGCGGTGAAGGGAAAATGTAATTAAATATAACGCAAGTAGACATTTTAAATAAGTAGTCTAATAAAATGGTATAAAGATGACGCTTTGCACTATGTAAGCTTATAAAATAAAAATATTTTTCAAATTTCTTTTAAAATTGACTAATGGAATGCAAATAGAGTTTTCCAGACAAATGAACAAAAAAAGAGTTGAACTAAATACTTTTTTTAAACCGATCGGCTTCGTGTGTAAAGAAAAACGTCTTTACATACGTTTTCACGTTGTTTGTAAACGCTCAAAAGCATTTTAAGCATTAACTTCCTATTTATGCATTTATTTACTTATAACTATTCTTATATAAAAAGAAGTGGTTTATGACATCTTTTTATTTGATTTTATGTTAAAAACGTGCACATAAAATTATTTTTCTTGGATTTGATTTATTTTGTTACTGCATACATGTTTATTCAATACTTTGGGATTATTTAAAAAAAATATGGAAGAATAATTAAATGTTTTCATAGCTACGTAGTGCATTTATAATTCAGCTTAAACGAACGAATAAAATTTCGCTACGTTTCGATAACTTGCTACTTTTTTAGCTGTTTAAGTAACTCAAAATTGTAGTTTTAAATTATTCAATTTACAATGAAAAAATTAATTTAGTTCAAAAATATACTTATGAATTATTTATTTGCGATGTTTTCATGCGTTAGTAAGACTTAGTATGCTTCACTAAACAGCATTTTTTATAGCATAAATAACATATTTTTCCTGAGATTTGCAGTTTTCTTTCTTTTCGTCTTGGAAAAATATAATTATCATTTAAAATTTTCTTTTTACACCCAAACCTGCTTTTCATTGGAGCGCATTTTTGATTTCATTTCAATTATAAAAATCCGATATGGACAGCATATGTTTTTTCCTACACAATACAATGACTTTTTAACACTTTCCAATACAGTTGAAAAGTGTTTATGACTTTGGTCATTATGTCTGTCTGTCTGTTTCCACGATGAATTCATTAAAAATGGCTTTATGTAAATATCATTTTAGTATGTCTGTGTTATGTGGGATGTTTGGGAGTGAAAATGAATAGTATTACCCAATTAGTTTCGGATTTAACCCGAGTTGAAAAAATGAAATACATTGAACCCCATAATTTTTTCAAACATATTTCAAGTAGAGTTAAAATTCACAAATTGCTTCAAAAATTTTAGGAAATATTCAAATTATCACAAAAAAAAATGTGTAAAAAGAAAATTTCAGCAAAATATGTTGGGTAGTTTTTTAAATAGAAATTGAAATAATAATTACACAAATGTTATGCGTAAACGGTTACCTTACACCTTTCTGGTAGGTCGGACGGTCTGGGTCTCAACAACAACAACAACAACCTATGTTATGCGAAGCGATCATGTGACATTTTGCAAAATAAAATATGGCTTCTATTTGTTTCCTCTGTGTGTTTTCTCTGTAGATGTTTAAAGATATGTTTAAATTTACATTTAGTGTTGCATCCGTCCTAAAACTGCACTACTTTTGCGAATTATCTGTGTATCTAAATTCTGTGCCAACGCTATTACAATATTTTTTATTTTCAGTGATCACTAAACTTTTTAGCCTTTTCCAACATAGTTGAAAAGTGCTTATGACTTTGTTCATTCATTCTGTCTGTCTGTTTGTCCGTTCGCACGATAATTGTCGTAAAAATGATTTTCTCAAAATGAAATTTCAGTATGCTGTTAAGACGGTCGGTGGGACCTATGGGAATGCAAATGATTAATATCACCTAATTAATTGTGAATTAAACCCGAGTTGAAAAAGCGAAATACATTGAACCCTATGGGACCTAATTCTTCAAACATTTTTTAAGCAAAGTTAAAATTTCCAAATTGTTTTGCAAATTTTGGGTAATGTTCAAACTATCACATAATATACATTAAAAAAAAATTCAGCAAAATATGTTTGGTAGTTCTTTAAATAAAAGTTAAAATAATACTGACATCCATATAATATGAAACGATCACGTGATCCACTTCAAAATAAAATATGGCATCCATATTTTTTTCCCAAAGCAAAAATAGTGATTTTTAAAGTTATTTTAAATTTATATTTAGTGTTACATCCTTTCTAAAACCGCTTATTTTTGTGTATTTTCTGTGCATCTATATTCTGCGTCAGCGCCATTATAATATTTTTGAGTTTAAATGATCATCAAACTTTGATTAATTTTGCAATGAAGCCAAATTTTAATGGATACAGAATGCAAACAAATGATTGTAAGATGAGTTGTATAAGAATTGCTGAATTGTTTTCACGCAAAATTATTTAGTTCTGAAGTCTGAAATAAAAGTGATATGAATGAAATATTCATTGTTTTTACATAGAGACGATGTATATTTCGATGACGTCATTTGAATAAAGTTCAGGTTTTTCGATTAAGTTTTAAGTTTCCAAGTAAAATAACTTATTGTACTGTGATAATTTAAAAGATATCACCACTGAATGTATAGCATTTAGAGATGTTTAAAAAAAAGTTGCATTTCAGCTGGAAAGTGTTTCATAATCAATGCTTTATGCATGATTGGTCTTTCTTGTTTTATTCCTACAACGAAGTCTAATTTTAACACTAAACTTTGGCGTTTTACTAAAGCAAGTAATTTGAAAATGAGATGTATAAGAATTGCTGAATTTTTTTCACACAGCATTATTTTGCTCTGGAGTCTGAAATATAAATGATATGAATAAAATATTCATTGGTTTTAAGTAGAGAGGTAGACGATTTATAAAATGAAATGCTTTGCCATATTTGAAACAATTTCGAAGAACTAATTTAACATGAGGTAAGCAAGAAATATATTTTCTATAACAATGAAATATTATAATTGTGATGTAATATTAACTGAAAAAGTATCGTAAACACTTCGAAAATTATACTTTCGATGACACCAGCAGAGTAAAGTTCATTTTGTGTAACTAGCATTGTCTTTTTCGGCGAAGTTTTAAAATTAATTTTGTCGATGGCAATTTTTGAAGCAGCTTAAAATGTAAATAAAAACATTGCTGAGTAGCTTATAAAATTTGTTTGGGGAAGATTTCAAAATGGACAGCCATTTTTACGCGGTTTTCAAATAAATTATGGGTAGAAGAAACTGCTTTTCACTTCTGTCAATCTGCTAGCTGGTTGGGTAGCCCTGGTTTCAAAAGAATTTTTGCTGCCCATAAATATACACAAATAACAACTGGAATAATTCTTTACATTTAATTAACAAATCTATATTTGATACTCTTAAAAGAAATTAATCTTAACAAAAGGTACATAAAATAACTAAAAACTTTGTTATTTAAATCGGCCATAAAAATTTCAATACAAAAAAAAATGTAACGGACATTTTGGTAAATTAACAAATTAAAAAACACTAGCAACGAATTAACTTAGTTGTATAAAAGTAATACAGTAAATTGGATCCCACTTATAGCGAGCTCGGATGTAGTAAACTATGGATATTGCGAACTTTTTCTGTCACATTGGATCTGTAATATTTTCATAATTTTTTTAATCGCTTATAGCGAACAATTAGACACTTGAACGCTGGATATTGCTAAATTTTTAGTGTGGGAGAGAGCTAAAAAATTTTTTTTATATAACTCCTCGGAGTTAAAGTAAAATTCCAGGAGCAATAATAAGTTTGCTAACAAAGATTCATTCTCAAAGATACATCCCCTAAACGCATGATGATCGCCTGCGAATTTTTAGACTATGCCTGACGTCGTGTTCATCTGTAAATAGAAAACAAGAAAGGTAAGTTATGCATAAAGCTTTAATTATGAAACACTTTCCAATTGAAATGCAATTTTATTCAAACATCTCTAAAATGCGATACATTCAGCGGGGATATTTTTAAAATTATCATAGTACTACAATAATTTATTTTACTTGAAAACTTAAAACTTCATCGAAAAAAATGAACTTTATTCAAATAACGTCATTGAAATATACATCGTCTGGCTCTCTATGTAAAGGTAGTGAATATTATCATTCATACACTTTTATTCTAGACTCCAGAGTTAAATAATTTTGTGTGAAAAAAAAATCGGCAATTCTGATACAACTCATCTTACAATCACTTGTTTACATTCTGAATCCATTAAAATTAGGCTTCGTTGTAGAAATAATTAAAGTTTGATGATCATTTAAACTAAAAAATATTGTAATTGCGTTGACCCAGAATATAGATGCACAGAAAATACGCAAACATAAAGCGGTTTTAAGACGGATACAAAACTAAATATAAATTTATAAGAACTTTAATGATTTTTATTTTGGGGGAAAAAAAGATGGATGCCATATTTTATTTTGAAGTGATCTCTTTGTGTGATCTCTTCATATAATAAGGGTGTAACTATTATTTTAATTTTTATTTAAAAAACTACTGAATATATTTCGCTGAATTTTTTTATATATTTTATGGGATATTTTGAATATTTTCCAAGAATATTCGAAGCAATTTGTGAATTTTAATGTCGCTTAAAGAATGTTTGAAAAATTAGATCCCATAGCGTTGAACGTATTGCATTTTTTCAACAATCCAAAATTAATTGGGTGATATTATTCATTTACATTCTCATATGTCCCACAGACCGTCTCAACAACATACTAATATTTC
This sequence comes from Amaurobius ferox, assembly GCA_951213105.1. Taxonomy (NCBI): domain Eukaryota; kingdom Metazoa; phylum Arthropoda; class Arachnida; order Araneae; family Amaurobiidae; genus Amaurobius; species Amaurobius ferox. The sequence goes on from OX578139.1 coordinate 63,222,059, forward strand.
ATTTTGATAAAGTCAATTTTACGGCAGTTATCGTGTGAAAGGACAGACAGACAGAATGAACAAAGTCATAAACACTTTTCATTTACGTTGTAATGTGTTAAAAACTGCAGAAATATACTGGATTTTTAAGAAAAATCCACTAATCCATCATTTCTGATCTTGTGAATACGGATATGGGTGTGAATGATCTTGTGAATAGGGTTCAATGCGGAATAGACTACGAGAAAAGGAGTTTTGACAGGAGTTCTTACTTTTGACGACTATGCTGCAAGTGATGATTGTGCTGAAAAAGGGGCATAAGAGACCGGTATTGCCACAGTTGCTGAAAATACGACTGATGAATAAAAAAATACAAATTGATTTAAAAAGAGGGAAGATAACACCAAGAATTGAGGAAAGTCTTCAAAATTTGTATGGCTATTTTTAAGCCCACAACGTTAACTGCTATGACAATTTAGATAAAACAGGATAAGTGCTATGCAAATGTGTTGTAAATTCAAATGTTTAAAATAAAGTTACAGAATTATTTTTTCCACAAATAAAAGTGCAATACATTTCTTCTTCTTCTTCTTCTTCAGTGGCCTGACAGCCCAGGATGGGCCCTTGCCTTCCGCAGTATAGAACTCCAGGCTCCCCTATCCCTGGCCAAAGACCTCCAGTTCAAAACTTTTAAAATTTTAAAGTCCTTTTCCAAACAGTCAAGCCATCTGAGTTTAGGTCTTCCTCTTTTACGGGTGCCGAATGGTCTGGCCGAAAAGATCTTTTTTGTTGTACGGCTTTCGGCCATCCTGCACAGGTGACCCATCCATTTAATTCTCTGAATCGTGATGTAATTAACTATATCTGGTTCATTAAAAGATTTATAAAGTTCAGAGTTAGTTCTTCTTCTCCAGATGTTGTTACAATTTAAGCCACCAAAAATACCTCTCAAGATTTTTCTCTCAAAAACAGAAATGATATCTTTAACTTTTTTTGTCATTGCCCAAGTCTCAGCAGAGTAGGTAAGAATGGGTCTGATTAAACCTTTGTAGATTATAATCTTCGTTTTTCTGCTGATGAAGTCAGACTTTAAGTACCTTTTAAGGCCGAAAAACATCGGTTAGCAGCTGTAACTCTACCACGAATTTCGGGCATAATGTCATTGACAGTATTAACTTCAGATCCTAAATATCTGAAGTTGCTTACAGTTTCAAACTTGTAAACCCCAATTTCGAAATAAGGACAGTCATAATTACCACAGGGCATATACTTAGTTTTATTTTGATTAATAGTTAGATGCATTTTACTGGCTGCGGCCTCTAAAGATGTGAAGGCTTCCCTAAGTAACTCGGGAGTGCGTGCTACAATGTCAATGTCGTCAGCAAACGCAAAAATGCAATACAGTTTAGCCTTACTATAATGACTTTTTGTTTTACAATAAGCAGTGAGGTAAGTGATTCTTATCTTTTATCTCATACTTAAATTTTTTATTTTTTATTGCGAAAATCGATTATAGCAAATATTTCCCCCCGTTCCTTGTCACTTTGCTATATATAGGTTCCAGTGTATTTTGCATTCATAAATAAATTTATACATGAATTTAATTTATTTGACAATTCAACTGTATTTCACAGTAAAGTCAGATTGTGTGAAAAAATGCAAATTCTGTTAGAATATTAATGTAATTTTGTTATTCTAATTTCCTGTGTTTTAGCAAAATTATACTCAACTAAGCTAATTGATTTAACCAACATGTGACGTACAATATTTAAGCAGTTTTTTGATGTTTAAAATTCAGTTTAATTAGAATTTCTTACTTGCACTGTTTTTAGCATCAGTGCGTAAATTATTTTGCCAGTGATTAAAATATTAACATATGAAAAGATTTTTTTTTCTTGAAGACAATTTTATTTGCGATTTCTTTGCTTGACATACTACCTGGCGTATGTGGTTTCACATAAGTTTGCTCTCAACTATAGAATGGTAAAGAAGTATTTTGAACCATAAGAGAGTGGAATAGCTCATACAAAAATTAAGTTCTTTATATGTTTGATTGCACTTTCCTCTTTTCAGCTTTCCAAAATATTTTTGGTTAAGCTATTTAAAAAATAGAATTAATAAAGTTATGGAAATTAAAATTTTTCATTTTTTCTGATTTGAATAGTCTTGTATGTAAGTAGTTTCACTTTTAATGCTTGAACTAACAGGTGCTAGTACTGAAAATAAATAGGTTTAATGAAAATAATAATAGGTTTAATGAAAATAAATGCATTTTTTTTTCAATTTTAAATAATATAGTATCCAAACTTTACTGACATAATTTGTTCCTATGCCAAGAGTTAATCAATGATATGGTACTGATTTACATTGATTAAGAAAAAGAAAGTTATGCACTCAGACATAACCATCCGATAAACCGCTATGTCTAGGGCAGATTTACAAATGATTACAGTCTGGTGTGACTACACATGAATGCATGCCACAGGAGGGCGCTGGGATCGCAATTACTGTAGCATATAAAATTGATTTCTGAACGGTCGCTGGATGCTGTACAGTTACTATAAGTGGAGATAGGTGAGTTATAAGCATGCCTAGATACACTATACGACAGCATCAACACCGACAGAGTTTGTGAGAGACTGTATTATTAATTTGTGAAAAACAGGGCGGGGTCGACTCAGAATTGACAGCCATGTGGTCCATTCAGACGTGATTATGAGGAGGTGTTGAGAGCGGTGGATACTCCGAAGATACATGCATATGGCGGTTAAGCTCTATATAACCCAGACAGTTTACCAGGAGAGAGGATTATTTGATTGTAAGACAAACGCAATCAGCTGCAATGGCATTTTTTCCACCATACGAACATTTGGAAGCTTTGCAAGGATTTACTGTCTCTTACCGTACCATTGCCTAACAGGAACAAATTTTCATTCACAACATCCCTTACATTTCATGTCATTAATACCCCAACGTCCTTGGCTTCGTTTGTAATGGTATCATGATAGAGAAACATGGATTATTGTTATGGACTTTCAAATGTATCATCTTAAGCGAATAATCTCTCTTCTGTTTCGGAACGGATGACCACCATGCTAGAGTAAAGAGAACTGCTGAAGAGCACTTCAATATCAGTTTAACTGCTGAGCTGTACACTGCCTCCACTGTTTGTGCGCTGATCTGGTTAACAATCTTGTATGATAGTTAGTCACCACTAGCAGTTGAACGAACGAAATTGACGATATACCAGTACATTTCAGAAATCCTGAATCCTTATATTGTTGTTGTTGAGATCCAGACCGTCCGACCCACCAGAAAGGTGTAAGGTAACCCGAATCCTTATGTGTTACCTTTCATGCCTGATCTACAAAGAGCCATTTTCGAACAAGAAAATGCTCGTTTACACATACTTAAAATTTTCCGAGGAATATCTCTGTCATGTTGCTTCACTTTTTTAGTTCTTCCGGTCTCCACATTTATCACCCATCGACCAGACCAGATGGGATGTTGCTTTGGCTATCTATCTGTGTGCAAATCTGACGTGGAGTTGCAACATTTGTATTGCAAATCTGCCGCAGTTAGCAAACGGTATTTGTATGACTCCATACCCGAGATTATCACCACATGTATCTAAGATCATCAGATTATCACCACATGTATCTAAGATCATCAGATTATCACCACATGTATCTAAGATCATCAGATTATCACCACATGTATCTAAGATCATCAGATTATCACCACATGTATCTAAGATCATCAGATTATCACCACATGTATCTAAGATCATCAGATTATCACCACATGTATCTAAGATCATCAGATTATCACCACATGTATCTAAGATCATCAGATTATCACCACATGTATCTAAGATCATCAGATTATCACCACATGTATCTAAGATCATCAGATTATCACCACATGTATCTAAGATCATCAGATTATCACCACATGTATCTAAGATCATCAGATTATCACCACATGTATCTAAGATCATCAGATTATCACCACATGTATCTAAGATCATCAGATTATCACCACATGTATCTAAGATCATCAGATTATCACCACATGTATCTAAGATCATCAGATTATCACCACATGTATCTAAGATCATCAGATTATCACCACATGTATCTAAGATCATCAGATTATCACCACATGTATCTAAGATCATCAGATTATCACCACATGTATCTAAGCAAGTAGTCCTACTAGGTACGAAAGGTAACTTTAAATTGTGTGTTGTTCTGGAGGAAATTGCCACTTCGTTGTGATATTATAACTATTTATTACCATCATCACTATGATTACACCCATGAAGTTTCATTCCATTTCAATACCTCTTTGGTATGCAAAATCTTATGCCAATGAGTGTAGTTAAGGAAATTGATAGTTTGTATATAAGTCATAATTTTTTAACATCTAGATAAGAAACCTTAACTTTATTAATGAACCCAATAAATGCAAATATGTAAAATTAGATGATGAATCAATTGAAGATGAAAATAGCTTCACGTACCTTGGTGTAGTGGTGAAAAGGAGGGTGGAACAGATGAAGAAATCAAAATAAGAATTGCAAAACCTCAGAATTGTTTTAGAAAACTAAATAAAATATGGAGAACTACTAACATTAATTTAAAAACAAAAATCAACCTTTTTAATTCCTTAGTGAAAAGCGTTTTACTATATGGAGCCGAAACATGGAAATTAACAAGGGGCCAATGCAACAAATTAAATGCCTGGCAGACTAAATGTCTGAGGAAAATTTTGGGAGTATTCTGGCCGTATGTTATTACTAACACTGAACTCTACAAGAGTACTGGATAGGAAGAAATTGAGACAGGGATAAAAAACGTAGATGGAAGCGGGCTGGACATGTCTTGAGAATGCCGCAGCATAACATCCCTGCTGTGGTACTTACTTGGGCGCCTGAAGGAAAAAGATCTCGGGGTTGACCCAAGCTTACTTGAAGGAGACTGGTGGAGCGGGACAGAAATCTGATGGGATGGGCGAGCTGGTCAGAAGCAAGGAATGCAGCACAGGATCGACCAAGGTGGCGACGCAAGCTGAAGGCCTTATGTGCCACTAGGCACGATGAGTTATGATGATGATGATGAATAAATGCAAATATGGTTTTTAACATTAACGTTCTGATTGTAATACAGTTGGCGCCACATAATTAGGCACTGAATAATAGTATAACTATGTGCACAGAATATTGCAAAAGATAAAGAAACCCTATTGTAGTAGTAACGTTAAGTATGCCTGCTTTTTTGCTTGACAGTTCCTGGTTAATTGTATAAAGAGAGACAATTTGCCCTACCTAATTCCTGGTACGGAATCTTACTTGCCTCAATTTTTCAAACGCACAACTATGACGAATTTGAAGATTATGATTTCAATCAATTGCAAGTTACTGCACAATTGAACTTGCAGAGTTCATTTCAAAGATAAGAGCTTGCAATTCCGTCTCACCGTCTCAGTAACTCAACAGTAGAGCGTTGGCTGGCCAATTCGAAGATCTAGGGTTCGATTCACGGTTGGAGCGGCAAGGTTCTATATACTGGCGCCCGAACAAATCAACCCTGTAGGTTTGTGCAAAGATATCGGACTCGGAGGTCTGAAAGTGATCGTAGCACGAGTAGCACATATTTAGTGGATCTTGGGACATTGAGTGCCGATTTCAAATCGAGAGGATAACGATCACGTAGGAAGCTAACCTGGAGGATTAAAACAGCATCAGAAGGCTAATCTGGGACAAAAACAGCAGGAGGCTAACTTGAGGTAAAAATAGCAGGATGTGTTCAATCAGGTTGTCAATTGCACGCCAATCTGACATTACAGGGTGAAGAATGCCATTTCAACGGTAAGAGCTTGCAATGCCACCCCTGTAGCTCAAAGGAAGAGCGTCGACTCTTCAGTTCAAAGATCCAGATTCCCCGTTGGGACAGAAAGGTTCTTTAAATTTTTTTTTAATTTCATAATTAAATTTCGCAATTAAAGTGCATTAACTGTAAGTAATTATGTGCAATGATGGAAAAACCGCCGCATTTTGCCAAAACAAATCTATTCCCGATAACGGAAGCTATGGTGGAAATTTGAATCCATATCTATCTATATTAGATGTAAATTAATGTTTAACAGTTATAATTCTTCACTTTATGATAAGTGGTGGTGATTATCATTTATTTTATGCCTTGCAAAATAAGTTTAAAATGTAATTCTGAAGCTGACAAACGCAAATAACTTTAACACATTATTTGTAGCTACACCATGCGTGATGTAGGTCGCATTCCACTCTGAGTGTCAAAAAAGACTAATTTCGAAACACTTCCAACAAGAACGAGTCGCTACTTCAGACGACAAAGCTGTTCTGCCGGAGAAGTATCACATCTCCAAAACATCACTGTCACTTCCAGTCATCCGACACTTCTTGAATGCCACATATCCCGGACGGTGAATTGAACGTAGTGGACCTGTGGCTTGGCCTCTACGCTCACCGGACTTCTTCTGGGGGCACATAAAATTATTGGTGTTCGAGACGCTTGTGGACTCCGTAGAAAATTTTGCCTCGAGAATCGTTGTTGCAGCGGACAAGATAAACACGACACCAGGTGTCTTCGAAAGGGTGCGTCAGTCGTTCATTCGCCATTGTGAATTGTGCAACGGCACCCTTGGCCGTCACTTTGAGCATCTACTTTGAGTCTTTCTCTGGTGTTAATAAATAGGATTGTGCAACGTATGATTACGTTAATTCCCCTTATTTTCACTGCTGAAAGTTCAACTTCTTTAACTTTACGCTTTTCTTACACTTAGAGTGGAATGCGACCCTAGGTTCCATTGTAAATATTGTTCGTCGTGATGGGTACTATTACCCCTTTTATTTTGTCAAAACAGTTTATATACACCCTGTATATATATATATTGTTCGTCGTGATATATAAAAATATCGTGATATATCGTCAAAACAGTTTATATACACCCTGTATATATATATATATATATATATATATATATATATATATATATATATATCGATATCACTGATGATTCCTATCCAATAAATATTGATTTCAACCCTTCTAACCTAAAATTAATTTTCCTAATGAGCCTAGTGTTAGTCAAAGTGCCTATTATTTAGATTTAAATTTAGATACACCCCATAATCACGTTATTATCAATCTATTTGATAAAAAAGATTTTTATAATTTCACCATCAATAAGCTGCTATCATATCGTTCTTGTAATTATATTCAATTGTTCAGAAACATTATTTAAAAACCGCTTTTTCGAATACATAGACTTTCTGATCCTCAGTATCATTATATCTCCACATCAATAATCTTAAACGCATTTGTTAAAAATTACCACTATCCGAAATTTTTTGTTAATAATATTATTAATAATTTCAAATACATCACGTATTAATTTTGCAATTGCATTATTTATCCTTGCATGGATAACTCATTTTTATGAATTTCTCCCAATTTTTTAACCCGCCTTTCCACTTGTCCTGAATCTATACTGATTCCTATTTTTGAAGGTTTACTGTTAAAACTTTACCGTTCACGTTCCCTCAGTTCATTCCGATTTCCATTCACTTTGACCGAGATTTTTGTGTAATGTGGCTGTACGTTCAGTTAGCAGGCACACGTGGCCACAGCACATGTAAGTTTATATACATGAAAGTTTATATTTCTGTTTTTTAATTCTTATGGATTATATTATTATTATTCCTTTCATTAGCCAGTAGACAGTTCCAATGGGGTCTATAGTTAAATACTATCGTCATTGTCAAAAACTGGCTATTATTTCGGTTTTAATTCGGATTATATGGCTGTCCTGAAGAGTATGTAATTCCGAATTAACCATCATTTTTTATGTAATTTCAACTGATTATTCTCCATGTCTTGATCTTTTAGCTTAAGCTAATTGTTATTGCTCTTATTTTTGCCATGCTTGCTCTTTCATATATTTATCTATTTAATAATGGTTTTTGTATACTATTATTCCCCTCATTCGCTTTTTACATTATAGCGATAAGTTACATACTATTTTTATCCTTAGTCTTGGTCTATAGTTACTTATTTGTAATGGATTTGCTAGATATGGGTTTTTTGTACTTACTGTATATATATATATATATATATATATATATATATATATATATATATATATATATATATATATACATATCTATACATATATACACATATACAGAATGTTTCTTTAATTCGCAGCAAACAAAAGGAATTAGGATAGTGAGCAGATATAAATAGTTAGATATATTAAACTAATAAGAGTAAGAAAGTATGAGTGACAATGCAATATACATTTAATTTATTGCGCAAATGCAGCTAATAAATAAAAGGTTTTCAATAAAAAATATTAAAATAGTAAATCCAAAGGCCCTTAGTCTTGGTATATAGTTACTTATTTGTAATGGATTTGCTATAGAGCTGGGTTTTTTGTACTTACTGTAGTTGTACTTACTGTATATATATATATATATATATACATATATATATATATATATATATATCTAAAAAATGCCATCCTTCAGCAACATGCAAATTTTGAAATTACTTTTGATTGGAAACAATGTAAAAACTGGATTTTCGCAATTAAAAAACAGCAATTAAATATGGTATATAATCTTTTTCTAAGTACTGCATTTGATAACGTTCATTTTAAACATTTGTTCTATGATTTGCTCATTACCAGAAGTAAAAATCTTAATAATTATTTATATGTCACAGACTTAAACTTTAATGACGAATCAAAACAAAATACTAAAATAAATGAATATTGTACCTTGAATTTTACTAATTCTGTATTAAATAATCTGAAGATAAATAATTTCTTAAAATCGGTTTTCAATTACTTTCCAGTCAAACATGTAAATCCTAAAATTGCATATAAATATGATAAACCGCTAGGACGTTATATTTTCAACTATAATCAAATTGCCAAATCAGTAGATATTATTCAAAACTATGAATTGGATAAAGGGTCATATTGCCACTGTCATTTAGAAAAATACAAAGACTTCGTAGATAAACACCATGGGCATGTTATAACGGGAAATCTAAATATTATTAATTATGATGCACTAAGATCACTGATGTTACTGGGTACTAAGTACCGTATACCTACTAAATTTAAACATAAATTAATATGTAAAGGTTTATTTCTTGACTTAAATAAATTTATTTATAAAATCAGTTATAAATATCAAATCCCTGTAGAAGCCTTTAAACCTTGGAGAGTCTTAATAGAGCAATACTTAAAACATTATATATATAATCAGAAAATTAATAATTCATATAAACTGAATTCAATTAAAAATGATATTAAAGAAATACAAAATGATTTTGTCATTACATATGTCGATAAGGCAAGTGGAAACTACTCAATTATTTGTAAATATTATTATAAAAATACCCTTCAGTCACACTTACTTAATAATCATATCTATAATTTACATAAAACTAACCTTAAAATCTTATACAATAGAATATCAGCCAAATATAAGCAAATCCATCTAAAAAATAGTTGTAATAACATTCCATATATTGTTTTAGTACCCAAGTTTCATA
>OX578139.1:63234142-63249142 GCA_951213105.1 Amaurobius ferox
TATTTTTATTTTATTTCTAATTTTATCTTTTTTATTATATATATATATATATATATATATATATACATATATATATATATATATATATATATATATACATATATATATATATATATATATATATATATATATATATATATATTACTTTTTTTAAGCAACATTTTGGTATCCCACAAAGCGGTGTGTGCCTCATTATTGTTAGCTAATCTGTATTTATTCTTCCATGAAAATAACATTAATCCAAGCTTGCATAATATGCACATGTTTAGATATTTAGATGTTATCAGAAGGTAAATGAAATAAAGGCTAGAAATTAATAATATTAAAAATATAAGCTTGACCTTTGGTCAGCAATTAAATTCGACGCAGTGAAACATGGCCTATAGTATAGTGGTATATGCCTGTTATATATTTAACTTACCTCTGACATCTAAAAAAGAAAATTAATACAGTACTCACTGTTTTGAAAAGATAGATCCAAAAATTGGGGTATCACATATCTTTATTAATACATAAAATATTAGTATCTTGCAATTAAAACAAACTCTCCTCCTTCTCTATATAGTGTAAATAATCCTTATTATGTGGCATTTAATTCTTTATTACAATTCAATCTTACTATGATTACATAACACATGTCAACTTGCTTTCAATTCCTAAAACTCATTATTTAAATTCTTTTGCATGTAACAATGCCTCCTTCGGCTTAATTCAACATCAACCATAAATTGTATATATATATTGATATTCAGCACATATGTCTAAAATGCCTCTATGGGCTCAATATATTGTTGACAAATAAATTGTGTATCGTTAATATTCCATACTTGTGTTTTTTAATCATTATCATTATTTTGTATATCTTAATTGTTTATATTTCAATATATTCTATCATTTAAGAGACTATTCCAATTGTGAGTATGAATTTTTATTAACTGTCATTTCAAAGCAATGGAAAAATTAATATGCATAAATTTAACGTAATCGGCGACATTGGTCTACCCCATTCCAAATCTAGGTTACTTTTAGTACAGCATATATAACGCAGAGGCTAAAGTAATTTTTGTAAGGAGAGGGTTCAATTCCCCATTCAAAATAAGTTGCAAATTGCAATGCGTGGAATACTAATTATTTTGCCTTTCTTTATTTGGTCGGAATTCTTGTCCTTGATTTGTTAAGACTCACGCATTACATTTATCTATCATTAAGATTTTTAACAATTAAATATATCCATTATAAAATTTGTTATTTATTATTTGTTATCACTCATTAGAAAATTTATCATAAGAGAGTATCCAGTAAATACATAATTTGGAAGCGAGCAAAATTTGTAGCTTGTGAGGCTATATAAAATATGAGAAGTTTGACCACACTTCTGCATATAAAATTAATCTGCACCAGGCAGGTTAAATGGATCACTCCAATTTACCCAATCACTAAAATAACATCCCTTGAGTTATAAATCATAAAGCAATTTAATATTTTTTTTTTACTATTCTTAATTTTTTTTATTATTTAATAACACCAATAAGTTAACTTTCTATGCTTTTTATTCATCTTCATAAACTTCTTATCCTTTTAATTACCAACATTTGCTTCCTTCATATTTTAATAGTGATAATAACTATACCTTTCGATTTATATGCAAATAAACAATCAGCACTCTTATATACATAATAAAGATTCAAATTATAATCATAATCAATAATTTCCGTACATATATATATATATATATATATATATATATTATATATATATATATATATATATATATATATCTATATCTATCTATATATATATATATATATATATATATATATATATATATATATATATATATATATACAGGGCCGGTTCAAGGATATTTTCGTGTGTGGGCAAGACAGTTTGGGGCCGCCTTTCATATATATATAAAATACAAATATATAATAAAAATTTTCTTAATGTTTCCTTAATAATTCCTTCCTTCTTAATGTGACGCAACAAGCCCATTTTCCATTGGTTAATCTTTATCCAATGGCATGATTCACTTCCTCGTAAGGGTCCGCTCGGCCCCCCCGTTATCTTGGCGCCCCTAAATTTATGATTTTGTGACCTTTTGGGTTCCCGTGTTGTAAAACTCGACGCCATCCAGACTGACAGTATTGTTTGCCGTTTTGTATACAATAAATTACACATATAAGCTTGTCTCATCAAATCTGTTTCTGGTCTCACACTATCAAATTTTATTCTCATCTAAATTTAGAGTTTTAATTAGCGGTTTAGAAAATGTAATGCCTTACATTTCTTTCTACATGCATACATGCATGCATAATGCAGCAGTAATTTATAATACATAACTGAATTTTGGACTTTATTTGTAATTTCCCTGCACACAAATGATGTATTGGAAAATAATGTTGGGGGTCGAAAACTCGAATTTTCGACGGATTAATATACGTTTTGGACATCCTCTAACCCATATCAATTATTTTTAAATGGGTGTCTGTGCGTGAGTGTAATGTATGTATGGGTGTGTATAGGAGTCTTGAGAGACAAAATTTCTAGAACAAATGGAGTGAAGTGAACAAAATTTATGATTTTAAAGGCAAATGAACACTCGGAAGGTCGCAAATTTTCAAACTTCTTTTAAATCATAAGAAGAAAACGGCATTCAAAAATATTAAATAAACAATCATATTATATGTAAGTTTATGGGAATAACATCTATGTTTGGGGTTTCTGTGTAAATAAAACGAAGTGTTATAAAAAATGTAAACCTTTTGGACACTTATAATAATAATATCAATATTTTAATATTCAAAATTTTTTTCTAGAAAACAAAAAGTGTCTGTCCCAGCGAGTGTTTTTATTATTCTTGTTTTCATTTTAAATTATAAAATAAAGATATAAATAGTAAAACGACAAAAATACGTACTAGGAAATTTAGTATCAAAATCTATATTTATTATTAAGAAAAGCTTTTATAGTTCTCGAGTAATCGTCTTGTCAAATTGAAGAAGATTGAAATTTTTCCATTTTTCAAGTTAGTAACATCTCAAAAACTAAAAGAACTAGCTTTGAACAATAAGCATAAATTTGTAGCTCTGTAAAAGCCCTACAAGTGTATATAATTGGATTTTGGATCGAACTCTATTTTTTGGGGGGAAGGGTGGCTTAAACTTTGAAACATAAAAATGAGTTTTTTTCCATGTTTCATACTTTCACTCGAAATATCTTCGAAATTATAAAAGATCGATAGAATTATATTAAGTGATAAAAAAATATGTATGAGGAAATTTAGTTTCTAAATTTATATGTATATTTAAAAAAGCTTTTATAGTTTTCGAGTAATCATCTTGTCAAGTGGAAGAAGTTTGAAAATTTGAAGTATTTCAAGTTTGTAATGCTTATATCTTAAAAACTAAAAGTGATAACTATAAACAATTAGTATGAATTTATTGCTCTTTAAGAATCCTACAAGTGTATATAATTCGATTTTAGGTCACTTTCTTGGTTTTTGAAGTATATCGAAATTATAACCACTATACTTTAAAAACCAAGTTTTCCAATGGGTGGGAAAGCTGTAATATTTGAAATGCCACGATTGTTGCAGATCAGTCTGGTTACTTACTCTTTTGTGAAATATTGGTGCACAAGCACGAGATATTTTGCTTTGTTTAAAAAAAATTAGGAAGTCAAATGAATATGGGGATTCTAAAGATGTTTAATGATTGGTAAGGTTTGAACAGAATATAGGTGGAAATATACGCATTCAATTACGTATTTATGTGCCGCCAGACACGTTTATAGATTAACTCAAATGTAAAATCTCCTCAGCAAGTTTAATTTTTATACTGCAAATCAAGTTAGTAAAATAATCGAATATATAAAAGTGGAGTCTATGGTCGGAGTTTTCAGATGAAATCGGGGTGAAAATTAAAAGCGCTAGCTAGTTACAAATAGTTAATTTGTATTGCTAGTAATTTGTATTGCTTTGAAAGCCTATAAACGAAACAAATGAGTCTGAAATAATCGAATAAACTTATTGAACTTTACTGGAGTTTTATCTTGGTTTGAATTGAAAACTTTTTTAACTTGGTTTGAAAATATTATTCACGCAAAGCAATTTCGGCTCCATCGGACTACAGTCACCGCCGATTATATTTTTCTGAATTTATCAGGAATCAAAAGTAACTTACTCATTATGTAGTGTCATGAAAGTTGCCCTCATCAATTTTTTAATAAAATGTGAATTTTTAATTGCATAAATCTTATGAATAATTTGTATATCTTAGCAGTAAAACATTATAAGCAAATCAAAGAAATTACTTTATGAATAAATTAGGAAAGAAGAGAGATGAAGGAAAAGCATTTCAATCCCTACGAAGCTAAGACATATAATATAACAGGACAATTCAGAATTTTGCCGGTAATTATCAGCAATTTATTTAAATAGCTAATCTTTAATATTAAATTTAAAATGCAAAAATATTTAAATTTGTTGGTTTTTGATTTCGCAGCTAAAAATCTGGGATTCTATTTCGAAGCAGTTTGTGACTATCCATTGTAGCCCCTCTAAAATCTGATTAAAATACAGAAGGAACATATAACAACTATACTTCAAAAATCAAGTTTTCTAATGGGTGAGAAAGCTGTAATATTTGAAATGGCACGATTGTTGCACATCAGTCTGCTTACTTATTCTTTTGGGAAATATTAGTGCACAAACACGAGATATTTTGTTTTGTTTAAAAAAAAAATTAGAAAGTTAAATGAACTTGGGGGATTCTAAAGATGTTTAATGATTGGTGAGGTTTGAACAGAATAGGTGGAAATATATATACGGAAATATACATAATAATGGAATACTATCCAAATTACAACAAAATTTTACACTTTGGCTAATTTAACATTTGCTTTATTGTATCACTGGAACGAATTACCCGGTATTGATCTGGGATGCAAATAAACCCTCGTTACTACATTTACAAATAACACTACTCAATTTTCTTCAAATACTAAACCGACGTCAAATTACCAGTACGCTATCCGCAAAGCGAAAAAAAAAAATAAATAAACGCTCTCCGTGATGCAAAATATAAATGAATGAAAGATAAATAACCTCTAGGAGATGAACGTGGCATTAGATCGTTACGGTATGATTAGCTGTTAGATCATATCGATGGCTGGAGATTCTGTAACTGTTAAATCGAGAATAAAGCTGCTAGGTCATATCAGTAGCTGGAGATTATCTGATTTTGGAATTTAAAAATTCGTTAAAAATCGGATGTAAATTTTGGTAAAAGGCCTTCGAGATGCATTAGTTCAGGTATAGATGAGACTGTGTCGAAAGCCCAGGCCAACCGACTCGTCCGAAGACATGGAGTAACAAAATGGGTGAAAAAATTCAATGATATAGATATCGGTCGGCATTGTGGACAAACACACAGATAGATTCTTCTTTTCATTATAGATTCACTGGGGAATGAAGACGATTGAAATAGAATGTTTAAAATGCCCCTGAGTTTGTGACAAGTGAATGAAAAAATATAAAAAAATGCTCGAAGATACAAAACCTAATTCAAAAGCAGGAAAAATATATAGAATAGAAAAGGGGACAACAATTAGGAAAAAAGGTGGAGGGGGTAAAAATTAAAAATATTCTCATTTTCTGCCGAAAGATAAAGTGCATAACAAAACTAAGAGAGAGGGGAAAATCATATTTGCAATCATTAGAGAACAAGGCGGTAAAACACGTAATATTTATTTTCGTAATTTTGAAAAAAATAATAAAAGAAAACATCTGAAAAAAATTTGGAGATACATGGGCCCAACAGAAACACAGGAAAATATCCAAATGCTTCCAAATTCGTTTAAAAAAGGACGGGGGGGGGGGGGGTGTTCAGAAATTAAAAAATATGAACTTTCGAGTGGGGTAATAAAAATAGGGTGTATTAAGAATAAAAAATAAATTCCATTCGTTGGAAAAGAGGAACGTCAATGTTTCATTTTTTCTTGGTTTTGAAATAAAAAATGGACAAAAAAATACTACATATCATACAATACAACTTTATATAAGAATAATAATAAATCGAATGTTGACTAGAACATGGGGATATTAAATGAATTGTTTGAGTAGAAATAAAAAAAATCACAATATCAAAATGTATATTACAAATTTTAAGGTTGTTTAATTAACATTTTACTTAAAAGTGTATTAAATAATAACTAAAAGTGTAATTATGAAAAAATAAAATTGTATTTACGGATTATTGAACGTATATCTAGACAGAATTTGTATGCATGAGCAAAATAATATATATAATTCCCAGATTGAGTCTATAGAATAAATTTATTAATTTATGAAACAGCTCTAACAATTTATAAACAACTTTTGCACTTTCATGCAGATATTCAAAAAGGAATATTTTACTTCGCAAAAATATTTTGTACCATTTTTTTTTCATTTTGCAATGAAACTGGAAAAAATACGAAATTAAGATCATTTTACACCATTGCTTAGTTATTTGCCTCTGAAATTCCTCATAGAACAGCCACGGGGCATATTATTTTGGATAAAAACATGAAAAATTATTCTTTTATCAATATTATTCTGGGGCTAATTCCAGAGACTAAATTCAGTACCAAATTAATTTTATTGGTTGAAACAGATTAAAAATCAACAAAAAATGCAGTCAATTAAGAAATTTTGCAAAAATATTTTAAATAATTGAAAGAAAAATTTACCCGACTAGTTAGAACATACAAAGACAGCCATATTTGTCGATGGATTTGTGAATCTTGCATGGCAGCATAACACAACACTTTGAACAATAAGAAGTAGCTTTTTACTTGTAGTCATTGTGTTTGTTATCTACATGGTCTCCAGCTAGGCGCAATGCCTAAATCAGCTAAAACGGTAGACGACCAAAAGAATGACCATCTGGACTAATCTCCTCCCTCCCGTCCTTTTAGAAGTGCGATCATAGAGGCCGCATCCATGTGTTTGCAATTTGAATTTGAAAACAGGAAAAAATCCTGAGAATCGGCCCTTGGGTTTCCCCAGTATTTGGGGAAAACAAAGTCCCCTAAGGGATTGCAGGCTGCACCCAGCTGCAAGTTGTTTAAAATCTGGTAATCTCCCAAGTGTTTGAGCGTACGTACTTTCAAGCAGAACTGTACATTGCTTCGAAAGAGATATAATTATGGGAGAAAAACGATTTTATCCTTTTTATATTTTAATACTATCTAAAAAAGTAAATTCATTTATATTAAAGTGGCACAAAATGGGTTCATTTTCAAAATATTTTTTTTAATACGACCACAAAAGTCATTCTTACTACACCTAATTTCACTTCCAAATGGCCGCCCCTAATTCGTCCGCTGTGGGCAATATATATATATATATATATATATATATATAAAAGAGAAAAATTCTACAAAGAAATCTCAAAAAAGGGGGGGGGGTGGAGAAAAGCCAACAGGGAAATTTGAATAGGCCTAGGGGGGTGGTGACCCCTAGTTCCCCGGTTAAAAGTCGACTTTTATTCCATAGGAAACACTCCCGGAGCCGAAAAATACCTGAGGCCAATCTCCGTACAAACGTCAAAGCAAAAGACGCACAAAACAGTCCGAACAAGGAACAAATGGACTCCATTACGAAGTTGTAAAAGCAAGGGTATACATACAAAGTCAGAATTCAGAGTGACAACACACAAGAAAAGTAAAACGGCCAACTGAAATCCCTCAGTCAAAAGAGAGAAGGGAGTAGAGTGTATAGGACCAACATCATCGTTGCCATTTATAACCCAAAACGAAACGTTTGCCAAAATCATTTTCAAATGCGTTGACTGTTTTATTATGATAGGTATTATAAATATGTCTGAGGAATCCTATTCTCCACCCCCCCCCTTTTTTGAGATTTCTTTGTAGAATTTTTCTCTTTTATTATACTAGACAATTTAGAGCAGCATTGCGCCTACTTGTCTCGTTAATTTTAAATCTTGTCTCGTTAATTTTAAATCTTATATTCGTATCTTTTATATGACATTAATATATATATATATATATATATATATATATTTCTATATACGCTACTTAAACACAACGTCATTTTCTCTGTCTACCGGGAGTAGACTTTACGAATATAATTCAAGATTTTCTTGAAAAAAATCCCTCAAAAATAAGATTGTTACTTTATTAAAGACTAGCAGCATACCCGTTCTTTGTACGGAGTATATAATATAAAGAAACTTATAATTCGCAATCACGTGCAAATTCTGTTAAAATATTAAATTTATTGCTCCTAAAGAGAAGTTTAAGAATATCTGTTCTCACTATGCAAAATTATTTTCACGGGCAGATCTGAAGAATAAAACATCCAGACCCCTTTTGTAAGCAAATTTACAAAAAAAAAAAAAGGAATTGAACCAATATATGCAACCCCGTACTACTTGTATTGTCGCAGATCAGAAAATATGCCAGTGTGTTAGCAGAAGATTACCCGTATTACAATATGAGTCTCAAAAATATTTGCCAAAATAAAAGAGATGACGTAATAAATTGAAAATATCAATAATACCCGTAATCTTTATACCAGAAGGTCGTAATTGATTCCAATATATGCCAATATATATCAAAATATATGCCAATATACCTGTACTACTTATATTCTCGTAGGTTAGAAGATATAATGCATTTGTAGAATATTACTCGTACAACGTACTACATATGAGTTTCAACAATTTTCGTCATAATAAAACAATGGCATAATAACTTGAAAATATCAATAATCCCTGAATCAACAGTCCCCGAAAATATGAATTATAATAATGTTTAAACCTGAAGATCGTAATTGATGTTATCCAGTCAAAAATGCAATGTCAATGACATTCATTTTATATACATATCTTTATTATTCAAATCGGAAAAGATTTAATATAAAATCGTATGCCGCATAACACATTGGATCCGTTGCTAAGCGACATGATATCATTTGCTTCAAATAAATTGATGGAAATCATATCGTCTGAATAATGCGATCTCCATGGAAGGTTGGGCGACATTTTAGTCAATTTAGCGATAACTTAAAAAATCGCCAAATTTATCGCCAAGTGGGACTGTAGAACTGAAAGTCCTATTTTGCGACAAATTGATGAAACATCATCACAATGTACTATCCCACCTTCCGAGAGGTTGGTGGTAGGGGAAGGAGGGTACGGTCCCTGTGGATGCCTCCCCCACTGGGTTCCGGTCTAAATTGGGTGGCACTTCCCGACCGTCTAAACAGTTACCTTACACCTTTCTGGTAGGTCGGACGGTCTGGGTCTCAACAACAACAACAATGTACTATCCCCTAACAAAACACAATTATTTTCATTTATTAAGCGCGATTTTATCATTTCCATGATATTTTTATGGACTCACAAATACTTTTATCAATTTCGTGATATTAAAAAAATTCGTTAAATGTGTTATTAAGTAGGATGGATGGATTGACCGACAAATGCTACCGAAACATCATTTCAGTACTCTATTCTAAAAAACAAATCATTGATTTGCGTCAATTTTATAAATTTGGAAACATTTCCGCTAATTTGGTAAAGTTTAAGAGAAGTTACCAAGTTATTTAGAGATATTCCTCTAAATTCGTAGCTCTGAATTTGCAGATCTGAAGAATAAAATATCCTGATCCCGTTTGTATATACTAAATGAAAACACTAAAATTGTATTATAAGATATACCCGTTCTACTCTTTTTCTGCTTCAACAATCGGCTAAATGAATTAATTGGGTAAACACAATATATGAGTTTATTAGCTAAACACAATATATGGGCTGGAAACCTCTTTGTTGAAATAAATGAAAGTGATGTACGCAGTCCGCAATTTATATAATTAAAAGAACAATCAAACCGTTCATTTAAAAAATATATTTTTACATCCACTTATTTATTTTTCAAATAAAAAAAATAATAATAAATATTAACAACACATTTAATTTCATTACGTTGCCGAGCAACATGATATAAGATAGAATCTTATATCATGTTCTATTTTATATCATGTTCTATCTTATATCATCATAAAATGCGAAATTTAATAGCCATTTTGATTTCTTTATACTTTTAATTGTTCAGTAAAAGCTTGTGAAATATAAACCAAGGAGATAGATTTCCCATTTAAATCATGTTTCAAACAATTCATGTTTTCAGAAGTGACTAATTCGTGCAAAAAATCTCCCCCCAAACTCAGAGATACAATTTTAATTCACTTTCAAACGATTTTTAAGCTTTGCGTTTGGATAAACCACGGAGTAAGAGAGTAGAACTCCTAGGAAAAAGTTTCGTTTTTCACTAATATTTCGACAACCCCTCGTCTTAGATACTCGAAACTTGAACTAAATTTATGGAGAGCTATTTAAAGGCTATCCACAAAATTTCATCAAATTCGATTCAGCTGTTCTCCCGTGATAATGAGACAAAAGAAAATGTCGTTTTTTACTAATATCTCGAGAACCACTGATCGTAGAAACTCCATACATAGACTAAATTTTAAATGGGACTATTTTCAGGCTACCCACAAAATTTCATCAAATTCGGTTCAGCCGTTCTTCCGTGATGGCGGGACAAACAGACAGACAGATTTTCATTTTTATTTGTATAGACTCACTTGCTTAGTGCTCAAGAGCTCTGTGGTTACTGCTATCGGCACAACACTTGATTTTCATTAATAAATTCTCGATATCCATTTAGCTCACTATTTGTTCATATGCATGGCGCAGTAGATGACAGTTTTGCCTGAGTCGCTCTAGAAGGGAAGTTCTTCTGCATCTGATCAGTCAACTTGTAGAGGTAGGTCTCTTGCGCCCCATTGTACTATCTGTGAATGTGTTTGCACTATCGGGAAAAGGCCTAGGCGACGATCCATCGTCTTTGGAAGTTTCTAAATACACTACAATCCGATGAAGAGGTCCAGAGTAATCTTATTTCTTTTATAATTATCCCTGGGTCTTCGTTGCCTGGTTTTGTGGCAGTGGCCTTCTGATGTTGGCCGTAAGCTGCTATCATATCTACGTTATGGCGCATTCCACCACGAGTCGTTTTTAACACTTTACAACAAAGTTGAAAAGTGTTTATGACTTTGTTCATTCTGTCTGTCTGTCTGTATGTCTGTCCGTTAGCACGATAACTGCCGTAAAAATGACTTAATCAAAATGAAATTTTA
The DNA here is from genome assembly GCA_951213105.1 of Amaurobius ferox. Classification (NCBI taxonomy): domain Eukaryota; kingdom Metazoa; phylum Arthropoda; class Arachnida; order Araneae; family Amaurobiidae; genus Amaurobius; species Amaurobius ferox. The sequence continues at coordinate 63,245,349 of OX578139.1, forward strand.
GTATGTTGTTCAGACGGTCTGTAGAACCTATGGGAATATAAATGAATAATATCACCCAATTAGTTTTGGATTGAACCCGGGTTGAAAAAATGAAATACATTGAGCCCTATGGGACCTAATTTTTCAAACATTTTTTAAGCGGATTTAAAATTCACAAATTGCTTCGAAAATTTTAGGTAATAGTCAAATTGTTCCATAAAATATATAAAAAAAATTCAGCGAAATATATTCAGTTGTTTTTTAAATAAAAATTAAAATAATAATTACACATCTTATATGAAACGATCACGTGACCATGATATGAAACGATCACATGACCCACTTCAAAATGATATATGGCATCCATCTTGTTTCAAAATCGTGATTTTTTAAAGTTCTTTTTAATTCATATTGAGTGTTGTATCCGTCCTAAAACTACTTTATTTTTGCTTAAATTCTGTGCATCTACATACTAAAACAACACAATGACAATATATTTGAGTTTAAATTCTCATTCAAATTTGATTATTTCTGCAACTAAGCCTATTTTTCACCTATGTAAGATGTAAACAGCAAAATATGTAGAATGAGTTGTATTAGAATTACTGTATTTCTTTAGCACAAAATAATTCAGTCCATGGCTGATATGAATGAAATATTAATTGATTTTATAAACAGAAGGACGATTTTTTTCGATGAAGTTTTAAGCATAGAGTTTATGAATTGTAGCTCCATGGTCTTAATTTTTAAATAAAATAAATTATTATAGTATTGTGATGAATGAAATGGAGAAAGTTATGAATGAAATCCTGCTTTTATAGAGAGATCCAGGCGTGTTATTTTTTCTATGACGTCATTTGAATTTATTTCAGTTGTTTTCGATGAAGTTTTCAAATATAATAAATTATCGCAGTATTACGATAGTTTTAAAAATATTACCGTGGAATATATTGCATTTTAGAGATATTTAAACCAGGCAATTTATATTTCAATGCCGTCATTTGAATGAAGTTCATTTTTTTCAATGAAGGTTTAAGTTTTCAAATATAATAAATCAATGTAGTATTGTGATAAGTTTTAAAATATTACCGAGGAATGTATTGCATTTTCGACTTTTTTTAAATAAAATTGCATTGAAGTTGGAAAGTGTTTCATAATCAATGCTTTAAGCATGATTGATCTTTCTTGTTTTTTATTGGAAAGGATCAAAACTGTAGAGGGTGCTGCGTGTTTCTCAAATCACACATTATTAACAGGGTACTTCACTTGATATTAATTTATCGAAGCACTAGTATCTCCGTAGCTTTTTTTAGCTTCTCTGCGCCATTTTTTATTTGCGCTGGTCGAAGCCTCGCTATCGAAGCCGCAATTTTAGCTACATTCTTCACTTGAAATCCAGCATCGAGAGAGCGATCATTGTCGGACTTTTAGCGCCTAGGAGACAGGGGGTCCGAGCATTTCTTACGGGTCGCTTCCCTCTTCGCTTTATGCTGTTCTTTTGCTTTCCTTGGCGTCATGAACACCTGCAAAGCTATTTTTAGACATTGCTGGCCAATTCGGCATCGCATGCCTCTTAAAAAAGAGCACCTTTTCCTAAGTACGATCTAATCGTTGAATTCATATTCTGGGATGTAATAACTCAATTTAAAATTTTATTTAAGTGCAAAAACAATGTCTGATCCCATTGGATCAGGATAGATGTCATATTATGTGTATCCCTTAATAATACCCCTATGGTAGGTATTTAACTTTTATCCTAATAATTTGCAATTAAATGAAAGTACTAATGAATCTAACGTTGCGAACTTTTTAGATTTAAATTTAGATTTACAAAATTGTAATATGGCTATAAACTTGTATGATAAAAGACAGGATTTTAAATATAATACATCAAAAATTCAACATTTTGACTCTTGTTAGCATATATCAGTTTTTAGAAATATTATAATAAACCAGGTTCTTAGAATCAATAAAATTTGTGATGAAAATTATAAATTAGCACATTTTATAGAATTATTGAAGACAGAGACTAACAATACATATTCCCCCAAATTCGTTATTAAAGTGATCAACTCAGTGTATCAACTTCCACTCGATAACATCCAAGACAACTTTCCCAATTATAGTGGCTAACAAAAGAAAAAAAAAATTATTAATTATTAATTATATATATAAATAAAAATGAAAAATAATAAAATAAGCTGAAGAAATTAGAAAAATCAAAAAATCGGAAAATAAGATACATTAATATTAATGTTTTGAATTTTATTGTAACTTTAGCCAGTTAACATTAGCCTTTTAATAAATTGTAACTTTAGCCAGTTTGAAACCACGATTTGAGCGCCCTTATAGTGGTGTATAGTGGCATTCTCGTTTATCCATTTCTTCTATGAATCACTCGTTTAGTAAGAATTTCCATATTTACTTCATGTTCATATTTTATTTTGCTTATACCGGTAATTGTCTTGTTTCCTGCTCTGACTCATTGGACGGGTATGGGAGTGTCGCTGTGAACGTTCGTACTGCCTCCTAGGTTATATTTCGTCATGTTCATTCCGGTGCTTCTAGATATTTTTTATACTGTTGAGGTTGATAGCATATACACGTGGTGAAAGAAGAAAGGTTCCTGCCACATGGTAATACATTTTCCTAATGTTTCTTATCTTCATTTTTTCATCTTTTGGTGCCTGTAGTTTGAGTTTGGACATTTATAGTAATGTACTATTGTCCAATCTCAAGCAGGCATTTGTTTGGGTTAATTAGAATTAAATACTCAGACCTGAAGATGAATTTAATTCTTTTTAATCTTAGAATTTGGGTCGATTTTCCTATTATGGTGCTGATTTTCCTATTATCTGCATTATGGCCGTGGTTTCGCTTCTATGGAGTTGATAATATTTCACGATTACTTGAATTAATTATTCTTATTAATATAGCTCTATATTATGCTTATATTACGAATCAATCTACTCATACTATATTTACCAATTTTCTTAAACTTTACCAATTTGTTCTTTTCAATAATTATATATTTCAAGGTAATAATTTATACTTACAAATCTCAGGGATTCCACAAGTGGCTGTAGTAGCAGTATGTCGGCTAATGTACACATTTATCATTATGAAAAATCTTTTACTTCAACAGATTATACAGAAATGTTGATGATCTGTATTTACTGATAACTATGTCACAAGTAGAGATTTCTATTCGGAAAATTTGGAATTAATTGTCAATAAAACCACTATTAGTAATAATATTAATCATTTGGATTTAAATCTAATTATTGAACCTACTAATAGGATAGTTACTAATTTACATGATAAAAAAGAATATTTTAAATTTAACATTAATAAAATATTACCATTTAATTCCTGCAACTTGATTCAATTGTTTGGAAATATTATACTTAATCAACTTTTTAGAATTTATAGATTATCAGATGAATAATTTCATGCTTTGCACATTAATAATCTAAAAATTACCAGTGCATTATATAAATATCTAGCATATTTAGTAAATGGTGTATTTAAAAAGTTTGGATTAGCTTAATATTCTTAAAATTCTCTCCTTAGTATCTTATACATATTAGTTAAACATCTACATTCTCTTGAATAAACATTACGAGGTATTTACATCTTCTTATACTTTAGCCTCTATGTTTTCTATTATGTAACATGCTCCTTAATTTTGAAGCTTTTACTGTAGAATATCACATTTTACTGCCATTTCGCAATCCTTTTATTTATTTCTCACGATTGGCAACAGGAGATCTCTACTTTTATCTTTTGCGATTGGCAACATTGGTCTCGTCTTT